>CM014270.1:44894174-44974904 GCA_004135705.1 Alloteropsis semialata | reverse complement strand
AGTGAAGCAGGCGGGGAGACCAGTGGAGCAATATGCTAGCGAGCTTCAGTACTTGTGGGAAGAGCTAGATCACTATGCTCCTCTTCAGATGGAGACTCCACGAGATGCTTCGAGTGATGGGTAGTGGTAACTCTGTGAAGTCGACCTACGTTGCACTTGAAGACAGGGAATGCTACAATTGTGGAGAAAAGGGACACTTGAGTTATGATTGTCCAAAGCTTAGAGGTGGTGGTGGCCGAGGTGGATCTCGTGGAGGTCGTGGCAATACTCGTGGGGGGCTTTGGAGGAGGTCGTGGTAGTCGTGGTGGAGGCCGAGGTAGAGGCCGTGGTGGCCCCAGGGCCAATGTAGCTACCACTGAAGAGAGTCCCTCTGTTACTCTGACTGGAGAACAAGTGAAGCAGTGGGAACAATGGCAGAAGGGCAAATCTTCTGAGAGCTCTACTCCACCTGATGGGCAAACCACCAACAACTTCGGTAACTTTGCCAACTACTTCGGTAACTTTGCCAACTACGCCCACATGGGCGAAGGTACTCAGGCACAGGCACTTGCATCTCCATATAGGCATCACATAGATTGGATCATAGATTCAGGAGCATCCAAGCATGTCACAAGCATGTCTAGCCCTTTCAAAACATATAGTCCATACACTCATTCCGACTCTGTTCAAATTGCTGATGGCTGAAAGTGCATCTAGGCCCCCATGTGGGTTTTGGTGAATTGTATGACAAAACGATTAAAGGACTAACTTGTTTGCTTAAGACAATGAGCAGGTTTTTATTTGTACATTCATGTTGTGATATTGAATTATATATGAAATGAATGTTCTTTGGCTCATAATGAGAAAGGCAAGCAAGTGTGTGATCTCTTTGTGCATAAATAATGAATGACAAGCATGAGTGTTGATATATTTTGGACAAGTCAACAAAGGTATATCTATGTGGTTCCAATCTATGAGAAAGCTTGTTGATATATGAAGGGATCATTCAAAGTGGAAATTGCAAGGCTTCATGCATTTACACCAAAGGGACATATGCTTATGTGATATACGTTGGTCTCATTGTTGGAAGCTTGCAATGGTTTGAATGTACTTTGTCAATCAAGAACAAGCATTTGAAGAGTTCCTTCAAATGGGATTTCAAAATGATGAAGCAAAGCTAAACTCAATGTGGCAAGGGTAAGTGGTGAAGAAATCAACCGAGATGACTAGAGCGAGGGACTAAGCAAGCTTTGGCTAAGCGACGGCTTTCCATGTGTGCAAATTGCTAAGGTAAAGTATCTAGGTCCGTGGGGTTTCGAAGAACCATATCCAAGCTTTATTGAGGGAAGCAATGCAAAGCATCAATTAGTTGTGATTGATAAAATGGAGTGACTTAAGGATTCAAATACACTTTGTCAATGGATGATGGAAAATCCTAAGTCACTAGCTCAAGTATGGAATTGCTCAAAAAAGATAGCAATGTTGAAAGCCCTCAAGTTGACAACTATTAAAGTATGGCATTGATCAAGACTTGGAAACTCAAGAGGATGTCTTTGTGTTTATATTTATCCTTGAGTATAGGTACGCCGTACTATCAAGAGGGATGCAACATTTGCTTATTGACAAATATCAAAAGTGCTCAATAGTTGACCTATGTGAGAATAGCCTTAAGAGAGTCTCAGAGTGTGCTAACAGTCCTAGCTCAACTAACATTGTGTGGTTTTATCTCTAGATGAAACCTTGAGCTAACTTGAGAGAAGTTTTGGGACTCACTCAGCCTGACCGGTCCGACCGGTCAAGGGGACCGGTCTGACCGGTGCCGGCTCTAACGGCTAGTTTTCAAATTCGGCTCTGGATGACCGGTCTAACCGGTCAGGACAGAATCCCAACGGCTAGTTTTTGTGTGCTGGGGTATTTATACCCCTCAGCCCCCTCTTTGTGGGCTGCTGCTTCCACACGCCATTTGCACATCCTAGAAGCCAGAAAAGCACTCCCCAACCTCTCTTTGTGAGATTTGTGTGATATTTGAGATATCTTTGTGTTGGGTTGAGGGATTGAGATTGTGTGAGCATTAGAGAGCAAACAAGAGCAACCATAGCTTGAGCACCTCGATTCGCTGTCAAGAAAGCCATTTGAAGCATTTGTTACTCTTGGAGGTTCTTCCTCCTAGACGGCTAGACGTCGCCCGGTGAGCTACCAAAGTGTATGGTGAGCCACGGGATTGTTTGTGCAGGTTGTGTTTCACCTCCGAAAGGGAAGAAGCAAACTAGTGGAAGGAGGAGATAGCTTGACCTCGTGTGGTCGTATAAGCTTCCTCAACGGAGAGTAGGATTCACCGTGCCTTGGTGGCTGCTTGGTGCGAGCGGTGAATCTGAACTTCGGGAAAACAACTCCTTGTGTCTTGGTTTGGTTTTGCCTCACTTGTTGATTTCTAGTACATTATTTGTGCTTCCGCTTCGATCTACTTGGGTGTGCTTATATTGTGTGCAGGGATAGTTTTGCCTTGCTAAATATCATCTCTGTAAGTTCAATTATTGATCAATTCAAGTGTACAGTAACGTTTGATGAAAATTCTTGTGTCTTTCAGGAGAGGGGAACTGGGAGAAGGATTGGGACTGGAGTTAGACGTAATGGGTTGTGGTTCATCAGCCATGAGGAGTCAGCATTGACAGCAGCAGCTAAAGGAGATGTGAAGAAAATTCTGCTACTCCATCGTCGGTTAGGACATATGTATTTTGAAAGCTTAAGTGGATTGTACCCTGCTATGTTTAAGGGAGTAGACAAAAGCAGACTAGTATGTGATGGATGTGAGCTTGGCAAGCATTCTAGATCCATCTATCCTAGTATTGGACTTCGCAATTGTGAACCATTTATTCTAATACACTCAGATGTTTGGGGTCCCTGCTCAGTCACCTCTGTGAGTGGTGCTAAGTGTTTTGTCACATTCATTGACTACTATACTCGTATGACTTGGATATATATGCTTAAGCATAAGGGAGAGATGTTTCATTGCTTCCAAGACTTTCATAAGTTGGTAGCAAATCAGTTCAATGCAAGGGTGAGAATCATTCGAACTGATAATGGAACAGAGTATGTAAATAATGAATTCAGGTCATATATCTCAGACCAAGGAATCATTCATCAAACAACTTGTACTGGAACTCTACCCCAAAATGGTATGGCCGAGAGGAAAAATCGTCACTTGTTGGAGGTAGCAAGGTCTCTCATGTTTCAGATGAATGTACCCAAATATTTGTGGAGTGAGGCGGTGATGACAGCCACATACCTCATCAACCGAATGCCTTCAAGGATCCTTGGTATGAAATCCCCTGCTGAGCTCTTGGTGGAAGGTGTGATTTTAAAGTTCCACCTAAGGTCTTTGGTTGTGTTTGCTTTGTAAAGGATCATCGACCTACGGTGGGCAAGTTGGATCCTCAAGCAGTCAAGTGTGTATTTGTGGGTTATGCCTCTACTCAGAAAGGATATAAGTGTTGGGATCCTATTGGCAGAAAATTGTTTATAAGTATGGATATAACATTCTGTGAGGAAAAACTATACTACACAACAAAGGGTGATCTTGATTCATTCTTGGAGGAGTTCTCTTCAGTCACTGAGAGTGACAGTAGAGAGGGGGAGAATGAGAATGGTGATGAGAAAAATGATGGTGTGGCTCATGAGAAGGTGGTTGTTGGGATAATCCCATGTCCTATAAATGAGAATTGTGATTTGCAAAACACTGGTGGTTCAGGGGATTTAGCGAGTGAGACCTCCGAAGGTGTGAGTGGGGATTGTGATGATACATGTGTTGATATTCAGCAGGAGGATGAAACTGTAGTCACTAGGGAGAAAGCGATTGAGGAGCAGGGGGAGAATGTGAGGGAAAAGCAGGGGGAAAAGGTGAATAAGAAGTGGGGGGAGCGACCTATAGTGTTTTTTCGGAGGCGAACTAGGAAGCAGGGGGAGCAACCACAACCCGAATAAGCTGAAGCTCCAGTCCCATATCCCTCCTCGGACTCCTCTCCATCAAGCCCATCACCCCCAGCCGGTAACGTCTCTTCCACCTCTGAACATGTAGAGTTACCCCTTGCACAAAGTAGAGTTTCTAGAATCAATGCAGGAAAACCTCCTAATCGTCTTGGCTATGAACATGACATTGCTAAGTATGTTTCATACTCCAGTGTCTCTCCTGCATTTAAGACTTTCATTATATCATTACAAGCAGTGCCTATTCCGAAGGATTGGAGGTGTGCTAAACAAAATCCAAAGTGGAAGGATGCAATGAAAGAAGAGCTGCTTGCTCTTCAAAAGAACAAGACATGGGAACTTGTTCACCTTCCAGCAAGAAAGAAGGCGGTGGGTTGTAAATGGGTCTTCACAGTAAAGCAGACCCCTGAAGGAAAGGTGGACAGGTACAAAGCAAGATTGATTGCAAAAGGATATAGTCAGACATATGGAATTGACTATGATGAAACCTTTGCATCTGTGGCAAAAATAGGTACGGTGAGGACCTTGATATCCTATGCAGCCAACTTTGGTTGGCCACTTCATCAGTTGGATGTGAAGAATGCATTTCTTCATGGTGACCTGCAGGAAGAGGTCTATATGGAAATTCCACCTGGATTTGCAAATGAACAGACTCTTGGGAAGATGTGCAGACTCAAGAAGTCACTCTATGGCCTGAAATAGTCACCACGTGCATGGTTTGATAGATTCAGGAGAGCAGTGTGTGGTATGGGATATTCTCAATGCAATGGAGATCACACTGTCTTCTACAAACATCAAGATACTCGTATTACTATTCTAGCTGTTTATGTTGATGATATAGTAATCACTGGAGATGATGTGGAGGAGATTAAGAAATTGAAGGAAAGGCTAAGTAAAGCCTTTGAGGTAAAAGATCTTGGTCCACTTCGATACTTTCTTGGGATCAAGATTGCTAGGTCATCAAAGGGAATCATCCTCTCTCAAAGGAAGTATGTTCTTGACCTGTTGGCAGAGACAGGGATGTTTGGATGTCGCCCATGTAGATCACCCATTGATAGTAATCACCAAACTTGTGCTGAGTCAGGTGAACCTGGGGATCGAGAAAGATATCAGAGGCTAGTTGGTCGGTTGATATACCTTTGCCATACAAGACCTGATATTGCCTATACAGTGAGTGTGGTGAGTAGGTATATGCATGATCCCAGAGCTAGGCATCTGGAGGTGGTTTATCAAATTCTGAGATATCTGAAGGGAACCCCAGGAAAGAGGTTGTGGTTTAAAGCAAATCAGCACCTAAATATTGAGGGTTACTGTGATGCTGATTGGACGAGCAGTAGGGATGACCGAAGATCCACATCTGAGTATTGTGTGTTTGTGGGAGGTAACCTTGTTTCATGGAGAAGCAAGAAGTAAGTTGTGGTGTCACGGTCTACTGCGGAGGCTGAACACAGGGCAATGGCCCTGGCTTTGTGTGAGATGATGTGGCTGAAGGGCCTTCTGAAAGAGCTTCAGGTGTTGAAGAATGAAACCATGCTGCTTCATTGTGATAATGTAGCAGCACTCAATATAGCAAATAATCCGGTCCAGTTCGATAGGATGAAGCATGTGGAGATTGATAGGTTCTTTATCAAGGAGAAGATGGACAGTAGGGCTTTAAAGCTAGAGTATGTCAAGTCACGTGATCAGCTAGCTGATTGTCTCACAAAAGGTTTAGGTCCCAAGAAAAATGAGTTGGCATATAACAAGATGGGCATGTTGAATATCTTTAGCCCATCTTGAGGGGGGAGTGTTGGAGTGTATTGTAATTAGTATCATTGTAAAGGACTATTGTGCAAAGGAGTATCAATAAAGAGTAGCGAAGGGCTGTGGTGGAGAAGAGACCCAGCCAGAAAGTTTTCCCCCAAATGCAACACCAATCTACCACCTTTTCTCTAAATAGTATTAAGAGTTATTAAGATGATGTCTAAATCAGTACATGACTCTTGTGCACACAGAGTGGATGGAAGTTTATAGCCACATGGTATCACTTCGTAAGCTCCTGTTGTTAGATAACTAAGGCTGCTCATGTCTCTTTCAAACTCAGGAGCAGGTAGTGCTCCCCTCTCTCTTTTGGCCTTGCTCTGTCTGTCACTTAACATCAGCAGGCAGTAGAGGTAGCAGGTACTCCAATACTGTCGGAGAGCAGTAGTTGGTATTGTCAGCTGTACTAGTGTACTATAATTTTGACTTATGGCTATATAGAACAGAAGAGCAGCTACAGCTCATCAGTTTAGCAGCACCAAAATTTCAGTGTGTGCTGTGCTCCTCAACTTCTACCTCCAGCCATTTGTGTGTGAGCTAAGAGTTCTAGGAACTCACCTAAGCCAGCTAACACCTGTGTGGATTGCAAAAAAAATCAGGAGTCTAACACAAAACTTTCATGGAATTATCAGTTCCAAACAGGCCCTATTAAGTATAAGTGTAGAGAAAACAGATAAAAGAATGAAAAAATAAACATGAATCGATTGACCATCTTTCGTCTGATATTACAAACAGACCCAAGCTAGACCTGTCTTTTAATGAATTCGAAATATTTCAACCTTTAAGAATGGTTGCCAAATATTCCATTTGATCAGACTATCTTTTTATGTGGAAGTATGAAATATAGAGTAGAACAAATTATTTTGAGCTAATTGATTAGTCAATTTGTGCATTAATGTTGTGTCGTTAGCGAACAAGAGCATTCATGTTTTTAGCCTAAATTTACAATCAGCAGGAATCCTACCAGAATGTTGAATACTAAACATTTCTCTACTTCTCAAAATAGAAAAGGGTGAATTCGTTTTGCTACTTTCTACAGCCCGCTCATCGAATTGCATCAACAAAAACGATACAGAGAAAGACAGAAAGTCGTGCAGCATTCATGGAAAAAGTAACAAGATGCATGAACACAACTTAGAAAATAGTTACAGTAAATACCAGAACAAGAAAAGGCCGAGAGGAGGATTCAGAAACACCACCGGAAGGGTTTCAACTCCTTGTGCATACTTGGTGCATGGACTATTTGGAAGCATAGAAATGCTTGTGTGTTTGAGGGGGTTTCTCCAAACATACAGGTGGCCTTGCAAGATTTCAAGGATGAACTCCATCTATGGCAAATCTCGGGGGCTAAAGGGCTTACTGCCCTGAACCCAGAGCTAAGGGGAGTTCTGGTATAGTGGTTAGGTGATCTTTTTGATCAGGCCTTTTTCTTCATTTCTGGTAATAGCCGTCTTGGTGGGCTGTGTGTTTTTTTCCTCATCCTAGTCCAAGGTGAGGAAAGGTGTTGTAAATTGGACTCATTTCTCTCTTAATACAAAGATATGCAGCTCTCCTGCATGTTCGATATAAAAAAAAGAATAAGGAGCCCTACAAACATCAATAGCAGCCTAGACATCTGGTATCACATGTATGATATATTTATATTATTACAAACGGAGAGAACAGATAGCTTGGATTGGAATCATGGAGCAACATCGCACAGAAAAATAACTTATGTATAGGGTCCATTTGGTAAGTTAGGTGGGCAGTGGGTTCCATAAGGAAAGATATGAAGCGCATGGTTCATGGTAAAACAACGACAAAACTATAAGTAAGACAAACAAGTAGCATGCACTTAATTATCAAATACTTATACTCCAAAGCTGGAAGACTTGAAGAGCTGCAGTGTTTACTAGTGACAAAGAGGAAAACCTTACATCATTAGGAATTTTATGATTGGCGCCGGCAGCTCTGGCCTCCAGTAAGCAATTCAAGCACTCCGATGAGACATCAAGTCCATATGTAGACTCAAACAATGCACTTAACATACAATCTTCATTGACATCAGCACCAGCCTATAATATAAATAAATGATACAGGTAGGTCTTGAAATGATGACCCAATATATAAAGTGTGGTGTACCAAAATTGTGTCGCATACCTAGATACTAATCAAAGGTTAAACTTTTCAAACTTAGGCATTGGAAAATAAAAAAAAAACACAGAAAACAACCCCAATACAATTTTAGGTCATGACAAATTATGATGGTATAATACCTCAATCAGGAGCTTCACACATTTCACTGATCCAACATTTATAGCAGCAAAGAGGGGTGTCACACCAAGTATCATGTCCGTCTTGTTGCACTAGTGAAAAAAGTAAAGCACATTAGTTGCTATGGTGAATCAATGATTGGATGCAGGAAAACATGATCATGTTTTTATGCCAAGCTTTTAATTTTTTTTAAAGAAAGTTCCTTTTTATTCATGCAAATTTAAACAGAAGGTATGAAACATTTCGTATTTATGCAACAGCATATATATCTGGCCATTATGGAGAATATTATCTCATAAAACACCTAGGAGCAACAAGAAACAAGTAGCATTTAAAAAGTCAATTATGATGTACCATTTAGCTAGTCGTGCTAAAAAATGCGCTGAAACTTACATAGAAAACTTTGACACCATCAAGCAACTAAAAAAAACAATACAGTGGAGCAGGAGAACAAGCTAAGGAGAAAAAAAAAATGAAATTCAAGGTAGAACTGCCATGCATGTATGCATACATCTGCATTATGCTCCAGTAAGATCTTCATGATACCATCCTGCCCTTCGGTAGCAGCAACATGTAGTGGTGTACCACCAACAGCTACTGGGTCAACATAAGCACCTTTCGCAAGTAACAATTCTACCATTTCACGGTCTCCTGCATAAAAAGGGAAAAATGTAGTGTAATTATCAAATAAGGTGGAGATTTTTTGTGTGACAACCTTTGCTTTATTAGAAGCTGGTACACCTCAGTTTTTCCTCAACATGAGCTATGAGAATCACGATAAGGGGAAAATGTTCTATAAGAACAAGGTCTACACCTAGTTAACAAAATGACTCAACTGATCTGAAATTGAGAAAAGTAGCACACTCTGAAAGTTTGAATGTAGGCGTGTTTTCATATCAAGTTACCTATAGGCATAAAATTAATACATAAAAATTAATACTACATTAACAAACCATTAGATTTGTGTAAAAGATTTTCAGAACATACACTGTCTCTGTCTGCCATACACTTTTGACACATTTGAGGATGTTTTCAAAAGAGTCAGCAGAATCTAACTACTGAATCTGAAAACAGTGTATTTCCTTACAAATCCATGCATAAGAAAAAATAAACTGAAATGTGGTCATTCCGCCACATACTATATTGCAAACAAAAAGAATAAATAGTGCGATGCAAGGGTGCAAAACAGAGATATATTCGCAGAGGACCTGTAGCAGCAGAATGCAGAGGGGTTTGCCCTTTGTGATCAGCTTTATCTTGATTGGCACCATGATCAAGAAGATACTTGACAACAGCCATATTTTCACCTTCTATAGCACAAAACAGAGGTGTCCTACCTGAAAAGCACACAGAGAAACTTTATGTACACACAGCACTTTTGAGACCAGAAAAGAAATGCACCTCCGAAAATGTTTCACAAAAATAGTGAGTTTCTGAGAACCTGACATTAGAGGTGACATCCTCAATATTAGAAAGTATGGAAAACATAGATGGATGGAATGTTAGGTAATTTATTAAGTAGAGTGTCCAAGTGCACATGGCAGTGTTTGACAGATGGGTCACTTTTCCCTTTAAAAGTTTGGACGGCCTCCAAATATGCAGATGCAATTGTGTATTATTCATTTTGGACAGACAACTCTGTAAGATGGAACTGAAGTCATTGTCATAGCAAGTTATTATACAAATTCCTTGGAGCAGTAAAATATTTGCCATTGGCCAACAATCCTACAATAGTTTTCCTTGGGTAATTTGCCTATTTGTTAGAATTTATCTTTTAGACAGTATTTCATAACTGAACATAACCTATTTCACATGAAACATGTGATGAGCAGTGTGTGTTACATAATAAGACAGATGAAGCCAAGTGTAAATCCATTAACTTTTACTCTGTGAGAAGCAGACAGAAAATCATCAAGTTAAAGTCGTAGGTAAGACCAACTGACCAAGCAACGAACCAACCCAGACTCTGGTTGCACATGAAAGTTCTGAAATAGCATGCCAGAATGAACTAATATATAGAACGCCAGATCTGACGACTTTAAGCTTGCCAACAGCTCAATCGTTCGAATGGAAATCAACATGTAACACGCGCACGGGACCCGAATGCTTCAAATCGAGGATCGCAACAGAAACGGACCGCTATTGTCGACAGCGTCCACACCCACGCCAAGCCCCTCGACCATGTAGCTGCACACCTCCAGGCTCCCAGCAACGGCGGCGACGTGCATCGCCCCGACGCCATCCAGCCTCGCCGCCTCGACCGCCTCCCTGAGGCGGCCCTTGCCCTTATCAAGCGCCCTCACCAGCTCTGCAGTCAAGCAACCAGCCGGGGGCGGCACCGCGGCCGCCACTCCCCAAACAAAAAAAAAATCAGGAACCGAACAGCAACTGCGAACGAAATAGAGGGCCGGGGAACGCGGGGCGTACTCTTGAACTGGCGGAGGTCGCCGTTGTAGGCCGCGTGGAACAGCATGTTGTACATCGAGGCAGCGGCGTCTGCGTCTGCAGGGGCCAGGGTCCAGGGAGAGGGAGCGCAGTTAGGGTTCAATTCTGGAATCTGAGGCCCAGGGTTTGGGAGGAACTTACCGGAGAATATGGAAGCCGGGGAGCGGCGCGGCGGCGGCGCCATGGAGAATGGTCTGCAGGGAATGAGTAACGGGAGAAGACGAGAGCAGAGGGTTTTGAATTTTGAAATCCAAAGGGCAAAAGGTGCGGCGTACGCTGGAAGGAAGGCGAGACGTCAGCGGGACCCACAGGCAATAACTCGATCATATAGGCTGCGCGTACACGGTTCGGTTGCCATCGCAACCTCGAAAAGTAGACAGACCACCATGGAGCACTGCAAATATTTATAGCTCAGGCCTTGTTTAGTTGCGGTGAGAAAGTTGCGAAAATTAATGTAGCAATTGTAAATTGAAGATTATAATGACTAAACATGATCTAATTATAAAACTAATACACGGATGGATGGGAAATCGCGAGACAAATCTATTAAGCCTAATTAATCCATCATTAGAGATTGTTTACTGTACCACGACGTTGTCTAATCATGGCCTAATTAGACTCATTAGATTCCTCTCGAAATTTCACCCGGTTTATGGAATGAGATTTGTCATTAATTCACGTTTAATACCCCTAGTAACTAGTGTCTAAACATTCGATGTGACGGATGAATAGTGAAAAGTTGTGAAACTTGCTGCAACTAAACAGGGCCTCTACCAATACTGGAATTCAGAAATTCGCCCACTCGTACATTTGCACAGGAACTATTTGCTTTTGGCTAAAAATGTCACATCAAGTTTGAGGATGCTAATTAGAAAGACTAAATATGATCTAATTATAAAACTAATTATACAGATGGACGGAATATCATGAGATGAATCTATTAAACCTAATTAATTCATCATTAGACATTATTTACTGTAGCACCATGTTGTCTAATCATGGCCTAATTAGGCTCAATAGATTCGTCTCGTGAATTTACCCGAGGGTTATAAAATGGATTTTGTCAATAATCTACATTTAATACTCCTAACTAGTAGCATCACATTCCACATGACTCATGAATAGTTGAAACTTGCTCATCTAAATAGGGTCTTTGTTGTTGATGTATGACTATGACAAACATGTCATCCCGTTCCATTTGTGCATGTCATTTTGATATTATTCACAAAACAACATATTTTAATGTGAATTTCACAGAATAACCATTAAAGTTCAGGTCAGCAACTTCATCCTTTGTGAACTATATAAATTCTATGGAAGATAATTTTGGAACTGGATATGTGTCATCAAAATTCATTTGTGGCAACGAAAAATAGTACTACCTTCTTACCGAAATATTTGTCATGTTAACTTTTTGTCACGATTTTGACCATTCGTCTTATTAAACATATTTTTATATTATTTATTTTGTTTATGATTTATTTTGTCATTATATATATTTTAAGTGTGACTATTCAATCCCACGCTACACCCTGGAGCTCCTGTACTCTCGTATGTATGTGCAAGCTTCATCCCTGCTCGAGTTTTGCTGTGCAGTTTTTTTTTAAATATCTTTTTTTTCTGTGCGTTTTGCGGCGGCCAGACATGCAGGTGATGCCTTCCACCACATCCCATTTGATTGAAGAGAGTTGCTGGTTTGATTTACATGCTCCCTCTAGCATGTTCCCAAATCTCATGTGCATAGATAATTTGTTTGTTTTTCCTATGCAAAATCTGATTCATGGCATCTGCTTCAAGGATAGATGCAGGTGTTTTTTTTTTGGGGGGTGGTGGGGAGATAGCAATGCAGTGAGAAGATGTCAATGGAAGGTGCACTGCAAGCAGCTCCTTTGAGCATGGCGAGCAGCAGCGACACGGCCGGAGCTGGTCATCAGTGCAGCGAGACTCAAGGGCGGCAGCCTACTCCTCACCAGGTACTCTCAGTCCCAGTTTGAGAAGTTGTGCTCCATGGATCCATTCAGGCCTCTGCGTGGGAAAACTCCAGCCTTCTCCGTGAAAGAATTTGACATGTATGGCTGTTGGGCATGCAGATTTTTTTTTTGAGACCTGCAAGATAGTCCTAGATGACGTAGACTAGATTACAAAATGTTTTTTATTTATCTGAGCTTGGTTGCCAAAATTTCTTTCACAGTTGTCCTCTCTAGATTCCTCACTGATCCAAATTCAAACTAAATTATGCTCTGAGATCAATAGATTTTTAAATCTTTATTCATCGCTACTGGTGGTTTCTATATATGCCAACATAGCATACTTTCTAAACAATCAGTAGGCCTTTCAATGGAGTACTTATAATGGTATGCAGATCATTTAGGTTTTACTTGTTTATGTTGAACCACCTTTCAGTATGCCAACCTTATCGAATATCGATCAGTTCTGTTATTGCACCAAAGGAGACATGCCATTATTTTTTGATCAATTTATACTTGTTGTTTTATACCAGGATATACCATGTGTAAAGTCGTTATACTTAACTCTTACTGTAACATGGCTGAGTACTCATCTTCTACATTTTTTGTTGCGCAGTCCATATCAGTTCTCAAGTTCCACACACTAAGTGCATTAATTCATTATAGAAATAGTAGCACCTACGAGTATTTTATTGACCACCTCTTTTTCCTCTTAATTTGTATGTAAACTCAAAACATGGTCGGATTCTTATGAGATCACATGGTGCACAACATACAATTCCTGGTGATATTTTCTTCTATTGACTATTATGACATTTTCTTGGTTGTATCTGTTTCCTTATATTAATTTGGATAAATCTCCACAAAGTTATAATGTGACCTATTATGACATTTTCTTGGTTGTATTTGTTTCCTTAATTATATTAATTTGGATAAATCTCGGCAAAGTTACCATGTGACCTATGTACAAGCAGGTAGGATATTTTTCTTCAGCTTCTCAATGGCAACAAAATAGAGAGAGAAGGAAACCATGGCATCCATTGGGAGGTGAGTGTCATTCAGCATTTTGACATATGATTTTTTATGGAATTCTGCAGTTTTTTTTCTTTTCTCATGCATTAAAAAAAATCTAAAGCCTTCTTATTCAGAAGGTCCTTCTAATTGTGGTGCTGCATAGTAGAATATCTCAGGTACCAATTCTTCTAATTGCCTTTTGTTATTCTTAATTTCATATTTATCCTATTATTATATTACTTCTGCCTTTTATGTGTTGTGTTCCTTTTTTCTATTTTCTGAAATTAACAGGAGTAATGCTGTAATATTCAAATTTCTTTCTTTTCTATGGCTATAGAATATTTTGTGAAAGTTGGAAAACATGGTGGGTTATGACAGCCTTGCCCCTGCAGTTCAATCATGTCCATCTACTCAGATCAGCTATCCAGAGAATTTGAGAGGACTACTTTCTCAGTAGAGTGACTAGAGGCATGCTTATCTGAAAAAAGGATAGGTAAGGGATCTGCTCTTGAGGAGAATGTCATTTGTTAAGCTTCCTTTGCATGCAACTAAACTTGGTAGCTTGTGCATCTGCTCCATATATTTCAATTGACTACTGTAAAATTTTCTTGTCTTTTAAGGTATGCACCCATATTCTCATTCAACTTGCAATCTTTGGTTAAGCAATGTACTGGTTGTTTGATTGAAAGAATTCCAGTAAGTAATCTATCATTAGAAGTTTGTTAGGATACCTTCAAAGTTGAAAAAGAATTGCGCTTTCAATTGAAACATGATGGTACGTAGGATTTTTGTTCTCTGAAAAGAGATGGTTTACATGATACCTAGATAGTTTGGTAAAATGGGAAGTTGCTGGGGTGAAACAAGTACTAGGTGATGTGGATTGTCTATCTGGTTTGTGAGAACGAAAATATAGGTGTTTTATCCATAATCATGAGAAAATTCTTTGTTGTTTAGCTTTGAGTATTACAATCTCTGTTTGACAAGTGAACATGCAGAAAAAAATATCAAAGGAAAGAAGGTGATGGGATGGTTGTAGAGCCTAATGAGATCGAGAAACAAACTGGTGTTATGGTGTGGTCGAACGCTAGCTATGGGAGCATTGTGATTCAAAGAGGAGAAACCTTTTTCTGTTTGTACATGACTTGTGGCTATGGTAGCATCGCCATGTGGAGACAACTTTTCTGTGGATTGTGGTTATTTGTTTGTTGGTTGGTTATTTGTTTGTTGATTGAAATATTGGATATAAATTGATTATATGCTCTAATGATTATAGTTTGATATGGACAAGCTTGTAACTCTCTCTGTTTAGGCAAAGAAATAAAATATATGACGTGGGAAAATTGATTGGGTATTGACTAATAGTTTCTAAAAAAGCTTGAAACTAATTGGTTTTATACTATAGAAATAAAAAATAATTAATAATTGTCTAATTTGTAATTTTTATGGACTAATCGATTGTGGTTACCATGTGAACCATTGATCAAATTGGGGTTTCATTTTCATATGAGCCAATTGAATTATTAACTCTAAAGCTAAGTCTAAAGTGTGTTTGGTCGTGCGGTAGCAGGAGCGCACGACCATGCGCGCAACTGTGAACCGACTATTGCTAGGGTTCGGAGTTGGGTGGGGGGGATTTGTCCCAGCGGCTGTAGAAAGGGCTGGTGGGGGGTGGCAGCCAGCCTGGCGATGACGATGGTCAACAAGCGGGGGAGTGGATGTGGCATGATGTCGCTGGAGCCGGGTGTTGGGGGACGGCCAGTGGGCGGAGCAGGCGGCGGGGGAGAGGAGCGGGAGTGGTTAGGAAGGGCAGGGGCATGGGGTCGGTGGAGTGGCCGGTAGCGAGGCGTTGTCAGCCATGGTTGGTGGTGGAGACGAGCAGGGGAGCGAGGATGGTCGGGCAAAGGAGAAGGACGAGGAGTCAAGGGCCGACAAGATTAGCGTGGATGCGGCGGGGGCGATCGCGCGCTCCCAAAGAGCGCGACGGGTTGTGGGTTAATTGGTTCCTAATTGATTATATTATTCATGACAAAACATGAGAGACCATGAGAAAATAGATTATACAGTTAAAAAATAATAAAATATTTGATAACTTAGTTTACTAATTACCAAACATGATTTCTTATAAACATGTGTGTGTGCACTCTATTATGTTAAAAAAATGCAAGATTGAAATTGCACAAAAATTGCAGTCCTCCTTTGTGGACTTTATATCAATTGAAACATAATTTAGTGGTTATCGACACACCTAGGCACGTTTACTCTACTGAATACTTTTAATATGCGCAATCTTTGACTTGAAATCGTTAACAATCAAATTCTTTTTTATTAGAGTCTTGAAAATACGTCATTGTCATGTGTAACTTTTTTTGCTATAAATATAAAGTTATTGTTTAATAGATTTTTAATTCGATGGTTAATCGTTTGTTTTATAAAAAATGATTTATTTTAAACACATGTGTGTGCACGATAATTTTGATGTGATTTTGGGTTACTAAATAAAAATTCTTATATCTATTAGTTTTTATAATTAGTAAATTATTCATACTAGATTTTTTATAAATATAGGACTCTTATGATTATAATTTTTTTTAATACGTGCCTGTGGCATGTGCCTCTCCACTATAAAATAGAAAAGTCAAACATTTTAAAAAAGATCAGCAGCGACAAATATTTTGATACGGAGAAAATATAAAACTCAATGCCTACTCCGTATTTGATTGGCCACAAGTTGCCAATTGTGACGCCACAACTTGCTAGGTTAGTGTTTGATTTCTTTAATTACCACAAGTTGCCAATTCTTTACGGCTAACAATTTGTTACCCACATCGTAGACAAAGTTAGACGAGGTTTTTTTTGTTAGGATGGACACCATCCAATCACGCCCTTATACTTTGGGAGACCAAAGGATTTATAGGCCTTGTTTAGTTCTTGTAACTTTTCAAACTTTGGAGCATTGAGAAGCGTGTGCCAAAGTTTGTAAAGTAAGTTGAAGGGGTGTTTAGTTGAAAGTTGCATTGGGAAGCGTAAAAGTAGAGAGGGGGCACGTTTTCCAATACGTTACTTTTGTAACTTTTCAAACTAGTTGAAGGGGGTATTTAGTTCAAAAGTTGCAACTTTTCAAACTAGTTGAAGAAGTTGAAGGAACTAAACAAGGCCATAGTCTAAAGAGCCTTGATGTCAAGTTTGCCCTAGAGCTAGACCTGAGCATTTTAAGCCCGTCCCGACAGTCCGGTCCGAGCCCAGTGGATTTTGGTCCGCCCACAATGCTTAATGTGATGCGTTTGGGTAGAGCAAATGAAGTCAAAAAAAAAGTTTCTCAGTTCGAGCCTTGCACGGACTATTTAAATAAATTATTTTTTATTGAAAAATAATGAGAAGCCCGAATCCTACTTGGGCCCGGCCCAAGCTCAGCCCGAAAAAGAGGCCCATAGCCGCACATGGGATAGGCGTGGCGCGAGATTTTAAGCCGAAAAAAATCGTGCTTTTTTCGGCCTAGCCCGAACCCGGCCCGCAAAATACTCAGGTCTACCTAGAGTCCTTTGTAACAGTAAAGTTAGATTGATCGGGGCTATTTTTGCAAAAAATATTATAATTTGAACTTTGGAGCAACTCGCTGTGCAATTTTAATAAGATACCCATTTCATTTTTATATAGTCATATTTCACTTAACAATATGAACAAAAGAAGCGGTAGTAATATGAAAAGAGGCAAAGGAAGGCCCAAATTTACATTGGGAAAAAGGGATTTGAAATGATGGAATACACCAAAAATCTAGCCCTAAACAGTAGTTTTTGCAAGATACCTAATTGATTTTTTTTATAGTCATATTCACCTTATAACTATGACCAATAGGAAAAGAGGCAAAGGAATGCCGAAATTGACGTGGGAAGAGACAATAAAAAGGACTTCAAACGATGGAATATATTAAAAAATCTATCTCGGTCTAAATACCACTCTTTTGATAGTCCTATTTTTATACTGGTACATTGACCAAAGATAAAAGAGTTTGTTTATCATTTAATTAATTATGTCATCATATACTCTTCGTTTTTCCATGAATTCTCGGTATCGATGCCATTCCATGAACCAATCCTTTTCTAGAGTAATTACTTCGCACGAAAGCCGAAACAACTATTTATTCAAAAATTTGTGCAAAATATCATATCTTTTGTTGTGGCTTGCTTTATTAATAAAAGTTCTTAAAGAATGACTTAAATTTGACTATATTTTTACCTTTTTTTATATGAGTGATCAAATTTGGGTTTAAAAAATCAAACAAATTATTTTTGACACACTCCAAAATCCTCGTATATTCCCTCCATCCATCATAAATGCATTCTTTAGTATTAGACTAGTCTTAATGCACAGTTTCATGGCACAAACGTTTCATGGGATGAAACTCCTCTCAAATATGATGAAACTCTCTGTCCTCATAGAGATCTTGCCACGTCAGGAAAATTGCTGATGTGACATTTCTTTAAGACTGAGGCCTTGTTTAGTTGAGTAAAGTTTCACAACTTTTTAATATTCACCCGTCACATCAAATGTTAGGACACTAATTAAGGGTATTAAACTTGGATTAATGACAAAACCCATTCCATAACCCCGGGTAACTTCGCGAGACGAATCTAATGAGTCTAATTAGGCCATGATTAGACAACATCGTGCTACAGTAGACAATCTCTAATGATGGATTAATTAGGCTTAATAGATTTGTCTCGCGATTTCCCGTCCATCCGTGTAATTAGTTTTATAATTAGATCATGTTTAGTCCTCCTAATCTTCGGTTTAAAATTGCTACAGTAAATTTCGTAAACTTTCTCACCGAACTAAACAGGCCCTGATAAAATTTTTGATGACATTCCCAGATAGACTGGACTTATTATTACCTCTATGTAAAAGTCAACATTGTAGCATTTTAGGGGGTGTTTGGTTGCTAGTCATAGTTTACTACACTTAACTTTAGGCAAGTGTGGCAAGCCACAAAAGTTGTGGCAAATAAAATTGAAGCCACAACTTACCATGCTTAAAGAAATCTTGCCACACTTTTTGTTTCTATGACAGGTGGAGCTCAAAGATTCTTGCCTAAGGTTGGTTGGCAATTAAACATTTACTAACTTGATCAAACTTGCCTAAAGTTTAGTGTGGCAAAGTGTGGCTAGAAATTAAACACCCCCCTTACTTTTACATTGAGGGTGTTTAGTTCTGAAGGGCTTACAGTAAGTCATGTCACATTAAATATATTGATGTTATTTAGAAAGGATAAATATAGTTTAATTATAAAACTAATCCCATAAGCCTAGAATTTTTTTCGAAACGAATCTATTAAATCTAATTAATCCATGATTAGTATATGTTTATTGTTGCATGATTAAATCTAATTAATCTATAATTAGACTTAATAGATTCGGCTCACCAAAAAATATCGGGATTATGAATTTATTTTATCATTGATATATATTTAATACTTCTAATTACCAATCTCGTATTCCATGGAACCAAACAGGGAAAAGGAACGGGAAGGCAGCCATACTCCTTGAATGCCACGTTTTTTACACACTTCATTTTCCAGTCGGGCCCGCCGTCGCTTTCTGATCCCGCGTACGCTTCCGCTTCCGCTTAGCCGCCCAGGCTAGCCTCATTCCTCATCAGTCATCAGTAGTCAGTCCTCACCAACCCCAAAAGCCGACCGCCACCATCGCCCGGCGGCCACCGTCCGCCGTCGCCATGGCCACGCCGCCTAACTTCTCCCTCGACGTCGCGGTCCAACTCCCGCGCGGAGCCGCGCCCCGGGACCCGGACAGCCCTAACCCTAGGTCAAGCTCCCCTCCCCGCGGCTCGCCCCAGGACCTCCTCCTCCGCGCGGCCTTCGACGGCAACCTCCGCCTCGTCAAGAGTACGTTGCGGCCGCCTTCCTTTTCCCTGACACTTCCTATTTAGGTTTTGATTGCGGCTTTAATTTTAATTTGCGGGGTGCCGATCGACCCGTATTTGCAGAGATGGCGAGAGAGCTCGGCGGGGACGAGGGCCGCGGTGCGGAAAAGGTGAGGGCTCTGCGGGATAGCAGCGGACTCGGCCCGCTGCACCTCGCCGCCGCCCGTGGGAAGCTCCCGGTGTGCCGGTACCTGGTCGAGGAGCTGCGTCTGGATGTCAATTCAACCAGTGAGCAGGGTGCGCATCGCTCTTCGTTTCTGTACCAAATTGGTTGTTTTCACAGTGGAGCAGTCAGCAGTGATCTAGTTTTATCTCATGGGCTAGTGTGTGCGAGTTGCTTGTTCGGGGAGCCTGTTTCCTCTAGTTTCCAAATTTGCTGTTTATCTCGTTTCTGGTTTTGGGTTTCTATGACAGGTTTGACCCCCTTGACATCTGCTATCGATGCTGGTAGTGTAGATGTGGTGCAGTACCTCCTGGATAATGGTTCTGATACAGAAACACTCATCTGCACTGGGCTTAGACCTCTTGTTTATGCTGTTGGAAAAGGTAATGTATCTCCATGCAGCCTACTGCACACATTATTTCATTTAACTCTCCCCTTTTCCATTTATTTGTGCAATGGAGTTAATTAAATGCACCGCAGGAAACATAATTTGGACACTATAAAAGGGTAGGCACAGGTCATATGTTGAAAATTTATTATCCTCATGAACATCACGCTAATGTACTCTGTTTAAGCTTTCAGTAAATCCGGGAGAGTTCCTTTGGTCTAAAACAGGGCCGGAGGCACCCTATGGCTGACATGGGGCAGCCACCCCAGCTATATGGGCGAGCTCGGCCTCAGTAGCCCTGCTCTGTCTATGTCCCTTCCCCTGTCCTTCTTGTGCCCTACGACGCTGCAAGCAGTTGAGCAGAGAGAGAAAGTGGAGGTGCGGCGAGACCTGCTGCCTGCTAGAGCTGGACGAAGTAGGTCAAAACCCAAGGATATATGGGCTATTTCATTTTTTAGTCTAGATGCTGGTAGTGTAGATGTGGATGTGGTAGTGTAGATGGATAGTGTAGATGGACATCATGCTGTACTGCAGGAAAATATAACTGTAGGCCCTTTCCGTTCCCATTTATTATCTTTATTTCTTTAGTCAGTCATGCTCATATATCCAAATTCCATGCACTCCATCAGTTCAAATGATTACTGATCCAAATTTATGTGAACTGAATTTATATATTTGTTTACACTTCGTTTCTTATGGCGAGTATCATCAAGTTACCTAACATTAGCAAATATTTGTGAAGACCAAGTAACAGCAAAATAGCTATAGTTAATCCTTCATATGTTCTGTGTCATCTGCAGGAAACTGTGAAATCGTACAAGCCTTGCTCCGCAAAGGAGCATCTATTGATGCATTAACTACTGTTGGGGCAGCACTGCATTTTGCTGCTCATGATGGACGCGATGATATGGTGAAGATTTTGTTGGATCACAATGCGGATGTAAGTGTGGCTTCACCTTTCCTCCCTGCTAGGGATTTCTGTTTTGGATGTTAAATCCATTAAATTTCGTTATTGGACTGTTTCTCTATCTAGTTTTTTTGTTTCATTTGGTTGGTGCTTTGTATGTCCACTCTAATTTGATTCCTTGGAAGTTGAATAAAAATTTAAACTTTTAATCATCGGAATCTGACATTTGCTTTGGAAGATTAATTAATTCCTTTCACAATCTAAGTCACACTTCTCACTGCCATTCCCTTTTCATCTGCCCCTATTGAATACGGATGCACTAGTCATCGCAGTTATACCCTTTTGTGTAGTCAGTTTTTGAAAAGGCCGCTATTTTGTTCTTTTCTCCAACTATGATCTCATTATCTGATGTGCATACCAAGTAGTCTTGTTTTTAGTGCCTAAATGTCTAGTTTCACTGTACATGTGTAATGTATTCCAGCAGCAGTACGGTGGAGTCGGGGCTCTTCAGTGTGCCCTAACTTCCAGTTTACATGTAAATTTCACTGTGAACTCGATTAAGTTTCATTTTGATACACACCAGTTTGTATGTGCCATTGTATATATATACTTTTGGTTTCTGCTTCTCGTAGTATCATCTGGCAAGTTGAAACTTTTACATGCTTAGCAATGGTATCATGCTGTATTCTTGTAGTGTCTGTATAAATCTTAGTTTTCAGGTTTGATTGGTTTTTGTCATTGTTTGACTGTTAATGCAATGACAATTTGGCAATACAATTCATTTGCTTTTGCAATCTTATATGTGTTGTTATTTTTATATCCACTTCTTTTACTAAAGTTTGCACGCAGAAGTCACAACGACTCTATTTATTTGACGTTCTATTTACTGAATCTTGTACTCGATTATGCATGTTGACTGTATGATGACATATTATTCATATATGGGGTTTCTAATTTTCCTGATCTCTCAACAGCCTAACAAGATAGCTTATGGTGCCAATGGACCTCTTATTTATGCTATTTATGCTCGCTCATTGAAATGTGTGAAGCTCCTTATTGAGGTTTGCCATTTACAGCTTGCATCAACTTTATGGTTTATGCTATTTACTGAATTTATGTTGAAAATGTGGGGCCATAGATTATGGCATTCACTAATTGCACCTTACATATATTGTCCAAAGGATTCTTTAACACTGTCTTTTTTTTGTTAGGCTGGTGCTGATGTGCAGGGTATTGGTACGGAAACACCATTAGCTCTTGCTGCTACTGATGGTTTAACTGACATCCTGAAGTGCTTAGTCTTAGTTCGGGCTGGTGCAGATGCTAATGTCGCGATGGTGTACGGTCCCCCCACCCCCCACTTTGATTGCTACATGGGTGTTCTTTATACCTTATAACCCACAAGAGAACTCTAGGGAAGCACTAAGCAGAATTCCTTGTGCGAAATTGTAGTGAAGTTCTCTATACAATGTTACTATATTTGTTACACCAATGATGTGATATACTTGCCCAAAATGACTTCTATGGTTCCTTCATAATGTTAATCTTCTTAATTGCTCATGGTAATGCACTGATTTGTTGTTGCATACCTTGCGTACCTAGTGCGTACCCATCTTTCATCTTCTGCACCCATAACATATGTATGGATAATACCTTCTAAATATTAATTGCTTTTTTAATGATTATTGTGTTACTCGAGTGGTCACACCAATACAATGATTATCCTGCACATAATTACCCTTTTCTATGTTCCTCAATAATTTTATTTTTCTTAATTGCTGATGGTAATGCACTATTTTACTTTTATACCTCAAATATTTAACGTTCATTTTTCTGAACTTACATAATATCAACATGTATGATTTAGTAGCAAAATGTTCTTAATGCTTTAATGGTAATTGATAAAGCAAAGCAGCACTCTTCCTAGGTCTGCCCGGTGTGATTTATTCACAATGTTAATTCATGGGGCAGTGGTATTTTACCAAATTTGTAATGTCACTGTTGGTATTGTCATATATCATACGCTTGTGGTTGTGGTCAACACTCGTCTATATACATTTTCATGTTGGTACTATGTTATTGAGAGAATTCCCTATTTGACACTGAAAGATAAGTTAATTCCCTACGTGACACTCAAAATTTTGATCTTCCTTATTCAACACCGTATCCAAATTTTGGTAACCTTGATGCCTTTTATGACAATGTCGTGAAACATAAACAATAAACACTAAATCCTTCCTCAAACCCTATACCATACAAACTCTAATCAATATCACGAATCCCTGAACCCTAAACTCTAACCCATGACCCTAAACACTAACCCCTCGGCCCTAACCCTAAACCCTAATCCCTAACCCCTAGCCCTAAACCCTAAAAATCCTAATCAACATCATGGAAACCACAGCAGTTTCAAAAGAGTCACCAAATTTTGAATACGGTGTCAAATGAGGAATATCGAAGTTTTAGGTGTCACATAGGGAATTGGTTTGCCTTTTGGTGTCAAATAGGGAATTATTGTGTTATTATTTTGCTTTCTCCTTGGTCAAGTGCAGCAGTTAAGTTAATGTATTCTTGTTTCCTGGATAGTTTGGATTCACTCCGATAGAAAATGCTGCACGTTACAGTAGGAAGATGTTGAGATACTATATCCAGTCACTTCTCGTATTCTGGGTGTGCGTGATTGGAGTGTTGATGGAATTATTAGTTATGCAAAATCAAAGCCTGCACCCAAGGTATTATCAAAGTCATTACCATTATGTTTATGTTAATTCAATTGTATTGATTTCTCATGTTTGCTGGTTCAGTGGTTCTCAGTGTTTATCTCTATTCTTTGGTTTCTGTAATCAATTCTCCTAAATTGGATGCAAATGCTTGAACTATAAACTTGAGTCTCGCCTCAAATGAGGCTTAAGCAATATAGATCAATCTTGAATGTTAAGTGTTGTATTCTAGCTGTCCTGCTGCAAGAATTTATTTATAGTGATATAAAAATGTGTGACTTGGCATTCATACATGGTATTGTGGCCAAGTTATTTGTCAGCAATGAAGTCCATTTGGGAGAAGTATATACCTTTACCTGTCCTATAATCTTATACGACTTAGTAGTGATTATGACAACTATTTGGTGGCATATGCCTGCAATTTTTATTTTTTTTACTGTTGTACTTGTTTCTGTGTATAGCATTGCAACTTGGATCATAAGTGATTTGAGCGCCTACTTCGTATAGTGGTGAGAAAATGGTTCTGTTGTGGTCTTGATTATTTTGTCAGGCTAACCCCTAGAGTTGATTACTTGATTTCGAACCAATTCTGTTGGAGATGGCCATTCAGTAATTGAGACAATAATTGCAGAAGGAAACATAAAATAGTCATATGCTATAGGGTAGGGTAGGTTAGGGATGTATGGTAATTGAGATATAAGATCATAGAGGATGAAACATATAGTAGTCTTATGTTAGGTTAGCATGGGGATGTAGGGCTGCATGCTCTTTTTCTATCATTATATGGCCAATTCACCAGATTTTTATAGTTAGGAATTCTACAGTTTCAGTTTCTGGTTCCTGAGGTGTTCAAACCTGTGAACTCTGGACACAAATAAATTGACAGAGATGTGATAATATATTTTAGCAGCAAGTTGATTATTGAGATTCTCTAGACCAGAGTATGCACGTGATATTTGTAGTGTAGATATGCAGTTTAAGCACAAAGAAGCAACACAGTCAAACAGTTCTACCTTTGTTTTCAAAGTGTTGAATTAAGGCAAACTGAGGAATTAGATGAAGTGCTATGCCAGTATTCATAGCCACTTCACAAATGGTTAAATTACGAGTTGATTCCTTGTGATGATTAGGTAGGGTGCTACTTAGCATGGTTAAAATATTGCTAATGAAATTATATTCCATTCATTTCTTATCTATGTTTCAGGATGAGGATTTACATAGAGTGATGCTTGATAATTTAAAGTTTCAAGGACGTGAAGCGGTCAAGAACAAGGATTTTCTTTGCGCGGAAGAAATTTACACTAAGGTATAGTGTTGTGTTTCACATGTTTAAATGCATCTCTTTCCTCTATTTTCCTTGTTTACCTTTCTCTCTCTCCACCTTTGTGACTAAAACAACAGAAAATAACTAAACCAGTAATTGCCACTGGCAGCAGCTTGGTAGGGAATCCGACCTTAACTGTTTATACAGTTAGCGTCAGTACAATGTGGAATATCAATAGTCAGTATGTATTTTCTCTCCAACATTATTTCCACTGGTATGCTTCCCTCTCTCCTCTCGACAATACTGATTTAGAACAATCAGAAAGTGATAAGCCAATGCTGTTACTGGCCACTGGTGGTGGCTGGTAGGGAATTTTACCTCAAATAGTTTCTGTGGTTATTAATTTCCTTATGGTATGGAATGTCTATAGTCAGGCTGAGCATTTTGTTTTTACAGCACCAAAATAACAGTAGCTATAGGGTTCCATCTCAAGGGCAAAGTTTAAGTGCTATAGGAATCCCACTTGTGAGAACTGTGTTATGGAACTGTACAATCTTCGCGACCTGTGCGACACTTTGATTGATCGAACAATTGCCCTTAGAATGCACTAATGGCCAGAATACAAAGGCCAATGTCGTGAAATGTGCCAAAGACAATAATTCATTCAGCTCATGCAGTCACCAATAGAAGCAAATTGTGAGAACATCCATGGGGGTTCCATCTTGCAGCTCCCGCTGCTGTAGGATCCACACCATGTGCCAGTGCCACCATGGGACAAGCTGCTGCCACGAAATTTCGTTGTTGCTTCTTTCGCTGCCGCCTCCGCACTTGACTTGGACGCCGACATGTGGGTTTCTTTGCTCGCTTGTTCGCACCGCGTGGCTACCAAGGGACAAGGGCAGGAATCTTGCAACCTATCAAGCCACCACCAAGGCGGCGGCGGTGGCGAGATCTCGTTCTCAAATTCTGGTGAGGCTGGTCAGGGGTGTGGACTGTGGAGGCGGAAGGGGATCGGAATTGCTCGGTGGAGAGGAGAGGACGAAGGCCATAGAAGCGGCGGCGTTAACGGGTAACGCTTGAGTGTGAGCGGTATCGTGCTTCCACTAGCCTGTATCCGATTAAGCTACAATTGGTTCCGGCCAGCTCGAAACAAACAAGTTACAACGTAAATGATTAGCACCTGTGATTGGGTTACGTTACATTTGGTCCAACCAAATGTCACCTAAGGTTACATATGTTTACTGGGTAGACATATATTGCTTTTGGGGGAAGAAGAGTAATGTGACCTTATAGCTCATGCTGGGGAGAGCTCTGCAGTGGCTTGAGCTGGTGGGAGTGTTTGTGGACAACATTTATTTAAGTCACATGAACATCATGTTATTAATATACTTTGGCCATATCCCTTACGAAAAGATGAGGTTGAACAACAAAAACATATATCCACCTCAAAGTGTCCTATATGGATTTTCTTGTCATTAAACAGATTCTTAACATTGTCACTTACATGTTACATTTGTTGAGGATAAGAGAAAATGAAAAAAATGTTAAAAGATCTTGTATTACTTTCTAGGTGTGTAAACATTGACACTATAGTCGACTTAGTGCTGGTGTGGTTTCATTAAATCTATATTGCTATTGTTGTATGCTTCTTACAACTATACTTCCATCCTTCTCTTCCTTTCTTGAAGAAGAACCACTAATCCTAAGCCAATGCTGCAAGATATTTAATCTTTTAGCAATAAAATCTGGGAACATATTTGTTTGGAGTGCTGATGTTAAGACCATGAGGCTCGCAAAAGAGAATGCATAATCAACAACCAAGTTCTTGGTTTGTTTTCACTTAATTCTTTCAATTATTTTGTACTTTTATGTTCTTCATGAATTATACTTGTGTGCTTCAGCTATATTCACCAACATATTAATTTTGTAAATCCAGAATTGTCGACCCAGCTGGATCATTTTTCATCTGATGAGCATGCTTATACCAGTCATGACTACTTGACTAGCGTGAATTGCATAAATTTTATTTAAGTTTTGGTCACATTTAGTGATGCAACTGGGGTGACAGATTCCGAGGAAATATGAGAATGATATGCAGAATTACACTAATTGCTAGTCCTGTTTACTGGTTGTAGGCGATGAATCTTGACCCTGATGATGCAACCTTGTTGTCCAATAGGAGCCTTTGTAGGCTTCGCTTGGGTGATGGGAAGAAGGCTTTGACAGATGCTGTTGCTTGCAAGTCTATGCGACCTGGCTGGTGATGGAGGACATTACATATAGACAAATAGTTCATGAACATTCAAGTGTGTCAAAACTCAAACAGGATTTTGCTATCAAGAGTTAGAAGCCAAATCTCATTCTTCCACTATGGAATTTACACTTTTCTCTAGACACTTAAAGAATTAGATGCAAAATTGGTTTTTACTACTAGTACACTAGTGTGATCAAGAAGTATCTTGAAGATTAGTTGTCTATTAGCTATACATGAGTTGGCACCTAGTTGTCATATATGAGTTGTGTAAGCCTCTTGGGCCTATAAATAGAGGCAAGCCTCAAGTTTGTAAGATGGTTTTGATGTACCCACCATAGTTATCAATAGAACTCCATGTTTCTATCTTAGATCTTAGATTAGATCTTGTTCTTGAGCTTTGGATTGAGCTCTTGCTATCCGTGGATTCGGATTGTCGTCTGTGGATTCAGACTCGGCCTTTTAGGTCTACCTTCGTCTCTAGAACGATATCTAGCTCAGCACGTTGAAGTGGTTCCTTCAACATTTTGTGCTGTTTCTACCTATTAGCACATTGGAGAGGTTCCTCCAATACTTGTGCTATATCTATCTATTCCTATCAACACCTTGGAGTTGTTCCTCCAATATTGTGTGATGCATCAGCTGGTCTAAAGCATGCTACCGTGAAGGAGCTGCTCAAATGTTACTGAAGGTTAGGTGAAATAATCAGATGATCATCCCTGCAGTTTCTGTGACAATTTCCTTTTTCATGTACTAATCTTTATATCTTCAGGATTATGAAAAAGCTTGTGGTGCTTTCCTTGATTGTCTGAAACTGGAGCCAGAGAATGCAGAGATAGAATCCGCTTTATGGTATACCTGCCCCTTCTGTCTACATGTATATATTTCTGCCACAGTAACACATGCTGAATCTCATCAATCTACTTTTATCCTGATTGAAATGTGTAGGGAGGCTTTGGAATCCTTGAAGATATCTCGCAACAACGAGAAAGAATAGCTGACTTTTAGTGTGTAGATGTCAGAGCACTATTCTTGGAGCCCCTCTTTTGCTGTTGCCCTAGCAGTATCTGAACAAGTCTGTAAAAAGGCAAACGGTTTAGTTGTGGTTTTGCTAATTATAAGCTATGTCCCAAGGAATTGCAGAATGCCTTTTGTATCCATCGTTCACTGGATCGCTTGGGTAAACATACTGTTTTAGTTTGTGCCTGTTATGTTGATGATTTGAAACTCAATTCGGGGCTAAACTTTCTAATGATCGTTGTGTTCGCTATTGATTCACAAACCTAGCAGAACACAACTTGCTTATGTGATCCAATGTTAATTCACAAGCACCCGAAGTTTGCAGGAGGACTTAGGCCCTGTTTGGGGAGCTTCTGGGAGCTTGTTCTTCTCCAGGAAGCTCCCAAAGCCAAAAGCTCCCCCAAACGGGGTCTGCTACTCCCAGAAGCAAAAGCCAAAAAAGCTTCGTTTACACTGCGAATGCAAAAGCCCGTCTCGTGCTGCTTCCCGAGCTTTTCCATTGAATCGTTTTTTTTCTTTCATGTCTCTTCTTCTCTCCTCAGCGTGACCCACCGTAGCCCCTCCCTTTCGCCGGCGCTCCTCTCCTTTGCCGCCGCCCCTCCCCTCCACGAAGGCCCGCCGTCGCCCCTCACCTCCGCGTTGGCCGCCGCAGCTCCTCCCCTCCCCGTGGCCCGACGATGCTCCTTCCCTCCGCGCGCGGCCCGCCGGTGCCCCTCCCCTCTGCGCCCGCTCGACACCGCCCCTCCCCTCCCCCTGTGCTGGTCGTCTGCTCTGCAGCAGGGTGCTGACCGTCTTAGCCCCTCCACCGCCGCACGCCATGGAGAGGTAGCCTGTAGCCTTGTTGGCCGGCGACCGCTCATGCGGAGAGAGCGCCCGGCCGGTGGACCTCATGCAGGAAGGAGGTGCAGCGGTTCCTGTGCGAGATCTAGCAGGGACAGGAGGGAGGAGGGGCCCGAGTCGGTGAGCTGGTGCGAGGACGGCGACGAGCTTGGCTAGGATTCCATCCATCTGTGCTATCAACAAGCTCTCGAAAAGCCAACGTGGAGAAGCTACTCCAAACAGCCCAGCGTTGCTTCTCCATAAATCGGCTTCCCTGGCCAGCGGTGCTGGATTCTCCAGGAAGCGCTTTTGCAAAAGCAAAAGCTACCCCAAATAGAGCCTTAGAGCATCTCCAGCAGATATTGAAAGACCTAAAAACAATTTTCAGTACATGAGAGAGAAAAATTTAGGTACATGAATGTTGTCTTCTCTAGCAGTTTACCTATATTAGTCTATCTATTTTCATATATTACACTAACAAAATGGGTCCATGAGTCAGTGGCCTGATTTCTTCCTCCCTCAATTCCTGTGTAGCGCTCGACCGCGTCGCTGGCTCGACGCCGGCGACCCGCGTCTGGCCCCCTGTCTCAACTTCTCCCTCCATGCGTGCGTGCTGATGTTGCCCTCGCTGTAGTCCCCTCTGAATCTTCAATTCACTTCAGCCTCCACCAAATCCAATCAAGAACAGCAGCTACAACTATTTTTGTTTGACTCTCGGTGAGAACAAAGCAAGCAACTGGAGCTCATCCTTCTCCAATCGGCATGCACGAGCACTCCAAAGCCATCGACCGTCCACAATTTCTTGTTTCTCTCTACCTGGCTCATCCCTCGAAACCCCTCTGAGATCTCAACCGCCACAGGATAACCTCATAATCAAATCCATGGGCGCATCCTCATGAGCGAGAGGCTGGCGGTGTCCGGTGAGGTTGGCAACAAGTCAGTGACAGGCCTTCGCATAGGTCATCGCGCCCGCGCAGCGCAGCAGAACCATAGGGCGGCGGCCGGAGGCAGAGCAGGCATGCCCGCATGCGGCGAGGCAGAGCCAAGGGGCCGGCGGCCGGAGTCGGAGCGCCCTGGCGTGGCGGTGCATAGCAACGAAGTCGGCTCCCGGAGGTGGTCAAGTTGGCGGAGGACGCCGCGGCGGTTAGACGGCGGCCGGAAGCAGCGGGTCAGGCATGGTCCATGAGCTGCGGTGGGAGTGGAAGCACACAGTTGGTTCACGTGGTAGAAAGTGGCAGAAAATTTGGTTCGGTGAATTGGTATATTTTGGTATAGAAGAGAGAAATTTATGTTATAGCCTAAAAAATTTAGGACATAGATAAGGCGCGACGGGTCGCGCGGAAGGGAAACGCGTGACCCGCCGCGCCTCGCCGCCGCCACGATGTCCCGGGCCGGCGTCCTCCTCCAAGTGCTCCGCCTCATCCTTCCTCCCTCTTCTTCCTCTCTCCCTCCCTCATGGTCTTCCTCCCAGCTTGGTGCCCGGCTGACCGCCTGCCCCGCTGCCTCCACCACCACTGGCGGCGCCTCGCCGCCCTGCCCACCCCCGTCCCCGTCCTCCACCCCGCCCTTCCTAACGCCACGCAACTCCTCTCCCTTGCCTCCGGCTCCGCCCAGCCGCCATCCCCCCCTGACCGGCGACACATTCGCCGCCTAGCCCTCCGCCCGGCGACCGTCCCCACCGCCGGGCCGGCAGCCACCCCCGCACCTCCTTCTAGGTCCGCAGACCAAATTCCCCCTCCCCCAAACCCAACCCTAACCAGCCTGCCGGCCGGCGGCGGGAGTGCGTCGCGCGGTCGCGCTTCCACGCGACGGGTCTTCTAATAGACTTAACGAAAATTTAAGGATAGCAATCCAATATTTTAGGTTTTTGAATAGTTTTTAGGTATAACAATCTAATATAACAATGCTGCTGGAGATGCTCAGCTTGGGGAATACTCACTGTATCAGCATTTTGAGCACACTCATGTTAAACATTTGAGCAAGAATGGCGATGCAATGTTCTACTGTTCGGTTTGGTTGTGTGCTCCGCACAGGTCACGTCCGAACGACAAAGTACAACAATGTGTAGTCTTAGCTAGGGATGGGAATGGGCCGGCCCGGACCTGGCCTCGGACCTGGCCCTCATGGCCTCAAGGCCAATTTTAGGGGCCATGGGTCGACCCAAATCTGTGTTTGGCTATGGCCTCGTTGGCCCAATGGGTAGTTTGGGTCGCCCCAAACAAAACTTTGCAGGAGACTAACAAGTAACAATAAATTATATCACTTATGTCTCAGAGATGAGCTGTTTAACATCAACCGGTCATCATTGTCAAAGAAAGGATAAATTAATAATAGGTCTCAGAGATGAGCTGTTTAACATCAACCGGTCATCATTGTCAAAGAAAGGATAAATTAATAATAGAAGCCCACTTCTTCGCTTAATCTAATCTGATTCAGTCATGGCGTCTCAAACAACAAAAATCAGCAGGATTACTACGGTTCGACACGGATCAACATGGATCAAAGGAAATCGAAGGGATCAACACGGATCAGCGCAGAACGGATGAGAAATATCAAGCTTCCACCACAACAGCCTCATCACCCTCCTCACCTGCATATTCAGTGCAGTTAAATTAGTGGCAATCAGCCATGTGTGCAGAATTTCATTGACTATAGTAGTTGACATGTTAGAAAGCACATAATGCTGGAAAGAACAGTACTGGAAGCAAGTAAAACAAGAAGCTAATTCTTTTTCTTTCTAGGCAAAAGTTTACTACACATACTGCTGGGAGGACATGTAATTCCCCTTCGTCAGGCACACATCAATGGCAAGAAAGGAAGAAGAACAACGGCAGATGGAAGTGCATTTATCCATGATATATCAATGATAAGATCTTTCCTTGTTTCTTTTTCATGGTCTCTCACAATACTAGTCAAGTCCAGGATATGAACAAAGAACAGTACTGTTTCAACAAAACTACAATGGTCCACCTACTACTCTCTTCAGCACAAAGTGCAGGCAGGGGACTGCAATGATGCAGAAATCTGTCACTATACTACATGCTGTGCAGCGGCAGGGGCACACACCCTCCTATCTATCTTTATTTCTTTATCCTACAGGCAGGCAGGCAGGGGTCCGGCAGCAAGAATCGCATGGCCGTTCGACACCTGCAACTTATTCCTCCGAATCAACCCAGATTCAGGGCCCGACGCCGATAGATAGACCCGACGACCCACGAAAACCAACAGAAATGAACAGCAGACTGGGATCGAGCGCCACCGAAGATGAAACAGAGCGCACAGGCGTGAGACAGATCTCGGGGTTCGAGGTTACCTGCGGGTAGGAGAGCGCGACGACGACAGAGAGAAGGAACGCAGGGCGCTTGTGCGGCGGCGCCGGAACGGAGTGCGGCACACCTCGCCACCGCTGTCGCCTGCTCCCGCACCTCCTCCCCTCTTCTCCGTGTGCGCCGCCAGCGAGGAGGCTTCGAGATCGAGCGTTGGACTGACGGGTTGGGAATTCTGGGTCGACCCCAGGTGACCCATTGGGTCACCGGGGAAAGGCCTCACGGGCCCTTGTCCAGTTCAAGTCCGACCCAAACGACCCGTTGGCTTTACTTTCGTGGGCCGGGCCAACGACCCAATGGGTCGACCCGGCCCATTCCCATCCCTAGTCTTAGCTGTGTTGCTCCATTCTTGTCACGCCTGTGGCAGCTACCTAGTTGATCAATTGCCGCGCCCATATCAATCTTGGGACACTGTCTCTCGGGTAGTCAGACGTGGTTGTCAGATTCTTCTGGGGCTGATGTCTAAACGGTCGGGAACGGTCGGGAAAACCCCTTAACCACTTCCGTTACTGTATTTTTGGCCGGGAACGGGAGCGGGAACGGGAAAGCCGGACGGAAAACGAAATCGGTATTTCGGGAACAGAAAATTTCGATCAGGAACGAGTCGATTATGGTCGGGAATTGGAACTCAAATCGGGAACATCAACACATGTGACCATTCCAAACATTTAACTTGACACAACGATTACAACAATGCACATTTTATATGCAAAGCAGTACTCGGACAGCAGATAAGTAATAACATATAATAAGTCTCGAACTCTCCGATTAGAGTTTCACTGTGCACATAGCACACAGCCACAACAGTACTACAGGCAAAAGCACAGCATACAGCGGCCGAGTCGCCGTGTTTAGATGGCGGTGAAAAATTTTTCACCCAGCATTAAATACAGAGAATCTCACATGCATGGAGTACTAAATGAAGTCTATTTGTAAAACCTTTTTACAGATGAGTGCAACTTTGCGCGACGAATCTAATGAGCATAATTAATCCATGATTTGCTACAGTAATACTACAGTAACCATCCTCTAATCGTGTGGTCAAAGGCCTCATTAGATTCTTCTCCGAAATTTACCTAGGGGCGTAGAGGTAGTTTTGTAAACTGCCTTTATTTAATACCCGAATTAATGGTCAAAGTTGCATTTAATACTCCAAAAAAATTTTTAACCTCCAACTAAACACAGCTCCGTGTTTAGATGGTTCTTGAAAAAAATTTCGAGAAGGGAATCTTGTATGCATGGAGTACTAAATGAAGTCAATAACTCGATTGACCAATGACTAGTACTCCGATAATTCACGCAGCAAGAAGACGAGCAGCGCAGACCAGTCGCTTGAGGCCCTGTTTGGAATGGAGGATTGCAAAACAGAGGAAAGGGATAAAACGCAGGAATAGAAAAGGAATGTAGGTAGAAAATGGAGGAATGAAAAAATACTGGAATTTCACAAGAATGGTGTTTGGAACAAAGAAATGAGAAGACCCTTTCTTGTGCTCTTTAAAGATAAATTGATATAATCATAAAAATATTAATACTTAGTGATGAATTTGTTTGGGGAAACAAAGCACATCGTTATCTCAGTAACCTCCTGCGAGTGGGACCCACAATCCCTGGACCAAACCCATCCATATGGGCGTCGTTCTTATCCTCCCCATTCCCTCTGTTCCTCGTTCTCAACGAACCACAAAACAGAAAGTCCCGATCTCTTCCTCGTCTAACTCGTTGATCGTGAAGTGGCCGCAAATCGATGGACAGTAGCAGGCCGGAGGGCGCCAAGTTGGATGCAGTCTTCTCGGTGTTTGAATTTTTTTTCTTCTGGGTGTTGGATTTGCCCCTTTTTTCTATTTTTTTGAAGATCAAATTCGATCGAATCGTTTCTAGATATTTTTTTGAAGATCAAATTCGATCGAATCGTTTCATAGATATGTGGTGTGATGATTGGTCTTTTGTTATCTTTAATTATTTGAAGAATGGAACGGGTCCCTATTCCAATTTGCAGTCTTTTCCCCTTTGTTCCTAAGTGTCGAAATCCTGCGATTTGGATACTTGTTTTTTTAGACTAATGCCAGACCTTTGATTAGTGTGAGAACACGTCCATCGGCCCGTGAGCATTGCAGGAAAGATTTCCATGAGCTCGGAGCTCATTTTTCCATTCCTCCAAAAGTACAGGTTCGGCACCCGTTCCTCTGGAAAGTTTCTCGCTGGTTCCTCCGTTCCAAACGCGCAGCGACGTCAGCAAAATGGAGGAAAGACATTCCTAGAAAATTCCTATGAAAAACCTTCATTCCAAACGGGCCCTGAATGCCAGAAGAAGCGGAATCACCACCTCCAGCTTCGGTTGGCGGCACCATCGGTTCTTGCCTCCTCGGCCTATCGGCCGTGACAGTGAGGCCGTGCGCCGCCACACCGATGCGAGACTGCGAGAGAGGCGAAGCGGAAGCGCGTGCGGCGTCGCATCGATCTTGTGGAGTGGATCAGGCCAAGGCCTAAGGAGGGCGGCGGCGGCGGCGGTCTGGAGAGTGGAGAGAGCCAGGCTAGGTTTTGGTGGAGAGGAGGGGATTTTGTTGGACGTGGTAGCAAGCAGGAGGCGGCAGCGGGCCGGGTTGCAAGACACGCGCGGGGGAAGCTGGACGTGGGCTTGGGCTGAATGTGCATGTGGGCTGAATGTGAGGTTTAGGTGCACAGTAATACGGGAATACTGCCGGGATTTTTCCCGGTCAAATACGGTATCCGTGGATACGGTCGGGAAAAGCCTCCAACTGCTTCCGTTCCTATTCCTGCTAATCTTTCCCGGTTTTTTTTTCCTGTTTCCTGTTTTTCCTGCGAATACGATACACGGTCGGTTTATACGGGATATGGTGTCGGTCGGGATGGGATTTTCCCATCCCGCTTTCATCCCTACTGATGTCCCTTTGAGCTTCATTCTTGCCTTTCGGAGACCAAAGTGAAAAATGTAGTGGGAACAGGGATGGTTAAACAGGTACGGGAAATTGTGGATGTAATGTTAAAAGGCGAGTTTTCAGATAAAGGAAACATAATAACATGATAAGATACTTGTTACTTTGACAAGAACTTTTCAATGGCAGAAGGAATCTCTCCCTTCTACTTATATTGGATATGTGCTCTATGGGAAGTTGGGAACCACTGAACCAAGAGTAATTGAGTCGAGAATTTATCTAGTGTAAGAGCGAAAAAAAAGAAATTGTGTACGAATATAATAGTTGCAGATGCACTCTTCATGTTTGAATCCACAATTATCCACATGCTGATTTCTATTTTTTTTTCCACTTGCATAAGTTTTGGTCTGATGATAGATACTCACAAGCTCTATCCATTCATGTTTTTGGATGTATTTTTTTATGTATCTCTGAAGGCATTTTTCTTTGTGCAACACAGAAGCCCGTGGTAGCACTAGATCTTCTCCCCTCTTATGCTAAAGAACCTTCATACGTTGTTCAAATGGTTGGATCTCCAGTTCTCCACTGGGTTGAAATGATTTGGAAAATCACTACTCAAATGGCAGCCTGCCCACTTGAGCCAAAGAAAAAATTCCTTTTGGTGAAGATATATTATCAAACTCCTTGATGTGTTTAAAATAGGCAAAATAAACATTTCCGTCTTTCAACCTTGTCTTGAGGGTCAAGTTCATCCCTCAACTTTTAAATTGTCTAATCTAGTTCTTTAAATTTTGTTTTATTTGTCAAACTCGTTCCTCAACTTTTAAATGAGCCAATCTAGCCCTTCAAGTTTTGTTTTGTTCAGACTCGTCCCTCTAGAGCTTAATTTTTTGTATGTGAATCCTAATTATCTCCGTATACTTTTATGTGTATGTTTACTGGAAAGATTATCTGCTACTTTTTCCAGCTAGACGGTAAATTAGGTTTTTTGAGGAAAAAGGAAAGAGTTGACCGTAAATCTAGGTAAACATTTAGATTAAGTTTGACTAGAATAATTAGGCTATAAGTCAACCTAAGCATTTATTTTACCTCACTAAGGGTTAGCAGTATAATTTTAAGAATAATTGGCCCAAACAAATGAGTACATAAGACAATTTGGCAAAAGAGTATTGATTGGTAGGTACCTGCTATGCATAAAAAGATTTATAAACACACAACCTAAACGACCTGGAATCTCATTTCGGAGAATCCGACTCCCTGTACTATTGTGTTAGTCCCAGAATCAACAGCTAACACGTACAAAACTCATTTTAACATAATATCACATCCATACTTTGATAAATATCACATAGAGTCTTACAATAGTGGATAACTTAGGGAAATACGTCCATTACAAGCCCCTTGGGCTAAACGACAGAAAGAAATCTATTCGAAGCAGTAGCTAAGCATCCTCCATGATGAGCTTCTCCCACAGGCGATTACTTGAATGTAGCAACATCCTTTAGTCGTACCAGCTGTCTGCATTGTTGTCGTAGTCGGACTCATAACCTGCACCATCATAAGCTATTCCCAAGGGTTGGAACGGTTTCACGTCACCATCCATAATGCAAGCTTTAAAGGTGGCCATATCTAGTATAGAAGTTATCAAGGATAGGCTTATGGTTTTGCCTATGCATAGCCGGATTCTCCAACCAAAGCCATTCTCGCAAAGCACCTCGGCATCCCTGGCGCACCAGGTTCCCGTCTCCAAAACATACTTCCGCTCATCACTCAGGCCATGTGAAAGCTCCCGTCCTTCACATCTCAACTGCCAGAGACAAGCTTATGGACTAGAGGGAAGGTAGAAAGCCCCAAAACAATGGTGGATCATGTGAAACTCACAGATTCGTCCATTGACTGCAGACAGTGGCTATACGTATAGTTTTGACTCTGCAAAGTTTGTACACTTGGAACCACTCAGGCTGCAAGCCGACCATCGCTAACTTGAGACACAACCCACAGTACAGACCCTAGTCAAGAAACGGCACCCTTCTGCTTTTCCCGGCTTAGGATACACCGAAGACACAACTTAGCGTCCGAGAAATGTGATGACCTCCCCACGGGGTGAGACGGGGGTAGAGTCTCCTTCGAGGAGCAAAGGCCATCGCCAGGCCACCCCCACGCATTTCTGCTATTGGTGTGCATGGTAAAGTTCTGTGAACCAGGCAAATTCAACTCGGGTTTTGGTGCCGAGGCGAGCGTCACCGTCAACTACGTCTCCACCTATAGTGGTCCACATGCGCGTCCATTACAGGTATTGCCGCCATACTCCTCGAGTATCACAAAGAACATGTACCCGCTACATGTACTCCGTAAGATGTGCCCAAGGGCACACCCCAAGCCCTCGATACGAAGATTGCGTTAGTCTGCTCAGCCCCCACAAAGTTTCCCAAAACCCATGCTCCTTTCTTGGGTTTTTGCCCCAACACATGTCAAGAATCCTAGCACATCCATCCCATCACACATGCAAGCGTTGCGAGTATAGCATCAAAGTATAATAGATTTATTAAGGATAAAGCTAATAAAGTAAGGTCATGCAATAAGTCAATCATCATCATGCGAGAATATAAAACACTAGCATACCAGTAGCAATGCCTAATAGGATTCAAAGTCGGAATGGGCGTGAACCTTGCGATGCATAGCAATCCTCCTCAGCAGGGTCTTCAGAGTTGGTGTAGTCAGTTCCTCCGAGGTCCTCCTCAGTAGTTCCTAATAACAAGAAAGGAAAAAGAACATTGGTGCCTATATTCAAATAAAATCCCAAATAAATGCAAGAAGAGACAAAAGCACTCAACTTCTGTTCTAATGCGTAGATCACGATTTTAGAAAATTAGCGAAACTGGATTCATAGTTTTCTAAGCTAGAATGGATTTGTAGTGAACTTTTATTAGATAAAAACTAATTTTGAAATTAAACTAAATTCCAGAAAGAAAGGAAAAAAATGAGGCTGACACGTGGAAGCACTAGAGCGTGCCACATGGCAGCGTTAACATTAGCATGATGTCATCAGTAAGGTCAGTCTCGGCTCACATCATGATGATGTCAATGTTGACCAGTCAATGGTCATTGACTGGTCATTGACTGGTCAACAAGGTCAATAGCCAGCGGGTCCACAGGTCAGTCAGATAGAGAGGGTGACTGGTGCGGCCGAGCGGTCAGGCGGGCTGAGGTAGAGATGGGCTTGAACTTGGGTCGGCTTCCTTCGTGGACTGGGCCGCCTCCATTCCCGTCCTTGGGCTGATGTAGTTGCTTGGAGGGGATGGGCCTCCGGGCTGGAGCAGATTTGGCCCATGGCCAACTCGCTACATATGGCGAGATCGGAAGAGAGAAATAGACGAGAGCGGGCCCACGGGTTAGAGAGACAAAGAGGGGGAGAAGGGGCCCATCGGTCAGTAGCACAGAGAGGTAGATGGGCGGGGCGCCCTGGTCAGTAGCACCAGGCTTCACTTGGATCGGCTGCGGCATCTGCGGTGACGGGTTGATATGGTGCTAGGTGCAGCTTCTCCCGATGACTTCAGCGACTATCAACGGTGGCGTGCATCAGGGTCAGCGGGGTACGGTGACAGTCGTCACATGGTCGTGGCGATCTTCTGACCACAGACGAGCACCAACACCAGTACGGGCGAGTCAACGACGACATCCTTGTCGTGGCATCGGACGGCATCGAGGCGGTTGCACGACGGAGATCAACAACGGACGGGCTCCAAGGCAGGGAATCAAGGGTGTGTGAGTTGTGCGTGCGTGAGAGAGTGAGAGAGAGTGAGAGTGAGAGAGAGAGAGGAACAACAGCGAGGCAACACAGAGCAGTAGCAACCGCGCGGTGGCGCAACGATGTCGAGAAACCGATGGTGAGGGTGATGAAGGCAGAGAGTGAGTGAGAGAGATCCCTGTAGAAAAGATAGCGGCGCGAAGGCCGGGAAGTTCGTACGGAGCAGGGCGGAACATGATGGCGACGTGACGAAAATAGAGCAAAGCATGGCAGAGCAGGCGTGCAGGGGAAGGGAAGGGGTAGGTGCTCATGAAGGGGCATAGGAGTAGCACATCACTGAGCGTGTCGCACGCTTGCGGTCCAGCAGCTCCAGGGGGGAGGGGGTGCTCCTCGTCTTCTTGTCGAACTCCGGTGATGCGGTGTCTGTTGCGGCGACGTCGCGTCTCAACGCCGCTTCCCTTGCTCTGGGGCTCCCACAAACGGCTCCTCTCCTTCTTCTTCCTCCTCCTCCTTCGGGCTTCAATTTGGTGTGGATGGATTTGGGTAGGGCTCCGCTCTTGGCGAATTTGATGAGTGCGTACAGGGGAGAGTTTGGGTATAAGAAGGCAAAGAGGGAGGGGAAGACTTGGGCGAGGGGACGAAGGGGGGAGGATAAGGTCGAGTAGCTTGCTTGTCCGCCAAGGGAACGAGGGAGCAGGCACACACATGGGCTGTCGTGGCTGGGCGGTTGCGCGGCCGGCGCGGAACACGACATAGGCGAAAAGTTGAGCGTGGCACGGGCGCGAGAAAAGGATGAAGATGACCCTATTGTCGTCGGGTCCACATGGCAGCGAGAGCGAGAGAGAGAGAGAGAGAGCAGGCACGCGTGGAAGCCGATAGGGTCGCGGTCTGCTGGGGCCTACGCGTCAGTGAGAGAAGGGAGAAGGAGGCCGGCACGCGGGCGGAGGGAAATAGGCCGGCGGAGTTGGGTCGAGACGGGCCATGTGCGGGAAAAGAGATAAAGAGAGAGAGAGAGGATAGATGGGCCGATTTGAGAGGGGAGAGAGATTAGGTCCGATAGGGTTTAGTTAGTTTAGTTAGTCTTTGAATTTGTATTTGAATTTTGGTATTCAAATACAAATTCCACTGAAGCACAAATAAATCCATAAAGATCCAAATCACACTAGCAATATTTTTCTTAACTTAAATATTAAGTGCACAATTTTATTTACTAGGATTAAGAGAGAGATCATTGAAGGCAGTCTTAAGTGTTCAAACAAAATTCACTCAAATTTTTTTAAATCCACATTTTGCAAAAATTGCGATGTTGCACAACCCTCACTATAGATGACGAATATAAGCATTATTTATGGCAAATAATACATAAGATGATTAACAATAAATCAGTGAACATATATATTTGAATCTAATAACTAAACTTTAGCTAAAGGTCTAAATTAATTCATTACGGTTAAAATATAGTTGGTGTGATCCAAACAAGACTTAGTTAATTTGTTACAACTCCATCTAAGCTTCGATGTTATTTCAGTTTTTAAAAAATGGGGTAAAACACAGGCTTAGAAAGGGAGGACAAAATCACTAGTAGCATTATCACGAAAAGTAAAAAATAAAAAACTCCTTAATAAAGCTAATTTGCATTAGGTTCACCTTACTTGGCAATACNAAAGAACATTGGTGCCTATATTCAAATAAAATCCCAAATAAATGCAAGAAGAGACAAAAGCACTCAACTTCTGTTCTAATGCGTAGATCACGATTTTAGAAAATTAGCGAAACTGGATTCATAGTTTTCTAAGCTAGAATAGATTTGCAGTGAACTTTTATTAGATAAAAACTAATTTTGAAATTAAACTAAATTCCAGAAAGAAAGGAAAAAAATGAGGCTGACACGTGGAAGCACTAGAGCGTGCCACATGGCAGCGTTAACATTAGCATGATGTCATCAGTAAGGTCAGTCTCTGCTCACATCATGATGACGTCAACATTGACCAGTCAATGGTCATTGACTGGTCAACAAGGTCAACAGCCAGCGGGTCCACAGGTCAGTCAGATAGAGAGGGTGACTGGTGCGGCCGAGCGGTCAGGCGGGCTGAGGTAGAGATGGGCTTGAACTTGGGTCGGCTTCCTTCGTGGACTGGGCCGCCTCCATTCCCGTCCTTGGGCTGATGCAGTTGCTTGGAGGGGATGGGCCTCCGGGCTGGAGCAGATTTGGCCCATGGCCAACTCGCTACATATGGCGAGATCGGAAGAGAGAAATAGACGAGAGCGGGCCCATGGGTTAGAGAGACAAAGAGGGGGAGAAGGGGCCCATCGGTCAGTAGCACAGAGAGGTAGATGGGCGGGGCGCCCTGGTCAGTAGCACCAGGCTTCACTTGGATCGGCTGCGGCATCTGCGGTGACGGGTTGATATGGTGCTAGGTGCAGCTTCTCCCGATGACTTCAGCGACTATCAACGGTGGCGTGCATCAGGGTCAGCGGGGTACGGTGACAGTCGTCGCATGGTCGTGGCGATCTTCTGACCACAGACGAGCACCAACACCAGTACGGGCGAGTCAACGACGACATCCTTGTCGTGGCATCGGACGGCATCGAGGCGGTTGCACGACGGAGATCAACAACGGACGGGCTCCAAGGCAGGGAATCAAGGGTGTGTGAGTTGTGCGTGCGTGAGAGAGTGAGAGAGAGTGAGAGTGAGAGAGAGAGAGGAACAACAGCGAGGCAACACAGAGCAGTAGCAACCGCGCGGTGGCGCAACGATGTCGAGAAACCGATGGTGAGGGTGATGAAGGCAGAGAGTGAGTGAGAGAGATCCCTGTAGAAAAGATAGCGGCGCGAAGGCCGGGAAGTTCGTACGGAGCAGGGCGGAACATGATGGCGACGTGACGAAAATAGAGCAAAGCATGGCAGAGTAGGCGTGCGGGGGAAGGGAAGGGGTAGGTGCTCATGAAGGGGCATAGGAGTAGCACATCACTGAGCGTGTCGCACGCTTGCGGTCCAGCAGCTCCAGGGGGGAGGGGGTGCTCCTCGTCTTCTTGTCGAACTCCGGTGATGCGGTGTCTGTTGCGGCGACGTCGCGTCTCAACGCCGCTTCCCTTGCTCTGGGGCTCCCACAAACGGCTCCTCTCCTTCTTCTTCCTCCTCCTCCTTCGGGCTTCAATTTGGTGTGGATGGATTTGGGTAGGGCTCCGCTCTTGGCGAATTTGATGAGTGCGTACAGGGGAGAGTTTGGGTATAAGAAGGCAAAGAGGGAGGGGAATACTTGGGCGAGGGGACGAAGGGGGGAGGATAAGGTCGAGTAGCTTGCTTGTCCGCCAAGGGAACGAGGGAGCAGGCACACACATGGGCTGTCGTGGCTGGGCGGTTGCGCGGCCGGCGCGGAACACGACATAGGCGAAAAGTTGAGCGTGGCACGGGCGCGAGAAAAGGATGAAGATGACCCTATTGTCGTCGGGTCCACATGGCAGCGAGAGCGAGAGAGAGAGAGAGAGAGCAGGCACGCGTGGAAGCCGATAGGGTCGCGGTCTGCTGGGGCCTACGCGTCAGTGAGAGAAGGGAGAAGGAGGCGGGCACGCGGGCGGAGGGAAATAGGCCGGCGGAGTTGGGTCGAGACGGGCCATGTGCGGGAAAAGAGATAAAGAGAGAGAGAGAGGATAGATGGGCCGATTTGAGAGGGGAGAGAGATTAGGTCCGATAGGGTTTAGTTAGTTTAGTTAGTCTTTGAATTTGTATTTGAATTTTGGTATTCAAATACAAATTCCACTGAAGCACAAATAAATCCATAAAGATCCAAATCACACTAGCAATATTTTTCTTAACTTAAATATTAAGTGCACAATTTTATTTACTAGGGATTAAGAGAGAGATCATTGAAGGCAGTCTTAAGTGTTCAAACAAAATTCACTCAAATTTTTTTAAATCCACATTTTGCAAAAATTGCGATGTTGCACAACCCTCACTATAGATGACGAATATAAGCATTATTTATGGCAAATAATACATAAGATGATTAACAATAAATCAGTGAACATATATATTTGAATCTAATAACTAAACTTTAGCTAAGGGTCTAAATTAATTCATTACGGTTAAAATATAGTTGGTGTGATCCAAACAAGACTTAGTTAATTTGTTACAACTCCATCTAAGCTTCGATGTTATTTCAGTTTTTAAAAAATGGGGTAAAACACAGGCTTAGAAAGGGAGGACAAAATCACTAGTAGCATTATCACGAAAAGTAAAAAATAAAAAACTCCTTAATAAAGCTAATTTGCATTAGGTTCACCTTACTTGGCAATACTTATATAAGAATGGTACACCACCTCATGCCAGGAAAAATATGGGCTCATTTTGGAGGAGGGATATCATGTCTCTGTCACAGAACTTTTTCATGATTGCCAGCTGCAGGGTTGTTGATGGGGAAACTGTTCTTTTTGAATGATCTCTGGGACATTGGTGTACTAAAATGGAGATTCCCCTGTCTGGCCTCCTTTTCCAAGAAAAATCTCTCAGTCCAACAGTTTTGCTCCAGCAGCATTAGTCACAACTTTTGGTTGCCCTGTCACAGACTCACAATAAGCTATGGAACAACTTGGAGAGCTCCAAAGTTTATTGCCTCAATTATTGAATCTCTCTGCCACCAAAGATGAATGGGCTACATTTGGAACACCACTTGCTTTGCTTCAAAATTGGTCTATAAACATCTCAGTGGGTCTCAATCAGCCTCCCCTCTTTTCAAGTGGACATGAAAATCAAAAGCCCTACCTAAGCATAAAGTTTTCTTTTGGTTGTTGCTTAGAGACCGTTTGAGCACACACAATCTTCTCAGAAGAAAGCATATGCATTTGCCCTCTTATAACTGTGTTTTATGCGTTGAGCAAGATGAAGAAACCATTGTGCATCTCTTTTTCAATTGCCCTTTCAGCCATTGGATTTTCTTGGACATTGCTTGGTATCCAACTCTTCATCCTTTAGACATGATTATACAAGCAATGGAGAGTTTTGGATCAGTTATTTTCAGGGAAATTGTTACAGTGGCTACTTGGTCCATTTGGTGTCACAGAAACAACATCAATTTTTTTTATGGAGACCATCTTTCATTTGCTAGATGGAGAGAAATATTTATGGAGCAAATGACCTTGAAGACAAAACTAGTGTTAAAGGCGGAGCTTGATCTTGAGCCGAGTAGTATGTTATAGGCCCTTTCTCTTTTTTCTTAAAACTTAAAGTTTTGTGACCACATACATATTGTTTTATATATATAAAAAATAGATGCAGGGGACTCTCTGCCGTTTCCTAAAAAAAAACTCCTCAATCCCTGTCGGCCTTTCAGCATCCAAAATTCAAAATTCAGATCCACGTTCAGCCGTTCAGAATCCTCGGTAACAGCGTAATGCTCAGCGTTTTCCGGTGGGGTCCATTTGCCAACCCCCATCGCTTTCTCTTCCCACGTACGCTTCCGCTTCCACTTCGCCGCCGAGGAGAGACATCTCATCTCCAGTCCTCACTCCAGTCTTCACTCCTCACCAACCTAAGCCCCAACACAATCACCATGGTTCACCTCTGATCGTCGCCGCCCATATTCGCCATGGCCACACACCTTACCTTCCCTCCCTCCCTCGCCAGCCGCCTCCCGCGCGGAGCCGCCCCCTGGCCCCGGACAACCTGTCAGTACTATTCCTGATCGTGCGTGGAGCTGACTCTGTTGCTCAAGCATTGATCAAGTGATCGTCTCTTCCTGAAGAGCTTGCCTCGTGGGAAGATCTCAATTCCCTGCGTCAACGCTTTCCAGCTGCACCGGCTTGGGGTCAACCGGACCTCAAGGAGGAGGGCATGTCAGTACTATTCCTCATCCGGCAAGGGATCAAGGTGCTGTTCCTTCAGAAGGTGGACGCCGGCTTCGTAGGCCCGGTAGGAAACCCTCCGGCCCAGAATGGTTTGTAACAGCTGTGCGGGCCAGGCCCATGACCGCTAGGTCTGAGCGAGGATAAGAGAGACGAGAGTACGAGACGGAGCAAGGATCGTAAACCTCAACACTGTTCTTCTTCCTCGTCAAGGAACTGCGCGCCGGTGGCTCCTGTTCTCCGTTCCCCATCCCCAATTTCTCCATCTCCTGCCTCCAACTTCTCCTACCTCAACCTCTGTTGCTAACAGCCTAACACAACCCTAACCCTAGGCCAAACTTTCCTACCCGCGGCTCGCCCCAGGACCTCCTCCTCCGCGCGGCCTTCGACGGCAACCTCAGCCTCGTCAAGAGTACATCGCGGCAGCCCTCCCCTTATCTGGAATTTCCTGTTATACGAAGTAAATTTCGGCTTTGATTTTTGTTTTTGGGGTCCCTATATATTTGCAGAGATGGCGAGAGAGCTGGGCGGGGACGAGGGTCGAAGCGCGGAAAAGGTTAGGGCTCTGCGGAACTGCAAAGGACTCGGCGCGCTGCACCTCGCCACCGCCCGAGGGAAGCTACCCGTGTGCCGGTACCTGGTCGAGGAGCTGCGTCTGGATGTCAATTCAACCAGTGAGGAGGGTGCGTGACTCGTTTCTTCTGTCCCAAATTGGTTGCTTTCACATACTGGAGTGGAGTATTCTAAATGCATCTCATTGGCTAGTGCTTGTGCTGCTAGTTTGGGGAACTTGTTTCCACCACTTTGCAAATTTTGCTGTTAATGTTGTTTCATGGTTTTGGGTTTACATGACAGGTTTGACCCCCCTTGACATGTGCCATTGATGGTGGGAGCGTGGATGTGGTGCACTACCTCCTCGATAATGGTTCTGACACAGAAGCACTCGTCATCACTGGGCTTACACCCCTTATTTGGGCTGTTGAAAAAGGTAGGGTATATATTCGTTCGCACACTATGAAAGGGTAGGCACTAAGTCTTATGTTGAAATTGTATCCTTTCCTGCTCATGGACATCATGCTACTACTGTACTCTTTGAGTTTTCAGTAAATCTGGGCAAGTGAATTTGGTCTAAAATGGACATCACCCTATATTGAAAGGCATAACTAGTGGGACCTTTCTGTTCCCATTTCATATTTTAACCATTCATGCTCATGTCTCCAAATTCCGTGCGCTCCCATCAATTCAAATGATTGTTGATCCAATTTTATGTGGACTGAGTGTATATATTCGTTTGCACTTTGTTTCTTAGTATGCCGAGTATCATCAGGTTATCTAACATTAGCATATATCTGTGAAGACCAATTTACATTAAATTAGCTTTAGTTAATTCTTGAAATGTTTCTGTGTCATCTGCAGGAAACTGCGAAATAGTACAAGCCTTACTCTTCAAAGGAGCATATATTGATGCATTGACTACTGTTGGGTCAGCACTGCATACCTATACTCGTAAGGGGCGTGATGATATGGTGAAGATTTTGTTGGATCACCATGCGGATGTAAGTGTGGCTTCACCTTTCCTCCCTGCTAGGGATTTCTGTTTAGAATGCTAAATATGATAAGTTTTGTTACATATAATGTTTAGTGCGCACGAGTGCAGGTGCCCACCCTAGACGTCGTTAACATCCGTTGACGGAGAGGGAGTGCGTGTGGGTCCCGTAGGCTAGTCAAAATCTTCCCATCCCACAATTAATGCTGGTACAGACTGACTACCCGTTGTCCTCTCTACCTGAAAGCATCCATGGCAACATTTTTCATCCAAATCATAAAATAAATATTCTTTCTACAGCAAATTGGAATCAGATGAAAAGATATTCCTCCAAAATTAGACAACATCTGTCTAGAGTTAATAAAAGTTACACTACGTATGAAGTTAAACTGAAAAAGTTGTTGCCAGGAGTTGATGGAGATCCCAAATCCGCCACAATGCATTGCGTTTATGTTAAAAGCTAGAATTAGATTTGACCATGAACCAAATGCTGTCCAAAGTGATGCATGTTTTTTAATCCAATCAGAACCCGAATCCTCCAACAATCTGAAAATCTGTGAGACAAGCTGGTTTGAAGTTCATGTTTCTTCAATCCAATCTGAAACCAAATCCTCCAACAATCTGTCAGACAAGCTGGTTTGAGGTGCAGATCATATGATTTCACATCCATTTGCGTGTAAACTGACTTTTGGACCCATGCAAAACAGAAAAACAAATCAACAGCCGTGCCCAGTGGCGGAGCTAGGATTTTTGCATGGGGTATGCCAAACCAAAATGTTTATATGCAAATCGGGAAAATTTATTTAGCAATTCGGTAAAGTTTCATAAAAAATTACCCAACAATTGGGTACACAACTACTAAATGACGTAATAACTACTAAACCGGAAAAATTCATTTAGCAATTCGGTAAAGTTTCATCTTCTTTTTAATATAATCGGCAGCTCTCCTATTTGACTCTTCTTAATATAATCGGCAGCTGTGGGACCGAAGGGACACCTATTGTTGAGTATCCATAATTCATACCCAAATCCATACCCACCTCAAATGGGGAGGGTATGGACAAAAAATTGATTATCCATTAAAAATGGGGAGGATAGGGTATGGGTAGATATGTATAGTATCTAGTACAAAAGAAATATATATAAGAATGGGGAGGATGAGAATTGCATATATTTGGATTTGAGTATGAACAAGAGTGAGTTTGCTCATACCCTCCCTAGTGGCAGGTCTAGAGAAAATGGATTTTTTTACAGACAATATGTATACATGTGTGGGCTGGACCTAGGGTATGCCACACCATACCGGTGTAACCCACTGGATCCGCCAGTGGCCGTGCCAGTAACATGAGTCGACAACAATGACATATAAGAGAGAAAAAAATCAATAGCCCTGCCAGCAAAAGAAAACAGAGGGGGAGGGGAGGCATATCAGCGAGAGAGCCCGCACCTGCTTGAGGTCAGGACGGAAGAGCTTAAACATGCCGATTGACTTGATGGCGAGAGAGCCCGCACCATCCCCATCTGCAGCTTTTGAATCTTATATGTGGTGACATTTTTTTTCCACTTCTTTACAAAAGTTTGCACTCAGTCACAACGACACTATTTGTTTGATGTTCTATTTACTGAATCTTGTACTCGATTATTCATGTTGTGTCTAATTTTCCTGATCGCTCAACAGCCTAACAAGATATCTTATGGTGCCTTCAGACCTCTTTTTTATGCAGTTTGTGCTCATTCCTTGAAGTGTGTGAAGCTCCTTATTGAGGTATGCAATTTTCAGCATGCATGAACTTTATGGTTTACGGGACTAGCATAAAAGAATTACTGTACTGAGTTTATGTTGGAAATGTAGGATCATAGATTAGGACATTCACTTATTGCACCTTACATATATTGTTCAAAGGATTCTTTTAACACTATCTTTTCTTCTTAGTCTGGTGCTGATGTGCAGGGTATTGGTCCGGAAACACCAATAGCACTTGCTGCTGCTGCTGGCTTAACTGACATCTTGAAGTGCTTAGTTCATGCTGGTGCAGATCCTAATGTTTGTGATGGTGTATGCTTTTCCGCCTACTTTGATACTACATGGTTGTTCTTTATACCTTATAACTTATAAGAGAACTCTAGTGAAGTGCTAAGCAGACTTCCTTGAGCAAATTCTAGTGAAGTTCTCTATACGATGTTACTATATTTGTTACACCAATTTGATATACTTGCCCAAAATGACTTTCTTCTGTAGTTCCTGCATAACCGTAATCTTCTTAATTGCTCGTGGTAATGCACGAATTTACTGTTGCACACCTTGAGTACCTAGTAGCTAGTACTCATCTTCCATCTTCTGCGCCCATACCCATATGCATGGATTATACTTCTAAATATTCATTGTTTATAATGATTATTGTGTTACTCTAGTGGTCACACCAACACAATGATCATCCTTGGACATAATTACCCTTTTTATGTTCCTCAAAAATTTTAGTTCTCTTAATTTCTCATGGTAATAATGCACTATTTTACTTTTGTACCTCAATTATTTATTGTTCATTTTTCTGAACTTAATATCAGCATGTATAGATTTAGTGGAAAAATGTTCTTAATGCTTTAATGGTAATTGATAAAGCGAAGCAGCACTCTTCCTAGGTCAGCCTGGTGTGATTTAATATTCACAATGGTAATTCATGGGGCAGTAGTATTTTACCTAATTTCTTGTATCGGTTTTGTCATATATCATATGCTTGTGGTCAACACTCGTATGCATACCTCTTCATGTTGGTACTATTCTGTTATTTTGCTTTGTCCTTGGTCAAGTGTAGCGGTTAAGTTATTTTTTATTCTTCTTTTCTGTATAGTTTGGATTCACTCCGATAGAAATGGCTGCACGTTACAGTAGAAGGGAAGATGTTGAGATACTTTATCCAATCACTTCTCGTATTCCGAGTGTGCGTGATTATTGGAGTGTTGACGGAATTATTAGTTATGCAAAATCAAAGCCTACACCCAAGGTATTATCGAAAACACTACCATTATATTTATATTAATTGTTTGAGTGTTCATGATTGCTTGTTCAGTGATTTTCAGTGTTTATCTGTATTATTTGGTTTCTGTAATCAGTTACTGTAAATTGAATTATGAACTTGAGTCTCACCTCAAATGAAGCTTAAACAATATAGATCTATCGTGAATGTTAAGTGTTGTATTCTAGCTGTCCTGCTGAAAGAATTTATTTATAGTGATATAAAAATGTGCGTCTTGGCATTCATATATGGTATTGTGGCCAAGTCGTTTGACAGCAATGAAGTCCATTTGGGAGAAGTATACTACGGGCACGTTTGGATGTTTGCCCCAAGCGGCCAGGCCAAAGCTTTGGCTGTGGCCAAAGTTTGGCGGCTGATTCGGCCGGTACAATTTGACCCTCCTGTGGCGTGTAATGGAACTACGGGAACGGGCAGCGCCAAATCGAGGCCTTCATCCAAACGTTACCGATGCCCACAGTCAACAGCCAATTTTTGGCCTGGCCACTCAGGGCCATCATCCAAGCGTGCCCTATACCCAATGTTATCGTAAATGGTAAACGGAATTAAAAGGTCTAAACAGATTTGTATATTACCACCCAAAAATATATTCTTGTGCATGTAAAAGTCCAAGTAATGGGGCGTCAGACATGAATACATGACAAATGAGATAATATTTGTTGTCTTCTTACATGACTATCCACTATCCAGTATTAGTTATGCAACTGCAATATCCATTCACTAATTGAGAAGTTGAGATGCACACATGCACGTTAAGCAACATCCAGTATCTTAGTTATCTAGAACTGCAGATTTAGATGCACTCATGCACGAAAGGCACATCCAGTAGCTTGTGAGCACAAAAAAAAAATCCATGACTCAATGCAATGTACACGCTAGAAAAGATGCGTAACCATTCAGATTCAGAATTTTAGACTTGCAGCCATGGAGTGATGAGTGAGGGACTGAGCGAGTACTGCTTAATTCCGTGTGCTGTTGCCGTTGGTTGCGTCCGCAGCCGGTGCCGGTGTCGGCGCAGTGCTCAGTGCGTGCGGCGGCAACGGCAACAGCACGGATTACAAAGCCAGGGCTTATAAACGTATTTGTATGTTGGAGGTTGTCCCTCGGCAACCTTATGTGAATTCTGGTGACGGGTTACAAGACAATTGAGGATCTATTTATGGCTAGCCTCTTATACTGGGAAACAAGTCCGAGTTGAATACAAGTATATCCCTAAATATCCGGCTAGACTCCTGTCGTCCAGTGCATGTAGGAGTCCCACGCATTTAAAGTATATCCCTAAATATATATAACTATTAAGTCAAAATTTTTTCCTAAAAAAAGTTAAATAAGCACAAACTTTTAAAGTTAAAATTTTACCACTGCATTAGCGGTGAATTCATGTTCAGCAGTTGGAGCGGAGTCTACAATATGCATTTCCTTTCTGTCCATGTCAACAACCACCAACTGCCAATGATCCTCTTTACAAAAAGGCACAAATATCTGAAGAACAAAAAATCTTGTCAAAGTCAGTACTGACACAATCAACTACATCAAATAAAAATGTAATAGAAAAGAACAAAACCTGCTTTGTGTGCTCTAGTTACTCTGTAGTAAGCTCATTCTTCAGAGAATCGGTTGTAGCAAAACTTGTACCAAAACTTCTCAAAAATTCGGCCTGGGATAAAATTCATGAGATGGTGAACATGGATGATTTAAAAGTTATAAGAATTCTAAGCTAAGTTGGTACTTACAGCAGCAGATTGTGAAAGGAAAATTTTCTCAGGCCACGCCACAGTGCACATTATGCCTCCACCACAAAGGAACTCATCGGGCCATCTGGCAAATACTGCTTCAGAAACAATATTGCCCTCTATGTCCACTACATTGTGACAACCATCGCCTATTCTTAAAACTTCTCCATAAAAGCTATCCCAGAGATCCTTCGGTCATGTCCTGAAAAGATGGAACATGGGTTAGGAAAAATGGAATGATGACCTATACTTATGCAGCAATACCACTTCGTGTTTACCTCTCTCTGAAAGAATTGAACCTTCCCAGGGTATCATCCATTCTTTCAAGAAGCTCTGCTGACACAAAACTTTTTGCAAGATTGAGACAAACAGCCATGTCCTTAAACAATGTGCGAATCTCATCTTGAGAACCTTGGAATGCATCACGACTGTTGGAGTACTCTGCCTCTGCCCAGACCTGTTGTTTATTCTCCACCACTTCTGTGAGGATAAATCATTTCAGAATACAAATGATGATGATACAAAGATAGATAGCAACAAAGATAGGATAACATGAATACGTTCCACACTTACCTCCATCTTTTCATGGTCAAACACAATTGTATCTTCAAGGTAACATGTTTAATCTTGGCTCTTAAACTGAAAAAGAGCAAGGATATGATGCAGTCATGTTATATATTAGAGTTTATAGAATGACCTTGCATTTGATTAATACTTACTGTGATTTTTTTTCACACAGACATGTTATCGAGCTTCTCTCTGACACTGCTTATCGTTAAGATTTGTGTCATCTTTGCCCCACAGTTCATGACTAGCTATTTTCATCAGACATGGCATCATAGTTTTGTCATGCTGTAGAACTCTTGGTTCTATCTTGGAATCAGTCATGAAATTCTCAGTCTTGATGTTGTCCAAAAAAAAAGGGAGCTCTGGAGCATAATCCAACATCAGACAAACGGTTTCTTAGAGAAAAATAGCATAATATACAGTTAAACACAGTTCCCTACCAAAAATGGGAAAAGGTATGAAGGTGAAGGTACTTACCACTGGCACAATCGCACAACCATTTATCTGGTTTACGTTGCCTGATCTCTTCAGCTTCAAAATTCAACTAGCCAAATTTTCAAAGACGACATTACACAAATTAATGTCCTTTAACTCTTCCAAATCGACTGTGGCATTTAGGGCATGTTTGGATTGTTGCCAATGCCAGCCCTACCAAAAAATTGGTCATGCCCACTTTTTTGGCAGCTGTTTGGATTAGCACCATTGATTGGCGCGCCCAGGCCAGAATTGGCATGCCCAGTTCATTTTCTGCCCTCGGGCGGGCGAAATCGTCCACCAAAAAATTGGCGGCCAACTCACGCGCCACTCCATCTGCTTCCCATCACCCGTGTAAATCCCAAACCTTATCTGTCCAGCACTGCCTCCACCCGAACTCGTGCATCTCTGCCGCGCCGCCGCTTCTTGCGGCTGCTCATGCGGTCGCCTCGCCTTGCACTGTTGCTCCCTGCTCCCCTTACCCTCGTCTTGCGCCGTCGGTCAATCTAGAGCTGGAGAGACGCGGCCTCGGAGGAGCTTGAGGACGGCCAGCGACTGACGATTGAATTGAGCACCAGACGCAGCCTACGGTGCGCTGGACAAGGTTTGCTCCCTATGATTATGTCACAAATCTCCTCCCCTGCTATTTCCCACTAGTTCGGCAGTTCCACTGACAAGAATTGTGTGGTTGCCTGCCCGTATTCCATTGCCACGGACCGCGAGCCATTGATTGAATAATTCATAAGACTGATGCCTGCCCACCCTTATATCTGCTTTATTCTAGCAGCAGATGCAATACTATGCATTTACTATTCAATAATATCTTCCTGAAACATCCCATGTTAGCCGTTGTGCAGGTTTTATTCCCCTGCCACTTCTGTATGACATAAATTTTCAGGAGTAGTGTAGATAATTGGATATAAAGTGCTGCAAACTATTCATGCATACATACTCGTATTTATATTTTGTAGCGTCCATTACCTCAGATTCGTGAAGTTTATTTTAAGTATGTATTGATCCAGTTATATGCTAAGTAGGTATTGATGCTGTTGTATGCTTGAAAGTAACTTAGAATAATTGTCAAAGTTTAATGCTGCAAAAGGAGGTAACCTCACCAGTCCATCATCTTGGGGTCACAAGACTAAATTGGGAGAAAACTAAACAATAGCCAAAGTTAGGTGCCAAAAGTTGGCAGATCAGTTGGCTGTAAACCAAATGGAGACAAACCATTCTGCCAAATATTTGGCAACCATATTGGCTACAAACCAAACATACTTCTCTCACCAAATTTTTGGTTATGCCCTTGATTTGGTCATGACCAAAATTTGGTAGGGCAGGTTGGGGCATAAACCAAACATGCCCTTACTGCCCTTGGAGACAGATGTACTTCAGTTAATGGCAGAAGCAATTTGTCAATAACCACAACAGAGAAAAATTTGGCAGCAATTTCAACATCTTCATCTGTATGGCCTTTAAGGAGATATGGAACATTTGATGGAACCATGAGTTTTTTCTTCTCATTGTGATTCATCACCATGATATCCTCTTTTACCTTGAGAGCTTCATTTTGTTTCTTGGACGGTTGCTTTCCATCCTTTTTCTTTCCTATGGCATTTTCATTCTCTTCTTTCATTTTTTTTTCCTGATCAACACAAATGGATGTGAAACTTTAACCGCCAGCTCCCAAGGTGACTCTTCATCCACTTGATCAGAAGGTAGCTCTGCAACAAAACTTTCTACATCATCGGACAGATTGTACCTGGGAGCTTATTTTTATGCCATACGACAGCCTGAGAATAGTGTGAATAACTGCTGGCGTGATGTATAATGTCACGCTAGGCTTGACATCCAGCTTTATTCGATCAGGGCTTTTGAGGACCTCAGCTATATCATACAGCCAGGTAGCAAGCATTCTGCTTGGGAAATTTTCCAGCTTGAACATTAGAAGGTTCTTGAATAAACCAAGTTCTTCAATCCTTGCCTTCACTAAAGGTTGAGATTTAATTGCATAAGCCACAATAGCAGGACTGCAACGCATACTCACTTGATCTGCCACGATTGTTTTTTTATCTCGATCTGCCATGATTTTTCCCTACACATGGTTTGGTTAAGTGGCAAATAATAGTGTAAAGGCAACAAAATAGAAGCTCATAGGCATCAGAAAATAGGTTCTCCTACCGTTCATGCATAGTCTGTTCTACAAATTCAATCCAAGACCGAGTTTCGACTTTTCTAGAGAGCTTAACAGTAAGTAATTAACTGCAGTGGTTAATTTATTATTTCAATAGCATCATTTTACCAAAATCCTATAATGTATAGTCATATTCAAACAGAAGCACAAAACCATGTAAGAGCAATCACTAGATGTAGCATATGGTAAGGTAAAGTAAAGGATAGCCTGTTCTAAAGTTTCAGAGTTCAGAGTTTCAGTACAGAACCAAATTGGGGCTTTTCCAAAAAAAATGGGGTTTTTTCTAGTGTTAACAAAAATAAATTAGGTACAGTGCGCATCGCTTATCAGAGCCTCAGATGTATTCAGATATTAAGAAAGCAGCCATAGTTTCACACTTACCCCCATCTTTTCATAGTCAAACAAAATTGTATCTTCTGGGTAACATACTTCAGCCTGGCTCTTAAACTGAAAAAGGGTAGGGATATGATGCGGTCATGTTATATGTTAAGAGTTTCTAGAATGATCTTGCGTTTGATCCATACTTACTTTGAGATTGTTTCTCACAAACACATTATCAAGCTTGTCTATCAAAGATAGAATCTTATTAGTGTCAGGATTGCCAAACAGTTGACACATAGCTAGGTCAGCCAGGTTTCTCATGGTAGATTGATCATGATGCAGAACTCTTGGGGTGTATCATGGGATCAAAAATGGGATTGATAGTCTTGATCATGTAAAAAAAACAAACTGTGAAGCATAATCCGACATTAGACATGTTTTCGTACAACAAACAACATAATTCTACAGTTAGGCGCGTAGTTTCCTACCCAAAATGGGAAAAGTTATGTAGGTACTTACCAGTGACAGAAATGCACAAGCCATCATCTGGAGTTTCTGTCTGCGTGATCTGTTGTCTCTACATGGTATCTTCCACTTACGAATGCTATCCACCAAATTTTTGAAGATGACTTGCACCAGTCAACATGCTTTAACTTTTTCAGATCTGCTGCTGCAAATGCTGCTCTTGTAGATAAATAAAATTTGGTATATGGGAGCAAGAAGCCATCAAAAACCACAGTGATGACAATTCTGGTGGCCATGCAAACATCTTTATTTTTATGGTTTTGCAGGAAATATTCAATATTCGGAGAAGTCATGAGCCGCCCCTATTCAGTTTTAGACATATCCGCAATATCCTTTTTGATCTCCATATCTAACTTTTTTTCTTGTTGCTTTCCATTCTTGTCCCTTTTATCTCCCGTCTTGTCCTTTTTCTTTCCTTTGATATTTTCTCTCTTTTTCTGCCCGTTCAAGGGCGAAAGGATGTAAAACTTTGAGCATCTGCATCAAAGGTGATTCATTAGTGTCAGCAGAGGTCTCCTCATCAGATTTATCAGCGGACAACTCTTCAGATCCTGATCCATTAGCAGATTTTTGTCCATCAGCAAATTTTTCTACACCCTCAGAATTTTCAGTATCATCAGACAATTTGTTATCATACGTAGGGACCCCATCAACTGTAATAATACCTTATGGCACATTTTTTGACTTCCCTTATGACACAGTTTTTGTCTTCCCTTATGACACAGTTGATGGGGTCCCCGGGTATGATAACAAAATGTCTGATGATGCTGAAAATTCTAATGGTGCAGAAAAATTTGCTGATAGACAAGAATCTGCTGATGGATCAGGATCTGAACAATTGTTCGCGGATAAATCTGATGAGATCTCTGTTGATACTAATGAATCACCTTTGATGCACATGCTCAAAGTTTTACATCCTTTTGCCCTTAAACAGGCAGACAAAGAGAGAAAATATCAAAGGAAAGAAAAAGGACAAGGCGGGAGAGAAAAGGGACAAGAATGGAAAGCAACCTGCCAATAAAAAAAGGTAGATTCGGAGATCAAAAAGGATATTGTGGAGATGTCAAAAACTGAAAAGGCGCGGCTCATGACTTCTCGGAATATTGAATATTTCCCGCAAAACCATAAAAATAAAGATGTTTGCATGGCCACCAGAATTTTCATCACTACGGTTTTTGATGGCTTCTTGCTCCCAGATAGCAAATTTTATTTATCTACAAGAGCAGCATTTGCAGCAGGAGATCTGAAAAAGTTAAAGCATGTTGACTGGTGCAAAGTCATCTTCAAAAATTTGGTAGATAGCATTCGTAAGTGGAAGATACCTGACAGAGACAATAGATCACGTAAACAGAAACTCCAGATGATGGCTTGTGCATTTCTGCCATTGGTAAGTAACTTCATAACTTTTCCCATTTTGGTTAGGAAACTGCGCGCCTAACTGTAGAATTATGTTGTTTGTCTGTACGAAAATGTGTGTCTAATGTCGGATTATGCTTCACAGTTCATTTTTTGGACATGATCAAGACTCCCTATCCCATTTCTGATCCCATGATACACCCAAGAGTTCTGCATCATGATCAATCTACCATGAGAAACCTGGCTGACCTAGCTATGTGTCAACTGTTTGGCAATCCTGATACTAATAAGAGTCTATCTTTGATAGACAAGCTTGATAATGTGTCTGTGAGAAACAATCTCAGAGTAAGTATGGATCAAATGCAAGATCATTCTGGAAACTCTTAACATATAACATGACCGCATCATATCCCTGCCCTTTTTAAGAGCCACGGTGAAGTATGTTACCTAGAAGATACAATTTTGTTTGACTATGAAAAGATGGAGGTAAGTGTGGAAACCCTCTGTAGTGAGGCAATCCTAGGGCTGCTTTCTCAATATCCGAATACATCTGAGGCTCTGATAAGCAATGCGCACTGTATCTAATTGATTTCTGTTAACACTAGAAAAATCCCATTTTTTTTAAAAAGCCCAAATTTGGTCCTAGACAGAAACTCAGAACTCTGAAACCGTAGAACAGGTTATCCTTTACTTTACCTTACCATATGCTACATCAAGTGACAGCTCTTGCATGGTTTTGTGCTTCTGTTTGAATATGACTATATCTTATGGGATTTTGGTAAGTGATGCTATTGAAATAATAAATTAAACACTGCAGTTAATTATTTACTATTAAGCTCTCTAGAAAAGTCAAAATTCGGTCTTGGACTAAAACTGTAGAACAGACTATGCATGAACAGTAGGAGAACCTATTTTCTGATGCCTATGAGCTTGTATTTTGTTGCCTTTACACTGTTATTTACCACTTAACCAAACCATGTGTAGAGAAAAATCATGGCAGATCGAGATAAAAAAAACAATCGTGGCAGATCAAGTGAGTATGCGTTGCAGTCCTGCTATTGTGGCTTATGCAATTAAATCTCTTCAACCTTTAGTGAAGTATTGAAGAACTTGGTTTATTCAAGAACCTTATAATGTTCAAGCTGGAAAATTTCCCAAGTAGAATGCTTGCTGCCTGGCTGTATGATATAGCTGAGGTCCTCGAAAGCCTTGATGGAATAAAGCTGGATGTCAAGCCTGGCGTGACATTATACATCACGCCAGCAGTTATTCACACGATTCTCGGCCTGCCGTATGACACAAAAAATGAGCTCCCTGGCTACAATATGTCTGATGATGCAGAAAGTTTTGTTGAAGAGCTTTCTTCTGATCAAGTGGATGAAGAGTCACCTTGGGAGCTGGCGGTCAAAGTTTCACATCCATTTGTGTTGATCAGGAAAAAAAAATGAAAGAAGAGAATGAAAATGCCATAGGAAAGAAAAAGGATGGAAAGCAACCGTCCAAGAAACAAAATGAAGCTCTCAAGGTAAAAGAGGATATCATGGTGATGAATCACAATGAGAAGAAAAAACTCATGGTTCCATCAAATGTTCATATCTCCTTAAAGGCCATACAGATGAAGATGTTGAAATTGCTGCAAAATTTTTCTCTGCTGTGGTTATTGACAAATTGCTTTTGCTATTAACTGAAGTACATTTGTCTTCAAGGGTAGTAAATGCCACAATAGATTTGGAAGAGTTAAAGGACATTAATTTGTGTAATGTCATCTTTAAACATTTGGCTAGATGAATTTTGAAGCTGAAGAGATCAGGCAACATAAACCAGATAAATGGTTGTGCGATTCTGCCAGTGGTAAGTACCTCACCTTCATACCTTTTCCCTTTTTTGTAGGGAACTTTGTGTCTAACTGTAGAATTATGCTATTTTTCTATAAGAAACCGTTTATCTGATGTTGGATTATGCTCCACAGCTCCTTTTTTTGGACAACATCAAGACTGAGAATTCCATGGCTGATTCCAAGACAGAACCAAGAGTTCTACAACATGACAATACTATGATGTCATGTCTAATGAAAATAGCTACACATGAGCTGTGGGGCAAAGATGACACAAATCTTGACGATAAGCAGAGTGTCAGAGAGAAGCTCGATAACGTGTCTGTGAAACAAACTCACAGTAAGTATAGGTCAAATGCAAGATCATTCTATAAACTCTAATATATAACATGGCTGCATCATATCCCTACCCTTTTTCAGTTTAAGACCCAGGATGAAACATGTTACCCTGAAGATACAATTGTGTTTGACCATGAAAAGATGGAGGTAAGTGTGGAACATGTTCATGCTATCCTATATTTGTTGCCATCTATCTTTGTATCATCATCATTTGTATTTTGAAATGATTTATTCTCACAGAAGTTTTATGGAGAAGTTTTAAGAATGGGCGATGGTTGTCACAATGTAGTGGACAAAGAGGGCGATACTGTTTCTGAAGCAGTATTTGCCAGATCGCCCGATGAGTTCCTCTATGGTGGAGGCACGGTGTGCACTGTGGTGCTCAAAGTGGCCTGAGAAAATTTTCTTTCACAATTTGCTGCTGTAAGTGCAACTTAGCTTAGAATTCTTATTACTTTTAAATCATCCATGTTCACCATCTCATGAATTTTATTCTAGGCCGAATTGTTGAGAAGTTTTGGTACAAGTTTTGCTACAACTGAATCTTTGAAGAATGAGCTTACTGCAGAGAAACTAGAGCACACAAAGCAGGTTTTGTTCTTTTCTATTACATTTTTATTTGGTGTTGTTGATTGTGTCAGTACTGACTTTGACAAGATTTTTTGTTCTTCAGATATTTGTGCCTTTTTGTAAAGAGGATCATTGACAGTTGGTGGTTGTGGACATGGACAGAAAGGAAGTGCATATTCTAGACTCCGCTCCAACTGCCGAACATGAATTCACTGCTATTGCAGTGAAAAAAAATTGTGCTTATTTAACTTTTTTTAGGAACAAAATTGACTTGTTAGTTATATATATGCTACAGTTTTGACTATTTATTTGTTTATTTGTCACTATCATGTAATGGTACCAATGCATTCAGTAGTTAACAACGCTAGTTTTGTTTGTCAAGAGTCATGCCATGGATAAAATTCAGATCGATTCTTTCGGTAGGATAACCAAGAAGTTGACGCCGCAAACAGACATTTATTCTTCTGCTTTCCTTAAAGATAACTAAAACATTAAGTTCTTTGCTGCATTTTGCTTCAGGTTTGCATTGTTGTAGATATGATTGTGGATTCCACACCTGCTATATGTTCGACATTTTGAGGACGATGATATTTATGGTACCAATGAGGTTAGTAACATGCCTGTTAAGTAACAAACTAACAATATGATTTTTGTTTTTATCTTAGAAAATACTTGTGCCTCTAAATGTAGGAACAAATATTATCTTTTAGAAAGCAACTTGCATATGACCTTGTGCATCACCCGCATAACCACTGAACCACATAAGGCACGTGACAGCTCCTATGTCCATCCTTCCCAACAAAACCACTACAATGATGATGAAATCCCACATATCCATCCAATCTCCAGTGCCAATGACCACAATAATAATGAAGCCCACATGTCACAGTTCAGTGCCAATAACAATAGCTTGAATAAATTGGAGACATCAGTACCCTCTTCATCCATTGCTATGTCTAGGGACATGCCAAAAATTGTTGACATAGAAGCTAGTGATGGCACCACTTCGGCCACTGAACATTTAGAAATACCTGGAGACAAGGATCAGAATCAGGAACCTAAGAGGAGAGGAAAAAAGGGTGTGTACGAGGCACTAAAGGTTGAGAATGAATCTAACAATTAATCTTCAACTAGCCTTGAGAAATCATAGGTTTCATTTTATGAATTATTTTTTTCATACCAGTGGATCTGGACATTCCTAGAAGACAAAGTGAACTTGTTCGGAATGTTCGAAAAAATCCAAAGAAGTAGTGACGGAGTCCTTGGCGATTGCGGCGCCTACAAAGATGTGGTCCTCGTTCTAAAGGCTGGCGACAAGGAGGCGATCAAAGATGGTGCGGAGGCACTCAAGGTAGCGGTGCTGCATTTCCACCCACATGAAGCTCCTGCTCCTGCACATACTGGAGGAGTGCTGCTGCTCTTGTGTTCGTGTTGCTTGGCTAGACTGTCTCTTCGTTTAGCTGGAAAACTCCCCTATTTGGCATAGCTTTTGGCTGGTAACTTGGTTAAGGGATATGCAGGGAGTGGCAATCCTATAAAGGAGGACGTTGCAGAGAAGCTTGTCAACATAAAGAAGTCAGCGTCTGAGTAACCAATGACCTCAAGTTTCCCAGACCTCTTATATGTGAGCATGTAATGCTTAGTGCCTTGAAAATAACACAATGCTTTCTTAGTTCCTTTCCAGTGGCCCAATCCTGGATTAATCTGATATCAGCCAAGTACCCCGGGTATCAAAGTTAGATGAGAGGAATCCCTTAGTCTCATGCAGCCCTATGCGCTGAAAAAAAAAATCCTAGTTTTAGGGGTCATTTAGCTTTAGCTAAAATTCGCCCCACCTAAGATTTTTTTTTCTGGGTCCTCCACTGCATGTAGTTCATGCCATAGCTTGAACTTGAATTGGGAGGCATCAAGATTGAAATGATCTGACATTTTTCTAGATGCGGCAATTTTTTGCTAGCATAATTGCTACTTGAAAGGAGTCTGCAGATTGACATGTCAATCAAGAACACAGAGAACATGCCCCTGTTTGATTTTGGGATTCAACTAGCTATACTGAACAGGTTCTTTGCATGTGCTGCGCAGACAGTAGAGCTCTTGAGCAAGGCAGCCCGACGCACCTATCTCAAAACCCATGCCAATGACTCACCTAGCTACAATAATTTGAAATGTATGAGAAATTGAGAAATGGATGTCAAGTGTAGTAAAATATGATGGTTGATCTGTGATGATGCTAATGAACAAAGTTAAGACCAATTTTATAATCATACATAATACCAGAGGAAATGGTTGCGACGTTTTCTACACAAAATGGTGCTTGTACATGAATGTACATTATTTTTTTCTCTGGAAAAGTTTATTTGCATTTATGAACAATTGCCTGAGGTCTAAAACTACAAATACGTACGACATGTTGTCATACCTCCTGTTTTGCCTTGTGCATTCAAATGCATGTGTATTGCCAGCTTGAGAAACTGAGTAAATGAATAAGTAAATGCATGTGTATTAGCCTTGTCTTCCGCACCAACTTTTATTATGCTTCAGTTCCCCGGATTAGCTGTTGTCTACCCTGTTTGCTAGCAACTGCCAACTGCTTATACTCAAGAGGATAAATATATATATTGTGCATATATGTACATATATAACATATCTTCCTTCCCTGCACAATCCATACTACTGCCTATGCAATGAAATTTCTTGGGGTGAGGACTGACCTTGGGATTCTTCAATCAGAGTCCAAGTACCTCCCTTCTGATTTGCGGGGGCTAGCAGTCTTAGCATATGGTCTATGTCCCTTTGGTTAGAAATGGGAAGCACATCAAGAACAATAGTCTTTGACTATGCATGATGAGTTGCGAGCTAGAGAGAAACGGTTGTCATGTAAACACGAGGAAAATTGTAGAAAATTATTCAAACAAATATGTTTAATAGTTCATTATTTGAGCAAGTTTTTTAAATATTTATTCAAAAATTAGTACAAAAAACATCCGTGAAAAATTTTTCAAGAAACTTTATGTCCCATGGAAAAGTTTCTAAAAATATAACTTCTGAAGGAGAAATGTTAAAAATGAAATTCAAGAAGGGGGGCATTGCCCACCCTAAAACTAGCCCTGTTTGTTTTCTCCACCTAGATTATATAACCTAGTTTATTCACTAAGGATATTATGATAAAAATGTCACTGTACACCACCAAATAAGCTGTAATAACCTACCCATGTCAGTTTATTTGGAATTATTTTGGTGGTCCATGATGGTATTTTACCATATTGTCCTTGTCCATAAGTTAGATTATGTAATCTATGAAGGAAACAAACACCCCCTAAACCCTTAAGTATAAAAAAACACCCCCTAAAAGGACGACATGATAGCTGTGTACCTGTTGCCGTGCTTCTGTATAATCATCCTAGTGGATCTCCAAATAGGAAAAAAAAAGAAATAGTTGTGTAAATCAGTCGTAGTGTGTAGGCCTCTTGAGATATGTCGTAGTGTGTAGGCCTCTTGAGATACATTTTCTTTTGTAAAACCCAATTCCATATAAGTTTGTAAAAATGTAAACTACGTGCACGTTAGGCGATTTTATTTAGTACTTCTGCCACTTGCTTCTGTCACCGTTCAATCCCTATGATTTAATAAAGATTTATAATGTGGTAAATTCGAACCACTCCTTTTTTTAGTTTGCAATTAGAACTAGGAGATTAACATTATTATGCATGCAAAAATATGTATATGAACAGCACTAAGGTCAACCATTGCTTCCACCTAATCATTGGACCCGTGTAATCCATGCACGCAGCTGTGCCAGCTTCCTTGTTCTTCTTCAGTTTTTAAATATAAACCTATATATCTAGGATTGTTCTAAAATTTTATATAGGTTGATAACAGAAGATACCATGAAAAATATTTTGATAATGTATACCTATTTTTATAGATAATATTGTTCAAAATGTCATATTGAAGACCATGCTGATGTAGTAAAACACATATTTGGATCACAGGAAGTTCCAAAGAAGCATGATAAAGATGAATATGTATCCAGAGCTTGGACCAAGATAGCTAGGTTGACACACACAAATCCTGATCGTGTAGAAAGTAGATAGGGTTTCTGTACCTTTCTTTGCCCATCTTATATATTACCGACCCCACGAATAGGGGTGGTAATTCATCATGGCCCTTATGGGTCCTTCACAATCAAACTTTGCCCTAATTAATTTTAGTTCAAAAATGTACAGTATTTTAGTGCGGCCCTTATCCAGCCCTATCCTTAAAATTAGTAGGCTAAAGTTTTAGGCCGTTTTCTACCCCTGCCCACGAATCACGTGGAGGTTTGGCTGCAGTTAATTTGTAGCAATCTACGAAGACTTTTTATTGGCAGAAGCCATTTGTGGGCCAAGACCTCATAGGTCCGACCATATATAAATATACAACCTCATATGCCTCTCCTCTCCTGTCCATTTTGTTTGCAAAGCGACTTCTGCTTTCTTTTTCTTACATAGTTCCTGTACGTAGATCATGCTATGGCTGCCTCGAGCTAGAATTGGGAGGCATCGGAAATGAAATGAACATACACACGTCTAGATGTGGCGTGTTTTCCTAGCCTAATAGCTGCTGGTATGAATGAAACTGTGGATTGATATGTCAATCCATGGCAAAAAGTATAGGACCTGTTTGCTTGTTGGATTCATCAAGCTGTAGGAAGGCGTCTGTCCACGTGCTATGCAAACTGTAGTGGTCTTAGGCAAGTGATGTCGTCAGACAAGCTACCTGATGCGCCTAGATCAACTGTGAGCCTAGCTCAACTGGTTAGCGTGGGAGGTGTTGTTGTGGTCGTGCACCCTAATCATCCAAGTTTGAGTCCCCCTCTAGCTCGAATTTGGGTGTCTATTTTCTTCTTCTTCTCAACGAAAAACCACCTAGTCCTCTTAGGTTGGGTCTATTTTTTATTTGATACGCCTACATCGGAGTGGACGGCTGCAGTGTGTGATTTCTCTAGGATGCCAAACGCGTTGGCCAGACTGCCATCAAAACCTGACTCTGATCGTTTGCTGTGTTGCTGACTTGCTGTAGCCCAATGGAACAATTCGACGGTACAGTTTGGTAACACCAGTGCTGGGAAATTTTAAAAAATAAACAAGAAATTGCAGTGCTGACAAAATAAAAAATAGGAGAAATCACACGGAAAAATGATCTGTGTTCATACTAGTGAACCACTTTAGGGCACGTTCGGTTAGCCTAGAATGGCCCTCTTGGAATTGTTCCAGTTGGAATGATAAGCTTATTTGTACTAACATTTATCAGCTGGAATAGATCCTGGTCCAATCCAGGTGTAAACGAACGGGGCCTTAAGCTGAGGACGAACATTGATCATAATCATACATGGGTGTTTGTTTCCATATAGATTATATAATCTAGCTTATATATGAGTCAAGGATAGCGTGATAAAAAGACACCACAGACCACCAAAATAAACTGAAATAAGTTGCACATGGGTATCTTATTTCAGATTATTTAGTGGTCCATGATGAGCTTTTGTCATATTGTTCTTGGTTTATAGGCTACTAACCACTTTTGCTAGAAATGTCCGAGACTCAAGAGGCCATTCTTGTCTGCCAATATAAATATGTACATGTATACCTTCTGCCTTCCCAATCATATCCATGGTACTGCCTGTGCAATGAAATTGTTTAGGTTTAGCTCTGTGATTCTTCCATCAGAGCGAGTACCTCGCTGCCGTCTCTTGGAGTTGGGACTACCCTGCCGAACGGGACTGACTCGCGCGAGACGACGACTCGGGGAAAGGAGATGCTTTACCGCTGCTGCTAGCACTTGGAATCCGATGCCGCCGCCGCTAGTTTTTTTAACAAGCTGTAGTATCTGAACTTACACCACTACGCACACCACACACCCTAAACTACTCTGATCTACAACTTATATACACACACGTCTTCTGAGAGACATACGACGGACATATCGTCTTCCCATTGTGGTCCACCGGCGCTTGAGGCTTCATCCGAAGAAATTTTGAGAATAAATCCCGGTGAGACACCCGAGTCTGATCCCAGGGATCAAACTCGGGCGGGTAGCGCTCCCACCGGAGCATGCTACCACTAGGCTACGAGGCGGTTCTCCCGCGTGCCGCTAGCTGTTGAGATGGATGGGTGCGAATGTTCATTTTAGGGCTTGAACGAGGGGTGCGGGAGGACGAGGGCCATTTTATTTCAGTGAGGTGTCGGGGTGGGCGTGTGATAAACATCGGTTTTGTTCGGTTGTTCATGTGACAAGAAAATCGAACCGGGAACTGCACATCGAGCAACGCAGAATTAAAAGCCAAACTGAATACCAAAGAAACCGACAAAATCGGTTCTCCAGGTTCAGATGCTTTGGTTTATTTTTGCCCACCCGTACAAGTTGCAACCCACTGGATTAATGACTCCCTATAACTACCCTGATACGAAGGTCAAAACCAACAATAGGGAGCTTAGCACTACACTATAAGAGTGTTGGCAACACTTAAAACGATTATAATCACAACATTTTAAACTACTCCCCCTTTATAAAATAAGTGGTAGTTTAGGTCTGTTCTATGTCAAACTTCTTCAACTTTGATCAAGTGTATAAGAAAATGTATGGATATTTATTACATGAAATAAGTATCAACGGATTCATTATAAAATATGTTTTATTATGTATCTATTTGGTCTCATAAGTGCTGATGCTCTTCTCTACAAACCTGGTCAGACTTAGAACAATTTGACTTAAAAAAAATCTAAATAGACACGTATTTCGTGAGGGATGGAGTATGGTTTAAACGTTCTAAAAGCATATTATTTTTAAAAAAAATATTAGTGAAACGAATTGGTCAATTAGGCTAAATATGTGAAACATGGCAAATTAACTTTTGAAACATCTAGAACATGTTAGTAACATCCCAAAACAGTTGTTGCAATGCCATGTCGCATATCAAACATTCTGAAAATGACCATGGAGCATCACATATCAACCAATTCTGCATCTTAAACACAACTATTGCAAATCAACAAGTCAATTAAAAATTAAATATCAACGTATTTCTTTTGCAACAAAAACAGGCATAAAATATTTGCGCTACAACATTCATCCTTGGTTAGAGCATCATTTACACGCGCGACATCACCATATGCCTATTACAACAAAAAATGCGCGTGAAAAAAATCCCACGTTTGTCACTGGGTTGAAGCGTGCGATATGTGGAACGCATGTCCCATAGCATCACCGTATTATTTTTGACATGCAGTCAAAATACAGCTTGTGTGCATAAATGTCGGTGTATAGCAAGATCAAACATAACCCAGTGATATTACTACTAGGATGAAAGGCGCACTTTGCCGGGCCCATCTGCAGTAAATGTTGTTGCATCTGGGCTTTTTTACCGATCCACTATCGTAGTGCATACGTTTTATGTACTTTATGTCTTTATGTGAATTAGCATCAAATTTATTTTATCTTATGTTGGCTACAATTGTTTCAGAAGACAAGCTATTTCATTCAGCAGTATCGGACTAAAAAGTTTCCACAAAAATAAAAAAGGATAAGTTCATCCATTGACAAAACCACCTGAAGAGGCCGCAAGTATCAAATTCACTTTAGCTGCGTATAGCTAAATAAATTAGACTTGACACACTTAGGCTGAATTAGTGTAAAAATTTCTAATTATATTCGGTGACAGTAACTACCACATTACTGTACATAAAACATGTATATTAATTACCACATTTTTTTTGCTGCAGATGCGCTGCCTGCAAGTTTGAGCAGTACTTCCTCCGTTCCAAATTACAATTCATTTGACTTTTTAGACCCTAAGTTTGACCGCTCGTCTTATTCAAAAAATTTGTGCAAATATAGTTAAATTTAAGTCATTCTTGAAGAACTTTTATTAATAAAGCAAGCCACAACAAAAGATGTGATATTTTGTACAATTTTTTGAATAAGACGAGCGGTCAAACTTAGGGTTAAAAAAATCAAACGAATTGTAATTTGGAACGGAGTAAGTACTTGGGAACATGTATATCATAGCCAAAATTTTTAATTCATCCATTTATCCGATGACGATGGGAACACAAACCCTGCCTCGGTAGTAGTAATCTTCATTTGCCCCTTAGAAAAATGAACATTCAGAAAGTGGATGATGATCACTGAACCCATATGAAAGAAAAGAACATAGAACTCAGAAAGACACGCTCATAACACATTAACATATCAGCTCCAAAGATAGCATAATTAATCATAAGGTAGCTAGTTACACGGTTTGGAGTGCGTCGTCGTCGTCTGTACCATGAAGGAGCATTTATTTTGGAAAAATTCTATATAACCCCCGAACTATTGAAGGTGGAATACATCACCCCCCAAACTATAAAACCGGATGTTTAACACCCTCAACTATACAATACCATATAAATAACCCCCAAAGCGGTTTTGGAAGTGGTTTTTGCCACATGGCGGCTGACGTGGACGATGATGTGGCAAAAAAGTCTGCATAGCCTCCAAATTACCGAATAAGGAATACTTCACCCCCTGAACTATAAAATCAGATGTTTAACCCCCTCAAGTATATAATATTATTTAAATAACCCCCTAAAGGAATTTTAGAAGTGATTTTTCGCACATGGAGACGGACATGGATGATGACGTGGCAATGGCTCATATGTCAGATACATTCTCTGGCCCTCTCTCTCTCTCTCCATTGCGAAGCATCACGTGAGCTCAGGTTAGCCATCTCTAGGCTGTGGCACCCTAGCACATGAGCGAGTTCAGAGGAGCAGACAAAGCATGACCTCTAGACTGGACACAATTAACAAAGTGTTGGGTGGCGAGGATAGTGACAAGGTGGAGTTTGAGCCCAGGCGGTATCAAGCTTCAGCGGCCAATGCTCCCTCCACATCCTTGTGTCGCATGTTTAGCCTCTCGGGTGTAATGGAGAGATGAGGGAAAGAGAATGAAAATGATGTGCCTAACATATAGGCTATTGCCATGTCATCATCCAGATCAGACGCTATGTCAAAAAACACACCTCTAAACAGACCCTTTAGGGTGCATTTAAATAGTATTGTATACTCAAGGGGGTTAAACATCTGATTTTATAANGCTGCTCCTCGCCGCTGGCCGCGCGTCGGCCCGGCTCGCCGCGCTGCTCGCCTCGCTCGCCTGGAGAGAGGGAGAGAGCTAGAGATAAGGTGGAGAGAGACGAGTGGAGAGGAAGAATGAGGAGATAAGGGTGAGAGAAAGAACCAGCTCTGGGACTTAGAATAAATCAGCGACCTACTCCGGTCTTTAGTCCCGGGCTGTGATTTCACCCGGGACTAAAGTCCATCTTTTAGTTCCGGGTGGAGGCTCCACCCGGGACTTATTCTTTTAGTCCCGGGTGGAGCCACCACCCGGGACTAAAAGATATCACAACCCGGGACTAAAAGGCCTCGAGTGCTCCTAGCTTTACGAACCGGGACTAATGTATCTATTAGTCCCGGGCCCAACTCTACCCGGGACTAATGTTCTGAACCAAAGGTGATTTTTGTAGTAGTGTGGCCTGCTAACTTTGTTTTACCTTTGGCTGAAGCCACACAAAAATGATATATGAAGAAACATGTACAAAACTTATATGAACATTTTTTTTGGATAACTTAATAATCTAGCATTTTTCTTACCCGAAGTTCTCTCAAAAACCTATGCAAAAATGATCTCATCAAAACTTAATTTTCAGTAGGTTGTGGAGGTAGGAAGTGTTATATGTTTCTCTATCTAAACTAAAAATGATGAACGTCTTATTGGAATAATGTACGTTAAATATTTTTCTAGAATTATACATGATGGGTTAAGCAGGTCTTTTTGTTTATATTTCCTCTCTCATAGTTATTTTCTATTCATTTATGGAGTGATCCACCCATCATGAGTATCTGTTCTCTTCATGAATGCATTTAATGATAACAATTAGTATGGAACAATTTTCAAATCACAGAATGGCTTGTTTTTTGAGGAGGGAGTACACACAGTGAAGATAGAACAACAGGAATTGAATATCTCCAATCGGATTTTAGTTTGTATAAAGGATACTAGCAGTTCCTTCAATAGAAAGCCTCCCTCACATTTCCCTAATGTATCTGATTTCGTATATCTATAACATTTTATGGCAAAGTTCAGTTGGGAGAGATATTTTTGAACTGAACAAGAAATCAGAAGCTTAGCAATTCTACCGGGTTCCATCCTTGAGGAAGGAACCAGTTTTCTCCTCTATATACAGAGACCAGTGGAGGAGTCTTAGTTCATCCACATCCATGGATATATGTACTCTGAACTCCACAAAGAAGAGAAACAAAGCTCCCAGAGCTCATCTTTACACGTGTTTCCAACAATAATGTGTAGAGGCTTTGGAAACAAAAATTGATTTGCCATTTGTTCGTATTTATAGATGCTTACTATTTGGAGTCCTTTAGGATATGTATCTCTGTAGGGCTTTTTTAGGGTTACGCAAAAGGTAGTCACTATAGAGGCTTGTTGGATGGTACATTGAAGTTATACAAGAAATGTTTTGGATGAAAATGGCAGGATCTCTACACTAAGACTGAAAAAGAATAACACAAACATGTATATATAAGCCCATTCTAGGCACGCAAGTCCTGAGTTCAGGAGGTATAGAATACATTAAGGTAACAAGATATTGTGTAATAAAAAATATATAAACTTGTTGAAAAAACACACACCAAATTTGAAACATACGTAGAAACCCAAAACAAACAGCCGTAGGATCGAGAATTGCTTTGGCCGTACTAGATATCGGGTAGTGGTTTCAGGGACTGATGCACTCCATGTTTAATCTGTGGGGTGTCATGCTATATCCTTGTACTATTACAGAAAGCATGATAAGGATGTCAACTGCTGCATGCTGAGCTTGTACGCCCTGACATATGAGATTAGTGGGTCCCAGGTTCTCAAAAGGTTCCTCATGAAGCCCATGGGGGCTACATACATACATATCCTCTTGTTCCTTCCTTAAGACATATATTGCTAATTTTCATGCAAATGAATTTTATTTGTCATTTGAGAGAGCCTGTAGCGTATGTCATGATTATTTCAGCAAGAAGTGGGAGGCATCAGGACTATGCTGAACAGACATCTCCCGAGAGCTTGATTATTTTGGTAATCTAATAGCTAAGGATGCACAACTTGCCATAGACAGATTAATGGGTTTAGGCCTGAAGAATCGTGCATTGTTTACAGTTGCTGTCATCCTCGAGTAGGAAGAGGTGTCGGACAGGCCTGGGCCGCCTGGCTGTACAACAACTTACTGACCATTTCCTGTATGTTCGCACCGACAGTCTTATTAGTCACAGCAGCCCACAGGACAATTTATGTGATGCAAAATTCTATGGCAGGCCCTCATTAACAATATATTAAAACCAATTTTCTAGTTTGTGCATAATGATTTTGGTTTTTGGAAGAAATTTGTGATCGTTCTATAACATACCTATAATGCTCCTATTCTGAGATTGATGAACTCCTCAATTTTATTCTTATATGCTTCTATTAACAAGAACAGTATTTCACAAATGCATAAAAGATTAAAAACCCAAAAATAACATAAGGACACATATTCAAGACCAAAACCAAATGTTGCAGATGTGCACCAGCGGTAGTAGCTACCAGAAAGAGAGTAAGTCACGGTACTTAGCATGCATGGCATACATTTCTCTCTAAATATGTGCAAACCAACAAGGACCAACTTTAGTGATCCATCAGCACAACGACCTCATTATGCTGAATTGACGTTGGTCGGGTGAAAACTCAGTATATATATATATACATATATATATATACATATATATACATATGTATATATGTATATATGTATATATATGTGTATATATATATATGTGTATATATATATATATATATATATGTATATGTATATATATATGTATATATATATATGTATATATATATGTATGTATATATATATATATATTATGTATATATATATATGTATGTACGGAGCAGCTAAAATGCGCATACGCGCATTCAAGAGCTAGCGTGCGCAGATACAGCGCCAGCGCGCCAAGCGTCCCACCCGAACCACCGACGACTAGCTGTAATATATCAGAGATTGGTTGCTACTCTGTTATGAACAGAGTTACTGTCTAGGTCATATCTAGTTACGACTTGAGTTTACATGGCACCCCATTCCGACCCCACGTCTGACACCACTAACACTGCATGATTCGAACTTTAAATTGCAATATCTCTTGAACCTTAAATCCGATTGACGTTCCGTTTGTATCATGATACTCATAAAAATATGGCAAACAAAACTAGATCCGTCATGGATATATTTTGATGAAGTATTAAGAATTTAGATTGGAAATTTGGTAGTTGCAACTCTGTCCGCTATGAATTACTATCATGCCATTATTTGAGTTACTAACCATGCATTATTTGAGTTACCAACATTTGGATCGTTAGTTACTAAGTTTTCCTAAACAACCGGCGGCATCAAGACGTATGAACCCGTGATTGGTTGCTACTCTAAAAGCTTTCGAGTTACTATCTAGAGCATGTGGAGTTACAAGTGCAATTTACGCAGCATCCTACTCCGCCCACGCATGCGAGCGTGCGCCTAGCTCGGGTCTGCTCATCATCGACGAGACCTATCCCTTACGTTTCCAACCCCCAATAATAGATTCACAAATCAAAATCCGTAAATCCAAAGCATGATGAATCACTAGAGGAACAAAAGTTGCAGCAATGCCTCCAAGGGACCACATCCCAGGCGCCATGTCGCCCACGCCGCCGGCGCTCGTCTCCTCGCCTCATGCGCCTCCAGGTTCCCCCGCGCCGATTCTGCTCCCTCAGGTTGCGAGGATTTTCGCCGACATGGTGAGGCGTCATGACGGCGGCTCCCCGCGTCTGAGGTCAACTACACCTCCGCCGACACCGATAGAGGCAACATCAACGACATCAGTTTCCCCTGCGTGGCCTCCAAATCTAGGTAACTCGACTCCTAGCCAGATGAGCAGCAGCCCAGATGTTCCACCAGCAATTGATCCTCTACTACACAAGAGGATGTTGACTCCACCAATTGCAATATCTCCCTCAACAATGGTGACGCCTCCACTGGAGATGACGTACACACATGTATGTGATTTTAGAATTTCAGCAGAAACATGGTTTACTGAACATGTGTTTTCCTTTGTGTTGCCCATTAAAATTTTGTTGTAGTATTAGTCAGATTGAATACTGAACATGTGGTTTTGATTCTTTGTTGACCCATGAAATTGAATGGTTGTAATACTCATATTGCGTACTGAACATGTGCCAGTTACCATTGCCATATGTAAGACATGTACTAAAATGTGAACCCTATATGCTAATAAAATTCATAGGCTACTTTCAGGTTGATTATCCTCACTCATCCATTTTTATTTTAGGATCCACTGGTAATGGACGTGTTCGTGCCAGTAGAGGGGTTGCAGTTCACTAGCTCAGAAGAAGCATACACTTTTTATTGCGATTATGCAAAGCTTGCAGGCTTCAGCATGAGAAGGTTTAGGAAGTCAGCCGAGTGTGCCTGGTTTGTCTGCAATAGGGAGGGCTATGGTGGAAAAAATGATGGGGACGAAGACAAGAAAACAAACAAGACCTCGATGAGGATTGGATGTAAAGCTGAGGTAAAGGTCAAACTAAACAAGAAGTTGAAAATGTGGTGCCTTGATCATGTGGAGCTCTACCACAACCACAAGCTTACACCATCAGCGCGGATGACACGGTTTATGCATGCTCACAAGCATAGGGATGCTGGAATTATGAACCTCATAAACCTAATGGCTAAATGTGGTGTGCCTCATCAGGCAGCCATGAACATGATGTCTGAATTGCATGGTGGACGGCGGAATTGGACATTTACTGAGAAAGATGTAATGAACAGGTAATAAGCATTTCACTCTCTATTGAATAAGGCAAGGATTTTATGAAACTCTATGCATTCCCCCTATATGCTAAACAATTATATCATTACAATTTCCGCAGCAAAGCAGAATTCAGTAGACAGGAGAGGGCGAATGATGTGCCGAAATTGGTTGAATTTTTCAACGAGTGCAAGGCGCAGAATGAGTACTTCTACTGGGATGTTCAAGTAGAAGAGAAAACTATGGTCATTAAAAACATATTCTGGAGCCATGCAAGCCAACGTGCGGCATACAAAGACTTCGGAGATGTTGTGACATTTGATACAACACATAAAACAAACAAGAATAACATGCCGTTGGGAATGTTTGTTGGTTCAAACCACCAATTGCAGAATGTAGTATTTGGACAGGCATTGCTTCATGATGAGTCAACTGAGTCATTCGTATGGCTCTTCAAAACCTTCAGAAAATGCATGAAAGACCAAGACCCACATGTGATTCTAACAGGTAAGATCACACTCCCCTGTAATGACCAGTGCATAATAGTCTCAGATCATCCGTTCTTTTACTAGCTAAATATATTGTTAGCTGCAACTCGGATTGTGGATAGTGAAGGTTGACATGGTAAAATAAGGGTAGTTAACCACAGGTTCAATTAGTAGTTACTAACCATGTGGGCTAGTAACCTGTACTAAGGTTTAGTAGGACAGTTACCAAGCAATAGATGAATAGTTACTAACCTTGTGGGATCTCAGTTGCTAACTTGCATGTGCTTGTCATTTTGGCAGATGAGGATCCGGCAATGAAGCAGGCGATACCTATGGTATTTCTGAAGACACACCATAGGTATTGCAGATGGCACGTAATCAGGACATGGGAATATGAACTTGATAAGCTGTACCAAAAACACAAGGGCCTACAGAAAAAAATTGAGGCTTTGTTCAACTGGCCGCTGAAGCCAACTGAATTTGAGGTGGCATGGAATGAAACCATAGATGCTTATGGAATAAGAGAACACCCAGCTATAAAGGCTCTTTGGGCTAAAAGACACATGTGGATTGCTACATACTTCAAAGGAATATATTGTGGGAGAATGACTTCAACACAAAGAAGTGAGAGTACAAACAGAATGCTAAAGGCAGGGTTCGTGGACAGTGCTACTTGCCTGCACATGTTTGCAAAAATGGTCCTAGAAGCACTCCAGCATGTAGATCATGTTGCAGCGGGTGAAACACATTATTCACAGGTACGGAAATTGTGCGGTCAGGCACCAGTTGCTAACTTGTTTTAGCTATTTATTTTTTTCCTTCTTGTTGCGATCAGGCACCAGTTGTGCGAGCTTCCCTAGCTAAATTTGATGGACAACTCAGCAAGATGTACACAAGGAAGGTTTATAATCAGTACAAGAAGACTTATAACAACAGCACAGCCTTTCGGATTGATGCGCACCCTACTGAGCGACATACATACCTTGTCAAGTATGATAGTAAGGAAGCTGGTGAATTTTATTGGTCCCAACACTCTTTCAAGGTTAAAGCAAATGTGACAACAGGTGACTACAGTTGTGAGTGCCTGCAATGGGAACACACTGGTGAGTGTAAGAAAAACCTGATATCAAGATTCATGTTGCGCATTTTCTTCCTAGTTACAAAATTACGAACTAGATGGTTGCAATCAGGGAATGAAATCTAGTTATAATCTCTTATTCTTGAAACTATGTAACCTTTTGATCTACGCAGGTCTGTTCTGCCACCATGTGATAAAGGCATTTACCCACTTGCAGATAAGTAAGATCCCTCCCCAGTACATACTGAAAAGGTATACAAGAGATGCCGAGACATTGATTGAGTGGAGGCATGACTTTCCTTCAGAGGGCCCACGAGGTGCTACTGATCATATGCGGCTCACAAAGCTTATTCCAGACCTAATGGCACTAGGAAGGGCAGGTAGCAAGTCAGACTATGCATGCGAAGAAACAGCGAAAGAGTTGAAAAAGCTTAAGCAAAAGATAGATACAATACCCTCAATATCAGAACAACGACAATCAACATTTGATGACATGCTGCCAGGTCAAGGACAATCAACGTCGGCTGAAACACAGTCAACCTCAACTACAACACAACCCATGAATGGGACACTTGAAAATCTGGGGATATCTGCTTGTGCACCACCATTGTCAAGATCAAAAGGGCGGAAACCAGACAAGAACATCCAACCCCAACAAGCGTACGTGGCGCGTCCAACAAGCACATACAAGAGGAAGGAACCACCGAAAGAAGGTGAGGTCTTGAGACGTTGTGGCTTTTGTGGGTTGCAGTGGCACTACTCAAATACTTGTGAGTTGAACCCTAATAGAAGCCTTGCAGTAGAGAATAAGAAGGCTAGAAGAGGCGGGAAATCAGCAGGTCAGCCGAGGCCAAGGGGGCGTCCTAGGACGAAAAAAGTGGATGAAGAAGAAGAATTTCCAGAAGAGGAATTCGAAGAAGAGTAGGATAGCGAATAATAGGATTATACTGATTATGTGAAAGCAATTTATATGTGGATGATGAAGAAGAATTTCCAGAAGAGGAATTCGAAGAAGAGTAGGATAGCGAATAATAGGATTATACTGATTATGTGAAAACAATTTATATGTGTAAACTATTATTTATTAGGAAGGTAATGCTTACTCAGCAGTGTGCTAACAAAATACATCTTATGTCCTGTTGATAAAATGTGTATGCTGGTTACCGTGAGAAATATAACAGTTACAACTGTGAAGGCTGTGGCAGGGTAATAATAATGGGAATTATTTCATATGCTACTTACTATAGTAATGAATAGATAGTTACTACTATATGAGTATCGTAGTTACTACTCATATGCTAGTTACTATAATAGTGAATAGTTAGTTACTACTATATGAGTATCGTAGTTACTACTGTGGTGTATATAGCAGTTACTAAACCATGTATCACCGAATTACCGGTGATGGCATGTTACCATTTCGACTGTGGCAGTTACATATCTACTGTGGTGTATATAGTAATGAGAATTATTTCATATCTAGTTGGTACTCCCTCCGTGCCCAACTTCTAGATGAACACTATTTGTAGGGTGGCGGTAGTAAGTAGTTTAGTTACTTCTGCAATGAGTATTATAGTTACTACTATATGAGTATTCTAGTTACTATCGTATGAATATCCAGTTACTAGACAATTAGCATGGAGTTACTACATAATCTAGTCAATACTGTAATGACTCCAGAGTTAGTACTAAAAATATTTCAGTTACTACTTGTGGGTAAGAAAGATCGTAACTATGTCATGAACACAATATTCCACCTAACACAGAATATTATAGCAGAAACTTTTTGGTAATACCATAGCTGCAAAGTATGAACTTTTTGGTAGCAACTCGATATGCAAAGTAACAGTTTGATTTCCTTTTGGTAATACCATAGCTGCAACTGTCTTACATGCAATGTTGCCACTGTATTCTGTATACATTTGCAACTAGGCCATTCACACATTTGAGTCTAGGCAACAACTTCTCGATGAGTAACGACAGGTATATTACATCAGATTTGTTAAATATGGAACATAGAGATCATTCAAGCAGCAGGTGGACGACCACCTATGCGAAACCGATCAAGGCTTGCCGGCAAATGCACTTGGTTTAATGGATGGAAAAGAAGGTAATGGCCGAACTCAGCTCGATGAATACTCTTCTTGGTCTGCAAAATTTATAGAGCAGACAATGAATGAACATAACACAGAAATATATGGGAAAAATGTAAAGGAATACATAAATAAACATGAAAGTTGAAAAAACAGAACCATACTGACCGATTCTGCAGCCTCAACAAGCCTTCCCCCATCCCAAAACTCCATGAACTTCCAACAGTAAACCATGGAATCATTGTCAGCAACGTGCTTGGGGCAGTCAATGAAAGGGGTTTTCCAACGCCTCATACGATCGACACAAGTCAACGATGTGACCTCAGAAAAAGCATCATACACTAGAGGTATCTTCTTCTCAAATATAGGTCTATGATGGTCCAATTGTGAATGTGGTTTTTGCGTCCAATCTATGCCATCTAAAACATCGACACGACCATGTATGAAGTTAAAGCAATAGACAGACCAAATATTGTTGTGTGATACTGGCATGAACACCTGCACATAACAAATGGTTAATTACACAACGTTTGAGACAAATGGAATTCATACATGAGACAAAAGCGAGAAAAAAAAGCAACATAAAAGTAAGTACTCACAAGTTTAGCCTTGGCAATGTCATAATGTTCCAACTCGCTTGTAAGGACTGAACATGCATATCGGTACTGTACAGTTTGTCCCTCATAATCATTATCGATGTTCAAGTGGCTCTGTAGGTAAGAAGAAAAAATTAAAATTACATGGAGCAAATAATTTTCCTGTGAGCTGACAGTTGCTAACCATTTGTGTTGTAAGTTACTATGAATGTTTGTGTAGCTACTGGACATGTGGGTTTTTTAGCTAGTTCCTAGCATTTCGGTTTCTAGTTAATAATAGTATGTGCAGCCAGTTACTAAATTGGTCATGAAGTAGTATCATAGCAGGAAAGCACATGGTAAATAAGAAATTTTAAAAATAAAATGCACAGAAAATGAGGGGAAATATGGAATCTGTGCTTCGACAAGTACTCACAAAGAACTGAGGGCTGATAAAAATCCTATAGCCAGCGGAATCCATTCTATGCACAATGTCATCGTGGCGAAGACATGCAACCACATATACTAGCAGAAGGCGATCAATCGGCTTATTGTCAGAAAATGTATCAGTAAAATCTTCTCCTTTCATGGAAACAGCTAGACCAAATCTTATAAGACAAGTGCTGAAAAAATGAAAAAGGAAACAAGTAAGATTGGGGTTGCAAAAAAGTGTGCAAAAAATAGAAAGTAATGAATATATGAACTGGGGTGCAGGAGGAGGAGGGGTTTACCTGCGAAGCTCATCATCAGACTCGATCTTCCTCCTAAGGGCAACTGCTTTGTGGAGAGGGATGATTGGACGTTTTCCCTTGCACTTGAATGGAGATATGTATTTCCGCGGGATCTTGCACAACCTGTCACCTAGCTTCTGATATATCATTTTCCCATAATCCTCTGGTGTGGATTCAAGATGGTCGGACTCCTCCTGTGATAGCGTCAATGGAGGCGTACACGAAGAATAATACTCCTCATCATCTGTGAACTCGTCCTCCTCATAATCATCTGTGAACTCGTCCTCCTCCTCCTCCATCCTCTTCTTCTCCTCCTCGTCCTTCCTCCTCTGCTCCTCCTCCTTCCTCCTCTTCTCCTCCTCATCCTTCCTCCTCTGCTCCTCCTCCTTCCTCCTCTTCTCCTCCTCATCCTTCCTCCTCTGCTCCTCCTCCTTCCTCTTCTTCTCCTCCTCATCCTTCCTCCTCTGCTCCTCCTCCTTCCTCTTCTTCTCCTCCTCATCCTTCCTCCTCCTCCTCCTCCTTCCTCTTCTTCTCCTCCTCCTCCTTCCTCTTTCTTCTCCTCTTTCCTCTTCTGCTCCATCTCCTCCTTCCTCCTCTTCTGTTCCTCTTCCTGCATCCTATGAAGCTCCTCCTTCCTCCTCTCCTCCATCGCAGCAGCATTTTCAACATTTGCATCCTCATGGCACGGTCCTGGCATGGTGCTTCGCCTTCGTGAATAATGCAATGGCAGATCATGTTGTCTAGAAGTCTTACTAGCAGCAAAAATCATAGGTGGGGATACCTGTAATCAGCATTCAGAGGAAAAAGGATGATGCAAGTTTCAGCCAAACAAAAAAAGGGCAAAAACAATGGGACGCAAAAGTAAATGGAAAACAAGGGAACATGAGTTAGTTACTACACAGGAGTTGGTTACTAACTAGCAGTTACTAAGTTGCTAAATTGATCATTGCTAGTTACTAAACCTGTGGGCTAAAAAGCAGGTCATAGATTACTAAAAAGCGGTAACTAAGACTATACATAACGCATGCCAGTCACCTCCACATTTTTTGTCTTCTCTTGCCCGCCTTCCACGTGATCATGATCAGGTTGGGGGTACTCTCCTCCAAGAAATGTGTCAGAAATCATATTGCAAATATGATCTACATCTTGCACATATCTATTAAGTGTAGGAGGAGCTGCCAATTTAGAGAAGGAAGGATAAAAAACAAGTAAGTGTAATGCAGGGAGGGAATACAACAGAATGGATAAAAAAACAAGTTAGATGAGCAAATAAATTTCATTACTTGACAGACAAACACCAGATGTCTTCGGAGTTGGAAGTGGAGAAAGGCCACCAGATGCATATCGTGCAGATCTTTCTAACATGTCACCTAAGATGTCATCGAAGTTGCCATCGTTCTCATAATACATTGAATGAGACTCGTTGTCTTCATCGCCAGTAGGATGCGGTGGGGACAGCTCTGGTGGAACTGAAATAGCTGCTGGTGAAAACATGACACGAGATGAACTTTGCTTATCCTGTTGCTTTCCTTTGGCCTTCTCAGCACGGACCTCTGAAACAAGGTTTCGGAGTTTTGTGAAACATTCCTCATGGGCATCTTTCATGATTTGATTCCCCCTCATAACATAGTTCTGTGCCCTAGCAGTGTCCAAATCAAATTTCTTCATGACTATATCAGCCTCTTTCATCTTATCCCCACTTAACAAATCTGCAAAGAAGGGTCTAAGTGTAGCATGCAAGCTCGGATATTGGTGCATATCATTTTGTTGAGAATGGCTGGGGCCCTGCACATCAATGCCTTGGGGAGCACCACCAGCAACCTGAGAAGCAGCACGTGCACGAGTAGGACCCCGTGCATTAGAACCACCATGCACAACTGTCTTTTTGTAGCATGTATCTGCTAAACTCTTCAACTGCATGTATTAGAAAAAAAAATTAATGCATGGTTATAGGGAAACAAAAAGTAATGCATGGTTAGAGGGAAATAGGATACAACTGGACAGAATATACACTAGTTGCAACTGAAAAGTAATACAGGTTACTACTGACTTGCACATGGATGCTAGTTACTATAGTAATAGAGCACTCAGTTACTACTGGAAATGGTTGCCAGTTACTACTGACTTGCACATGGATGCTAGTTACTATAGTAATATAGCAATCAGTTACTGGAAATGGTTGTCAGTTACTACTGAAAGGATATATATTAGTTACTTGCAAAATACATATGCACGTAAGCTGTTGAAAAACACTAACCCTAAGGTTTCCATATCGCGAGGAAGCATTACCATCCGCCCTAACATCAGAAGCCACAATCTGATCAATCAACTTGCTGTCAAAAAGTGCACATCGGGGTGTTTGCTTAGGGTGAACTGAGAAGCCGTGCTGCAAATGATCAACATATAGTATCTGTAAAACAAACCAAATCATCATTAGCATGCATGTGTCAAGCATGAAAGGAAAGGGAAAATGAAGGATAAAAGGTACAAAAATGGTTTACTCACATTCAGGAAGATGCCGCAACCAGAAATAGAAACCTTAGTGAGATCACTGACATTCCTTGCCTTCTCCTTCCACAAACGGTGGCTAAATCTCATATCATCAATTACAGCCTTGCACCAATTTATCTTTGGGATAA
>CM014270.1:44804505-44890043 GCA_004135705.1 Alloteropsis semialata | reverse complement strand
GTTTATCTTTTGGAAATATACTGACCGAGGCACATAGTGACTTTCCTCTATACACGCATAGCCACATAGTGACTTTCCTCTATATACTGGAAAACTTATTAGTTGATCGGCATGCAGCAAAGAACAACCATATACACGCTGTTACTGCAATCATACAGGTACAAACAAATAGATATAAAAAGCTGCATTTCGTGCACACCCCGTGCTAGCTTCAATGCTAACGATGTTACAAAAAGATACACCCACCCACCTAGTAGCTGCTAGTAATAGGCTGTCTTTCCAAACTTTGCTAGAAATCGCTAACACTACGTTTGGATGTCGACATTGAAACGTAGAATTGAGAATTGGAATTTGTGATCTCAAATGCCACTGTTTGGATGTCTAACGGAATTGGAAATGGAAATAGAAGTGAATACCGCGCGGCATTCCTTCCACTTGCGGGTGCCTTCCTCCAATTCGGAGCCTCACCCCTCCATATTGCACGGCATTGGCCTCGCCCCTCATCCGCCTCCTCAAGAACAAAAGGGAAGGCGCTGCTGGCGCCGTCGCGCCGCGCGCCGGCGGCTGCGGCGGTGGTGTAGAACAGGTCGGCGAAGTTGCAGAGCTCGTGCATCTCCTCCAGCAGCCGAGGCACAGCCACGACGGACTCCTGCTTCGGCACCGGCGCGACCAGAGCTCGGTGGTGCTCCGGCCACCCGGTGTTGGCCTGCTGCTGCCCCGCGCCAGCGAACGCCGGCCGGCACGGGCGCGGCCTTTGCGGCTGCGGCGCCTGCGACGAGGCGGCGGGGGCGGACTTGCCGGTGAGGCGCTGGACGACGGCCTTGAAGCTGGCGGCGTCGGAGCTGATGAACTGCGTCTCGATGAACTTGACCTTCACGCCGGCGTCTTGGTGCCGCCTGGAGCCCTGGACCTCCATAGCCATGCGCTCTGCTCGCTCTGCTGATCGACCTCCAAGCTCGCTTGCTTGACCAGCTGCAGTAGCAAAGGGATGGATGTTTTGAGCAGATTCCGATTTCATTCTTTTGCACGTCCAAACAGATCTCGAATTGGATTTCTTCCTACGATTCCACAAGGTAATACAATAACCATCCAAACAGTTGGATTCGAATTGTGCCCCATTTCAATATCCTGGTTGAATTGGTATTGAACTCAATTCAATACCAAGCCCTTCAATATCTACATCCAAACGCACCCTAAGATTCAAGGGGGCAAAATTATTCCTGGCCTTGCCTAGCCATAATCCAATGCCATTTCTTAACTTAGAGAGCAACATATAAGTAGAACTGGGAGGCATCAAGAATACAATTGTTCAAAATTTCCTGGAGTCTAGCACATGAAGAGCACTGGGCGGAGCTGATTTGTAAACAACTAGACATAGAGCACAAATGCGAGTTCAAGAAAATTGATGGACAGAAAGAAAATTATGCTTGTGTTGACTCCTATTACACAAGCTGGCTCAGAGACCCGCATGACTACTGAAGCCACTCGATATACCAGTCTGGAAATGGGATGACATAAGTATGGATTTTATGGTTGGGTTACCCACAACTCAGAAAGGGAATGACACTATATGGGTCATAGTAGATCGTTTGACTAAGGTAGTAGCGCATTTCGTACCTGTGAAGGCTAAATATGATACAAAGAAGCTAGCAGAGATGTATGTTGACCACATTGTAAGATTGCATGGGGCACCCCGGACAATAGTATCTGGCAGATGCCTACAGTTTACTGCACAATTCTGGAAGCACTTGCATGATACAATGAGAAGAAGCTTGTAGTATAGTTCAGCCTTCCACCTGCAAATCGATGGGCATACGGAAAGAGTTAATCAAATTTTGGAGGATTTACTGAGAGCATGTGTATTGAACTACAAGTCAAACTGGGAGAAGAGTCTATCCTATGCCGAGTTCTCGTACAACAACAGTTATCAAGCAAGCTTGAAGATATCACCATTTGAGGCGTTATATGGTCATAAATGTCGAACACCATTGTTATGGTCAGAAGTAGGAGAAAGAACTTTCTTTGGACCAGACGATATTAAGGAGGCAAAAGAACATGTTGAGAAGGTCAACGAGAACCTGAAGGCCGCTCACAGCCGACATAAGAATTATGTAGATAAACGAAGAAAAGATCTAAGCTTTTATGTTGGGGAATTTGTATACCTCAAGGTATCACCCTTAAGAGGCACCAAGCGATGTCACATCAATGGAAAGTTGGTACCCAAATATGTGGGGCCATTTGAAATCACCCTGAAGATTGGGGGATTGGCTTATGAGTTGAAGCTACCCCCAGACCTCACATGAGTACATCCAGTGTTTCACGTCTCCCAAATGAAGAAATATCTCCGAGTGCCAGAAGAGAAAGTACCAATGGAACCCATGGATATTCAGGATACACTGGAGTATATGGAGTACCCGACAAAGATCATGGACACGGCAGTAAAGGAAACCAAAAGGACCACAATACTGTACTTCAAGGTTCTATGAAGTAATCACACTAAAAGGGAAGCAACATGGGAAAAGGAAGCAGATCTGCATGAGAAGTATCCACACCTTTTCGAGACTTAGGTAAACCTTAATCTCAGGGATGAGATTCGTGTGTGGGGGGGGGGAGGGGAGAGTCTGTAACATCCCTGTTTTTGAAAAAAAATGTGGATTTGAAAAATTTTAGTGAATTTTGTTTGGGCACCTAAGAGTGCCTTCATTGACTCTCTCAAAATTCCTAGTAAATAAAGTCGTGCATTTAATATTCTAATTAAGGGAATATTGCTAGTGTGATTTGGATCTTTTTGTATTTATTTGTGCTTGAGTGGAATTTGTAAATACCAAAATTCAAATACAAATTCAAAGGCTAACTAAACTAACAACCCTAACTCAGGCCTAATCTTCCAAATCTATCAAACTGGCCCATCTATTTTCCCTTCTCTTTTTCTTTTCCTCCCCCACGTTCGGACCAAGTAGCAACCCGACTCATAGGATCTCATCTAACATCCCGACCCCACCGTGCCATCCTCTCTTCCTCATTGACATGTGGGCCCACTGACTACTAACCCTGTTGACTGGTCAACACTGACATCATCATGACGTCAACAGAGCCCGACCTCACTGATGGTGTCATGCTGACTTCAGCACTACCACATGGCACGTTCTGGTGCTGCCACATGTCAGCCTCTGTTTTTATTTTCTTTTTCGGAATTTAGTTTAATTTTAGAAACAAGTTTCATCTACGAAAATCCACCATAAATCCATTCTAGCTCAGAAAATTATGAAACTAATTTCTATAATTTTCTAAAATCATGATCTACGCGTTAGAACAGAAGTTGAGTGCCTTTGGCTCTTCATGCATTTATTTGGATTTTATTTGAATATAGGCATCGATGTTCTTTTCCTTTCTCGTTATTAGGAACCGCTGAGGAGGACTTCGGAGGACCCGACTACACCAACTTTGAAGAACCCACTAAGGAGGATTACTACACACTGCAAGGTTCATGCCCATTCTGAGTTTGAATCCTATTAGGCATTGCTATTAGTATGCTAGCGTTTTACTTTCTTGCATGACGATGTTGTTGATGCTTGACCTATTGCATGGCCTTACTTTATTACCGTTATCCTTGATTAACCTATTATACTTGATGCTTTATGCTCGCGATGCTGCATTTTGTGCACACCCCGTGCTAGCTAGCTTCAATGCTAAGGCCATTCCCAGTGGAATTTTCATTGCACGATTTCTAAGTGTGCATGTCATCTAAACATGTTTAGGTTTCGTGAATGAAACAAGGCCTACAATGGACAGTTTCGTCGCATGGTTTCATAGGCTACTTGTAGCATTTAAGTACACTGCACATGATTGGGCGAAGTCTAATGAAATGAAACACCCTAGCCCCCAATGGTGGTTTCAACATGTTTCATAGTCTAGGTAACCGTGTATACACAGTTTCATCTACATGAAACTCATCTCTTCTCTCTCTTCATGACTTCTTTGCCATGTCATCACTTTTGTCTACGTGGCAGCTCATTTAATGTCTATAAAACTCCTATGAAATCCTCGTTGGGACTGGCCTAATGATGTAACAAAAAGATACGCGTGTTTATCAGTAATAGTTTCGTGCCTATTTGGCCTTCATTTTCCTTGCAGGTATCCAGTACGAGTACACCCACCCACCAAGTAGCTGCTAGTAATAGGCTGTCTCTTTGCACCTGTCTTTATACATATTAAGCTTCATTTCCAAGCTTTGCTAGAAATCGCTAAGATTCAAGGGGGCAATATTATTCCTGCCCTTGCCTAGCCATAATCCAATGCCATTTCTTAACTCAGAGAGCAACATATAAGTAGAACTGGGAGGCATCAAGAATACAATTGTTCAAAATTTCCTGGAGTCTAGCACACGAAGAGCAGTAGGCGGAGCTGATTTGTAAACAACTAGACATAGAGCACAAATTAGAGTTCAAGAAAATTGATGGACAGAAACAAAATTATGTATGTGCTGACTCCTATTACACAAGCGGGCTCTTGTACGACTAGGCACGGATAGTCGAACAGAAAAATGTGGTAAAATAAAGTAAAAAGAAAACCTATTTTTTTGTTATACGCCCGGAGACCACGCCCACCAAGCCACACCAAGTCAATTAAACCAATGATATTCTTTCTCCGTGCTGTTGTGAGATGTTTCTGTGGCACATATACACCTGTGCTCTATTTCTTCGTTGCTTATTCCGCTCGTGGAAACATTTTTGCACCTACATGCACCTCAATTAATTTTAAGAGTAAAATGCACTAGGGGTCCATAAACTTGTATGTGTCATTTAGGTCCATCAACTTTAAAAGTGCATTTCTAGGTCCATAAATTTTTTAAGTTATGCCATCTAGGTCCATTTTCTTCCACATGTGCACCTAGCGATGACATGGCATGCTGACTTGGCTGTCCATGGAAGTTTCTGGCTGGAGCATTTTCTCGAGCAGGTTTTGGACAACAGCAGCACCAACGCGTCTGACGCCACTGCAGCAAGAGGAAGTAACTAATAAGCAAATGAGGACAACCAGTACTAGTATGTGTTGGGCTTACACTAAGGAAACAGGAGGTTTGCCAAACTAGTATGTGTTGGGCTTACACTAAGGAAACAGGAGGTTTGCCGAGTGCCTGGGGCTCTCGGCAAACCCTATGCCGTGGGCCGCCCACGGCATAGCACTCTCGGCAACGCCCGACTCGGCAAACAGGTGCTTTGTCGAGTGCCATCTGTCGAGCACTCGGCAAAGGGTTTGCCGAGAGTATTCTGACACTCGGCAAAAAATTTTGAAGCTCGGTACAAAAAAGTAACTTAACGGCCAGAGACGGTGACGGAGGGGATTTGCCGAGTGCCAAATGGCCGTGACACTCGCTTTGCCGAGTGCTTGGCAATAGCACTCGGCAAACCCAAGGACTTTGCCAAGTGCCAAGGCAATAGCACTCGTCAAACCCAGGGGCTCTGCCGAGTGCCAAGGCAATAGCACTCGGCAAACCCAGGGTCTTTGCCGAGTGCTATGGCACTCGGCAAAATAGTGGCGCATGGCAACCCCTGTCCCCAGAAGTGATAGAATGACCCACCATCTGCAATTAAAAATAGTAAACCAATCAGCCCCGATAAACAAAATGTACTTAGAAATAGATACAAAATAAACAAAACATAATTAGGAAATAACATGGTATTGCAAATAATAAATACGGATCTTACATGTATTAGAAATGATCATCGTGATCGGGATTTGCTGGATCTTAAGTCTAATCATCACTATCACGCAAGTCGATATTATCATGCCCATGCTCCGGAGGAGGAATGTCCTCATCACTGTCATTGCCTAAATTTAATTGCTTTAGTAACTCCAAGTCCTTCGCATTACGAACCTCATCTCCAATGTCCTCGTCCACAAACATTTTATTGTCTACTTCCATTCCGATAGCTTCGGTTAAGTCTATCTCAAAACTCCCTTATAGCCCATCTTCTTGGAAGAACTCTCCATCATATGTGTTTGGGTCTATGTTGTAATCTTCATTGTTTGGGACATGTAGATTACCATGTGGCGATACCTTGTACACAACATCCCACCCCTTAAGCCGGTCGTCGGTTTGGCACGGGTATGAGAGATAATAAACTTGCGTGGCCTGTTGAGCCACAATATAGACATTGTCTCCTGGTAAGATGGTTAATTGTTGAATTTCTACTAGCCCAAGGTTAGGTGTCCATCTCACTAGTTCGAGATCAAACCAATGGCATTTGAATATGACAGGATTAAGAGGTTTGCAACCATGAAAAATGAGTTCGTATATTTCTTCAATTTTGCCATAATACTCGACAACATCAAGGCCTGGCATAAAAACACCAGAATTTGTGGTTCTTCGATTGGGCCGACTCTGCTCGTGGCGTGTTGTGTGAAAGCAATATCCATTCACGTCATAACTAGAAAATTACCTGACCCTACAGGCACAACCATCGGCAACCTGTCTCAACTCGGCACTCATAGACGCATCAGTTTGGCCCTGCAAGTTGAAGCATGATAGTTCGTTATATTATTTGCTCGTACGAGCAACTTGTAATAAAAACTAAGTACCAGCTAAATTGGACAGTACCTTGTGTTTGAACCAAGAAATGAAATCGGGTAATCCATTTCCCGTGCCCTGTTTAAGAAGGGTCTCAGATTCCTGCGGTGTAGGTTCCCTTGAAAGACGCCAGAATTGATGATTAAATTCCCTGTACCAACCAGAAATAAAAGGGGTTGGATGCAGAATAGTCACTACCAATCGAGCAACAAGTTTGTTGAGCACTTACCCCATGTACGGCTCCACCTCGTCAAGGTTGGTCAACACATATAGCATGATAGTGCGACACTCTTCATGTTTCAAGGTCTTGTATGTTGCATCACTTGTAGTTCCGAGTTGCCCTCAAAAAATGCTAAGGTTCGATTCATCTTCACGAGCATTGTAACAAGGGGGTGGATTATGCATGTTATGAAGGTTGTCAGCATAGTATTTTGTTGTGAAGTTTGACACCTCCTCAAGAATGTATGCCTCAGCAATGGAAGCTTCAATTTTGCATTTATTTTTACATTTATTTCGAAGAACCTTTTGACATCTCTCAATTGAATAGCACCAACGGGCTTGCACAGGCCCCCCATTCGTGCCCCATATGGGAGGTGCAAAATCAAATGCTGCATCGGATTGAAGAAGCCGGGTGGAAAGATCTTCTCCAACTTACGGAGCAACAGATGGGCCATCCTTTCCATTTCTACAATCACGGTCCGAGATATTTCCTTAGCATAAAGCTGGTGAAAGAAATTGCTCAACTCTGCCAGCACTAGCCAGACATGCTCAGGGACATAGCCTCGAACCATCACCGAAAGAATCCACTCAAGCCATATGTGGTAGTCATGACTCTTGATCCCGTTGATTCGCCTAGTAGCTAAGTTCACTCCCCTCTTCAGATTTGTTGCATACCCATCAGAGAATAGTAACGTTTGGAACCATTCTAGTACTTCCCTCCTTTGGGCCCTCGTCAGGACGAAATCAGCCTTAGGCTTTCTCTTTGACTTGCCGCCTTTGGGAGGCGATATGTCTAGCTTTGGTCTATTGCATAACCCCACCTGATCCACTCTAGTCTTAACATTGTCCTTTGTCTTATCAGGAATGTCCACGATTGTACCCCAAAGTACCTCGGTGAAATTCTTTTCAGTGTGCATTACATCAATGGTATGTGGAAGAAGAAGGTCATTCATATAGGGGAGCCTCCACAAGCCCAACTTATGAGTCCAGGCATGTTGCTCACCATATCCCACAAAACCACCTTCTTCTTAATTGACCTCGAGAGCATCTAACTGAGCATGAACTGCAGCACCTGTCATCATTTGCGGTGAAGGGTCTTTAACTACGACATCTTTCGTAAAGTTCTTGATGTCTCGTCTGAATGGATGGTCAAGAGAGAGGAACTGACGATGTTTGTCGAACGAAAAATACTTGCCACCCTTCGTCAACCAAATGAACTTCAGAGATGCCTTGCATACTGGGCATGGGAACTTCCCATGAACACACCAGCCGCAGAACAACACATACGCTAGCAGGTCATGCAGGGAGTAGTGGTACCAAACATGCATTTTGAAGTTTGTCTTTGTAGCTCGGTCGTATGTCCATACCCCTTCCTCCTAAGCATGGAACAAATCATCAACCAGAGGCTCCACGTACACACTCATATTATGCCCCGGGTATTCAGGAATTATCAACGACAAGAATATATTCTGTCATTGAAAGAGCACGCCGGGGGCAGAGGGGGATAACGAACATGGGCCAACAAGTGTATGGGGCAGCCATCATTCCATAAGGATTGAACCCATCTGTTGTCAGCGCAACATGTACATTACGAGTCTCTATAGCTTTCTCACGATGAATCGCATCAAAGTGAGTCCATGACTCACCATCGGGTGGATGTACCAGCTTCTCAGGATTGTATCGACGACCATTTTTGTGCCATATCATCTGTTTCACGGATTCCTAGGTCATGAAGAGCCGTTGGATCCTCGGTATGAATGGAAGGTACCTTAGGATTTTCACGGAGATGGTGAGTTGCCTCTTATTACCATCACCAGAGCCTACCTCCAAGAACCTAGAGGATCCACACTTTTAGAGGATCCACACTTTGCACAGTATTTTGCTTCCGCATGTTCTTTCCTAAATAAGATGCATCCCTTTGGACAAGCATGTATGTGCTCATATGGCATCTTAAGTGCACTAAGGAGCTTATGTGCCTCATACATGCTCTTTGGCAGAATGTGACCACCCGAAAGCAGGCTGCCAACAACTGTCAATATAACATCGAAGGCGTCTCGACTCTGGTTAAACTGGGACTTTATGGCCATTAGGCATGCAATGCCATCTAGTTGAGAAACATTGGTATGCCCGTAAAGGGGTTGCTTGTGCCACAGACAACATGTGGTAATATGCGTTTGCAGTTGCCTCTGGCTCCACCTCCCTAGGTCCTTCATCGAAATCTGCTTCATGATAGTCATTTAACATGTCTCCTACCACGGCATCAGCATCAAAATTCTCGATGCGTTGTCTCACGACCTCATCTCTCACACGATCGGCTTCACCATGGTAGATCCACCTGGTATACCAAATTTTAACATGGCGTACCTCGTATTGTATGTGGAGAAAGAAAAAGTTTGGAAGGGATAGCAAGAAAAAATTAGTGCACATTTGCCGAGTGCTAAGGAAAACACTCGGCAAACACCTAGGTTTGCCGAGTGCCTCCATAAAGGCACTTGGCAAAGTTGTGTTTGCCGAGTGCTAAATGGCCGGCACTCGCAAAGGCTAACGGCCGCCCACGGCCGTCCCTCGGACGTTGCATGTGGGCGTCACGTGCTGCACTTTGCCGAGTGCTAGGCTTTGCCGAGTGCTGAATGGGTTCTTTGCCGAGTGCTAGGCTTTGCCAAGTGCTGTGCTCCTGGCACTCGGCATAGAGTAGGTTTGCCGAGTGCCTGATATAATGCACTCGGCAAACGGCCGGGCACTCAGCAAAGGTGGTGTTTCTGGTAGTGTACGGTCATCACTATTAGTTACATGCTTTAACTTCACCAATTGTCACCTTCATTATCAGGCACCACTCATTTAACCAACCACCATTTAGCTAGTAGGCTGCCTTCTCTCCACATCAACTTTTGGTATGCCTCATTTCCCAGGATTAGCCTTTATCTACCCTTTTTGCTAGCAAACGTTGAGACTCAAGAGGACTATATACATTCTTGTGTGCCCATATGTATATATCTTCCTGCCCTTTCCAATCCATACTACTATCCATTGAACTAAATTTCTCAGGTATTCTTCCATCAGAGAGCAGTCATAGTATATGGTGTATAGTATATATGTCCCTTTCGTTAGAAATGGCAGATATCAAGAACCAGAAACTAGCAGTATTGAGTAGTACGAGGAAGCGAGAGGCCCATTTCAGAAACCTCGAGAACGAGATATCCTAATGGAATTATATTTTCAATCACTGGAAGCACCAAAGCATGACACATGGACGGCATCTGTACTTATGCATAGCTTGGACAATTTAACTTACTCTGTTTCAAGTTATTGGTCAATTTAAATTTGCTCTAGGTTAAATTTTTTGGTAAATTTGTCAATTTTTTTGAAAAATATACCAAAATCTACAATGCCAGACAAATGTACTATCACAATATATTCAATGAAACTAATTTCATGGGGCTGCATATCATGCAATCAACTACACAGTGAAATCTTATTAAAATCAATGCCAGGACAGATTAAAATTGGGTAGCCAACTAGCCCCACCTTGTGCTGCCATTCATATTTATGAGTATAACATAGTCAGGGACAACTCCTAAATAAAGCAATCCCTCCATCATTTTGAAGGATTACCAAATTGATTTTGATGATAGGAAAACTTGGCCAATTTTTACACTTTTCTTTTTCACTGAGGAATTAAAATTTTCAAACTTATATATTACATATATTACCTGTAGAATATGCTTTGGGAAGAGGATAATTATTCGTACTGGCCTCAGTCTAGTCCAATTAATTAATACAATAGCTTCGTTTACTGAGGCTTAATGATCTGAAAAGTAATTATAACTACAACTCCGATCATATATAGTTGATATTTCAGACAGCAAGAAGTAACTAATTCCAGGTTAAATTAGCTGTTCAAAATAACATCTATTTTCACCGTATTAGGGAGTAGTAATTTTCTGAATTTAAAATAAATGAGTTGCTATTTTTCTGTATGTTCATTGGTTAGCATATTGAACTGTGTGTAATGATATGTGTACCTATAATTCTGTACAGGGTTATGCAAAAGGGAGCGAGCCAGGGAAGCTTCTTGTTGGATGGTACCATGTAAATGTTCACGAGAAATGAATGCAATAACAACAGAATCAACTTTTTTCTGCCACAATGATGGATTCAAATATACACTATTTGGAAAAAATATTATCTTCAACAAAAGCCGAAACTGAATTCAGTTACACATGAGGATTCTATAGCAACACAAATTCAAAGCAAAGCAAAATCTGACACTTCCAAGAGTATCGCGGACCAATGGAGGTGTACAGTTCCAATCAGACATTTTGATGGCAGAATCTTGAAAAGAAAGCAGAGTACCGGAAGCCGGGAGGCGTCTATTGAAATTTCAATTCATTTCTTTCATTGGACGAAACATAAATCACTTCCTTTCCCTTTGGACGTGTATGAATGCATGTTTGCAAAACCATATGACCAAAACCCATGCATGGAGATGAACAGGTTGTTTTTGCCTTGCTAAAAATTGATATCCAGTAGATGGTGGTATTTTGGATAATTGTGCTTCGTGATTGTGTAGCCCGTGCACGGTGCACCAGGGAGGGCATTCCGTTAGACCAAACCGAACTGGACCGATAGGTTCTTCGGTTTCGGTCCGGTTAGTTCGGTCAGTCAGGTTCTTCGGTCTTAATTAGTACCAAGAAAGGTATAGCATGGCAACTGCATACCACGAGGGCTAGGAAAAAAAGATAGCAAGACGGGCCCAATTGTATACACTAAAGAAGATTTTATTCCATTTAATGATTTAATTCAACATTTCATGTCTACTGTGTACTTTTGTACCTCGCTCTTTGACAATCTTATTGCCGTCACTTATTGGACTTTTAATTGGCTGTTGGTAGCATTCATACAAAGGTTCTGTCGGGCCCCAGCTGGACCATGCATGCTGCTCTCTATAAACATCCTCATGTCCTGTCTAAACCATGCCAAACTTTCTATGCAAATAGTCTTCTTTTGTTTCACGGCTCTTGTAGGTAGTAGAATATAACTTGAGGTAGAATTGGGAAGCATCGGAAACATACTTACCAGAAATATATATGTTTAGGGAGCATGACGTGGTGGTCAAATAGTCTCAATAGTCGTCTGTGCTATTTGACCACCACGACTGTGTTGTATGTTCAGGCCCATTTCCTGTCTCACTGCCATGAAACTGATGTGCAGTCCTGGCGGCACGTCGTACCTGCACACATGCTCCTCATCTATCCTGTCTCTGTCATTTTTGTGCCACAGCTGATCTGACGGTCTTTTCGTGGCTTGTTTGTAATCCATAACTTACGGTGTGGTGTTCATCACTGATGTTTTGCTTCGCTAGACACCCAGGTTTCAACGTTTTTAGCAACACCAGTGTTGGTGTAAACAAAGACAATTAAGGAATCTCCACAATAAATGAGAAATAAAAGAAAAAGCTGCAATATTTTGATGCCCCTACTGATTATATATTAAAAGAGAGTGCAGGTACAAAGCAATCTAGAAACTTAAGAAACAAAAAAGAAACAAAGAAAATGAAATCTAGATCAAAGCGTCTTGCAACCATAAAGACATGAGGGGGGCAAGTTTATCATTTGCTCTAAGGATAACCTAAGCAAATTTTGATCCGAAGCGGCTTCTGCATGACTCCAAAGTAGCTTGAATCCCTCTGAATATTAGGTCATTGCGAGCCATCCAAATGCACCAACACATGATGATGATACTGTCCATAGAGAAGGCTACATTTAGCTGAAGCCTGAGATCTTCCAGTTGCTGCAGAGGGGAGAGAAATATATTTATCTGTAATCCAAGAAGAGCCCAGCTGGATTGAGCAAAGGGACAGTGGAGAAAGAGGTGTAGCAGTCCTTCCTCTAGAGGGTTGAAGCAAAGAACACAATCATAAGAAGCCAGAAACATGTTTTTGCATCGCAGGAGTTCTCTGGTGTTTAGTCTGTCTCTAAGAAGAAGCCAGAAGAAGACTTTGTGTTTCTGTTGGCACCGAGTCTGCCAGATCCACTTGAAAATAGGAGGGGCATCAGTCGAGCCAAGCAACTGCTTATAAGCCCTTATAAGCTACAATATTGTGCAGGATGTACTTTCCAACGGTCCTATTATAGACTATTAATTCACTTTGTTTCACCTTGTCCTATCTTAATGTTTGAATGCATTCCCCTTCGTTCCCCATCTGCCTCTCCATCACTAGAGATGTTGAGCTAGCTAGCACCTTCCTCATTCTATTTCATGTGCACCTAGTGTCATGTCCTTTCAATATACATGAAATGTTTTTGCCTTCTCAACTTGAGGAAAGGTTCAGTTGTATCAGCAATCATTTCAAAAGGTTTAATTTCATAATATATTGCCCAACTATATCTGAAATTTTCATAATTTAATTTTAAAATGTCTAGTTGTATCAGCAATCATTTCTGTGACCTAGATGTATAAATATACACTAATTTGTGTCATGGGCCCAAGTACTACGGGGTAACGGGGGCAGGCCATATCTATATCATCAATCATTTATGAAATGGTAGGTAGAAAAATTCATAATATTACTGCCAACCCTTTTTTTGGGTCTAATCGTTCACTGGCCCAAGTTTCGTGCCTATTCTTACCTTGGTTTTCCATGCATCTACTCCAGTACCCCCATGGCACCATCCATCAATTAGATAGTAGCCTACCTCCTCTTTTGTTTATATTATTTGTGCTCCCCTTGGTCATACTAATGCTGCCTATATCTCTACCACAGCCTAAGATCAGCAACAAACGGTCATGTCAGTATAACGGCCTTCACCAACAAATACATGCAGTATCGTGTCTTTATTAGGCAAGCGATCACAATCGTGGCATGAATGTATGGTGGCATATTGTAGTAGCATGGGACTAGAATTGGGAGGCATCAAGAATATAATTACATTGCTTGGCCTTCAGTACTAGCAATTGTCACCCTCATTATTATTAGTCCCAGGTGGTGACTTCAACCAGAACTAAATAAAAGAGACTTTTTAGTCCCAGTTGGACCCTCAACCGGGACCGAAGAGCCCCCTGCGGCTCTAGCCGTTGGACTCAGTACTATGCACATATTACTCACAGGCCTAAAAGCGTCCGAGACATGTGTTGGGGACCTATAGAGGTTTCTCTTGTAGTCCGAAGCCCCTTTCTCTAGTAGTATAGTTAACCACCACAAGGCACCCAATTCAGAAGGTAGTTAACTGCATCCGTCAGCAAAGCTATTTTTCTCAGACAGTGTCTGGTGCCTTACGATTCATGAAACAGTCTGCACCACAATGTAGACTGGATCAAGAATGCAAAAAATATCAAGCAGACACAGTTAATTCGAAAGTGAGGTCCTGCAAAATGTCACATGGAGCGCGATTACATGATGATTGTAAGCTGAAGTAACGAGTACCTTATTGTCGATCCCTTTTTTCACCGAATGAGATATATATTTGTGTGTGTCCAATACTTGCTAGCTAGATTGCTACTAGCTCAGCTACAGCTTAATTTAGTGCTTAAACACAGTTTTCTCTGTAGGTACGCCACCAGCAAGTTGCATTAATTTGCAAAGATGGTGAATTATCTTTACACATCTGCATCTTCCCAGCTTCTTTCGAAATCAAAGTCCTGAATCTTAGGGGACAACCAGCATAGTAAGATCAGAAAAGAACATCACATGTCCATATGGAAGCCCCACTCTGTCCGATATTTATCACACGTTTGTACTTGAAGTTCCCGACTACTAGCTTGCATAGGCACACTCTGACTTTTTATTTTAATTAGACTCTGTATGATTTAAACAGAACCTCGCTGTCCCCCCCTGACCTAACCTTACAGACTCCTGCCTGGAAAACCCACCATGCATGTGCTTTATTTATTTACCTGCTCCTGCTATATAGGTTCCATGCTACTAGCTTTACATACACTCTGAGGGCAAGTACATTGCTACACGTAGGCAGTCTCATAGGTTGTCTCATGCAGTTCCACGTAGAATTTTTGATGACGTGGAAGAAAGAGAGAGAAGTGAGAGAATAAGGTGGTTGTTTCGCGAAGCAATCACCTCAAAGCTAAAATTAAGGACTATGAGACAACTTAATAACCATTGTATGAGTTGTTGTTGCCATGCAACTCACAAATAATTATTTTTATATCCATAAGGAATTATTAATTACTATGAAACAACCTATAAGACAATCTATTGTACATGTTGTCTGTTAAGTCGTCTCAAGATTACGTGTCACTGCATGAGACGGCCTATCAGACGACACCAATGTACTTGCCCTGACTTGTTAACTCAATTTGTGTTCCCTATGTCTCCACGATTATTCATTTAACTTATGCACACAGTATGAAAAACCTAAGTAAGCCGGCTAGCTTCTCTTTCAGAGTGTCGCATATTGCATGCAAGGTCCACAAACTTACACACATACATATATCAGTATACATAGAGCAAACAGAGATAGGAATGGGAAGTATCAGCAAGACCCTGATCACATGTCATCAGTCATGTGCAAGATTCAGGCCACATACACCGGCTAAGTGCCTTGCAGATTGATCAGTTTCCTCGCGGCAAGCTCTTGTACTGTTTGGGAAAGATCATTCTTCCACCAAGAGCATCTCGCACAGTCAGCTCGAATGTTGCCACTGCCACAACACTATTGTGCCAGTAAGATGGTAAAGCTCATGTTCTGATTCAGATTCAAGCAAAGAACAAGTTCGTTCGGACAGTACCATCCATGCCAATGGCGACCAAGATCCACGCGAGCAGAACATCTGCCAGTATTGACGATCCATCCTGTGATGATATGACCTGCTTGCCTCTGTGGGATGCACTAATGTTATGCACGTCCAGGAATCAAAAGAATACGATTGGGACATCATCTGTTACTGGTATTTATCTAAAGTTAATTTTTGTCAAACTAGCCATCAATTGCTTTTAACACAGTCCAACAAGAAAATTATTAGAATCTAGTCACACACATTGACCTTGTTTGGATCCACCACAGCTGAAGTTTGATTTACCAAGCTACCTTTACTTTTGTGGAACCTGATGGAGACAAGGAAAAACAGATAGATAATTTCGTCTTTAAACATGTTTTGGATGGGTTGGAACATCTAAAAGGATTGTGTACATTTTGGACTCCAGCTAAAGTTTAGCTGAGAGTTAAATGTCCCGCCGTTTGGATCCATGGCAGCTAATAAGGTTTAGCTAGTGGATCCAAACGGGACCTTAGCTTCAAAAAATGATTTAGTATCTTTGTACATTATGAAGTTTTTGGCTTCTATTGAATGCTCATTATTGGAGTTACATGGACATGTCATGTACAACAACCATATATCTCTAATACTAAATATCAGTTGGTTTATGCTTTGACCTTTTGTCTTATTCAAAAAATTTAGACAAATACGCAAAAAGAGAAGTCACACTTAAAATACATATAACAATAAAATAAATCACAAATAAAATAAATGATGTATGCAAAATATTATGAATGAGATTAATAGTCAAAGTCGTGATAAAAAGTCAACGGCAACAAATATTTCGATATGGAGGTAGTAGTTGCTTTTATATATTGTCTCAACTTGTGTTGGTGTTGGTGATGAGATTCTTGCATTGTTTGTTATTATTATTACTAGATCGATCCTCTCGCAGTCGCCAGGGAAGAACCAAACCTCATACGCCATAGGTGCCGGCCGGCGAACCGCGGACAGAATTTCCCGGAACGAGCACACGGCCGGCGATCTCAACGCTCGACGATACTGCCGAGGCCCCCGTCCTCGTCATATTAGCTGAAGCCTGCAGATCCTTCTGTATATATATAAGAAGAGACCATCCAGGCTGCCACAGAGACACATCATATCGAGTAGTATCCACACAAAGCGCATCTCCCGCATCTTGATCGTTTCAGAACACATGGCAGAGCGCAACGAGCTCAGCATCCGGGGCCTCTACCTGCACCACACGTGCCGGGGCCCAAGGGTGAACCAGGCATCGCTCTTGAACCCTCCGATGATGGGCGAGCTTGCCGTCAACAACTGGACGGTCTACGACGGTCCAGGGCCGGATGCCAACTGCCAAGCTTGTCGCGCGGGCGCAAGGCCTGCACATCAATGCCGGGAACTGGCACAGTTCCTTCAGCCTGGTCTTCGAGAGTGGAAGGTGCATACCAACATCTATAGTCTTACATTACCGAAGAAGATGCTGAATTTTTCATGAGCTCTTTGACTGATTCATATTTTGTTGGCTTTATTACTTTCATGTGAGATGAAGGTACAAGGGGTCTACTCTACAAGTGATGGGGGTAGTCATTGAACACGGCGAGTGGGCCATTGTTGGGGGAACTGGAAAGTTTGCCATGGCAACTGGAGTCATATATAAAAGGCTTCATGAAAACAACCATTATGGAAATGTTATGGAACTTACTATCCAAGGGTTCTGCCCGGTGCTCAAGGACGACCAATCGGTGAGAAATATTTAGGAACGTTCATTAATTAATAACGGCCTTCGTTCGCAGACACTAACATAGTCTAATTAATCAAAAGCAGCAGGTCCAACTCCAACAAAATACCCACAAGATTGGACCATGGGGTGGAAATGGTGGCACGGCTAAGGATATCGATGATGCTCCAAAACATTTAGAAGGCATCACTGTAATGAGTGGCGTCGTTGTTCACTCGGTTACATTTACATATACTGACCAGGCTGGCCAGAGGCACACCGCAGGTCCATGGGGTGGTTCCGGTGGCAGCCCTCATAAGGTGATCAGTAGAGACTATTTTTCAATTTTTTTCCCTTTTAACTCAGTAAGTCAGCATTGTGACAGGAACAACTATTTTGATGATAGGCATATTCTAGGATAATGAATGGCACAAATGTAAATTTGGTAGTCTAGGATCTTATAAAGATTGTTAAGTTTACAAAACGATTTGTTGATTAGTCTTCATCACTTTTTCTTGCACTCGGCAAACAGGTGGACCATTAGCCGCTGTCCGGACCGCGCGACGGCGGCGGCCTGGCAGGTGGGCCAGGTTGCGCTTTGCCGAGTGCCAGGTGGCGGGCACTCGGCAAAGCCGTCTTTGCCGTGTGCTCCGGGTTTGACACTCGGCAAAGCGTGGGTTTGCCGAGTGTCATCTTTTCGCCGAGTGTGTTGTTTCCTACACCCGGCATATCCCGTATTTGCCGAGTGCCCGAAATTTTGCACTCGGCGAAACTTTAGGCACTCGGCAAATGCGGGGTTTCCCGTAGTGACCGCTGCTGCGCCACATGCCTTGTCTTTGAAAACATGTTCGTGCCACTTGTTTGCTGATCTAAGAAAACTTGGTATCAAGAGCTGAGCCCAGCGTAGGACCTAAGCTACCCCCGAATGGACCGAATATATGTCATTTTGTTCCATGAATCTTTACCTACTGGGCTACTGGCTCTACCCACTCAATATTGTTGTACGTTCTAGCACGCTGATAATCTTTACAGGTCAGCAAGTAAGTTGCGAAAGTATTAACTTGATTTGGGACTGTGGAATAGAAATTGAAACTCAGCACATCCTTGTTTCCATTGCCCCATCAATTTATATTTTATAACCGCCGCCTGACCCAAACATTTATGGCACGATCCTATATAAGTTCATCTTCGTAGCTAGCTAGCTAGCAAGTACCTCAACACAGTACCTAGCTAACTGCTTCAACTCCAAATTGTTGTGATTCTTTGATGTGGTATAGCCACTTCTTGCTCAGCCTCCTTAATCTAGCCATCCATAAAAAAACTGTAACTAATGTTGATGTATAGGCTAATAATTTACATGAAACCATGGAAGTTAAAATGGACTACACTTGCTTAGAGGTCACAACACACCTAACTAGAGCTACTACAGAAACCAGCTTCACAAGGTTTCGTTGCAGCAACGTCGCAACACTTGCCGTCAAGGAGTTTTTTTTATACAAGAGTGGCGGTCTAGTCTACGCATTGATAGTTACTAGTGTCATGGTTCTCTTTTTCCTTTTTTTTGGCTGTGTGTATTTTGGCAATACAGAGGCCGGGAATGTGGTTCAAGGAATTTGTATCAACTCGATGTAAAAACCTTGAATTTAATAAAATTTCTCTTATCGAAAAAACTAGAGCTACTACACTAAGCATTGTTACTATAATATCAGGTTAATTTACATGATGAAAGACAAAACTAACTCTGAAAGTTAAAATGGACACACTTGCCTCATTGTCGTAGGCTTGTAGCACAAACATACCTAACTTGAGTTATTGCGCTCCAGTGGATTAAACTAATTTCGGATCACTATTACTGTGGGAAAAAATTGGTGTTGATCTCCAGGAAAAAGAAATGTCAGTTACAGGTCTGTGAAAGGCAGAAAAATAAGCACAACCAAATGGTAGAATTCAATCCCTTAGGGTCTGTTTGGCTTCTAACCGTAACCTGCCGCAGCTAAGATCAGGCACGCCGCAAGCGCGGCGATCAAATCGTCGGCCGGCATTCGGCGAGGCGTTGCGTCCGTTTTAACGTGAAAATAGCTATACGTGCCCAAGGTCTGGCTTCCTTGCCGAAAACGTGGCGTGCACCAAACGCAGCTGTTGCATGCCAAAAGTTAGGCTCGGCAAACTATGGCACCAACCAAACGCACCCAAATATACGCTTAAGCTCATCCCTTATCTGAACTGCCGTATTCACACTAGTTCCCAGAACAACTCAGAAAAAAAAAAGTGCATCAGTTCAGAGAACTAAACTCTGAATTATTTATTCAAGTTATGCAAACTCTGAACTCTACTGATGCTTGCATGTGTCCATTAACCTTTAATAAAGCCGTCCCTTGCTTGTGTTCAGTAATCATCAGTATATAAACTGATAAGTGATGACTTTACATTCCCATAAAGTTTGCCTGTGTTAGTTTTCATTACTATTAAAAGAGGGAACAAATCTATTTGCATGTGTTCAATCTTTGCCTTCACCAATAAAAAAAAGAAGTCAAAAAAACAAACGAGTGCATCCGCAGAAAAAATATATGCTACTAAATAAATAAACTGAACAAAAATGGCCTATCAATATTAAAAGATATGTTTGCTATTACTATTAAAAAAGGGATACAAATTTATATTTGCATGTATTCAGTCTTTGCCTTCATCAATAAAAAAGAAGTCAAAAAACAAACGAGTGCATCAGCAGAAAAAATATAGGCTACTAAAATAAATAAACTGAATAAAATGTCTTATCAATACTAAAAGATATGTTTAATATTACTATTAAAAGAGGGATACAAATCTATTTACATGTGTTCAGTCTTTTTCCTTCATCATTAAAAAAAAAGAAGTAAAAAACAAACGGAGTGCATCGGCAGAAAGAATATATGCTACTAATAAATAAGTAAACTGAATAAAAATGTTTTATCAATATTAAAAGATATGTTTGCTATAACTATTAAATGAGGGATACAAATCTATTTGTATGTGTTCAGTCTTTGCCTTCATCAATAAAAAAAAGAAGTCAATAAACAAACGAGTGCATCGGCAGAAAAAATATATGCTACTAATAAATAAACCGAATAAAAAATGTCTTATCATTATTAAAAGATATGTTTGCTATCTGGTCACCTTGGCCAGTATCTTCGTGATCTCGTCCACGGCTTCTCGGACTGGTTCCTCATTGTGTTGTCATCCATTACTCCAGCCGGAAGCTTCTCCAAGAACCAGGGATGGTTTCTTATCTCAGTGATGATGATCCTCTGTATATTCAATACATCAGTTCTTAGCTCGAAACAGAGTGTGAAAAAGCTATTGATCCAAAAATTACATAAACTATTCATGGAGGCTGGGTTGGCAAAACAAACCATAGAAACAAGCACTCTAGAGATGTGTAACACCCTAAAAATAGGCTAGCAAAAATAGTAATTAATTTATTTTACCTTGGTCAAAGTGTTCATGGTCAACATAAGAATATTATGTTTTTGGTGCTAATTAAAATTTAATGTAAGAAATTAGAAACTTGTTTGTGCATCCATGCTGGTGCATATTTTGTTTGTGAGCAATTCATTTAGTGGGATATGAATTTTTGAAACGACCCAGATTTTCAAAATCGAGAATCCGAATCCCTGTACCATTGTGATAATCCCAAAAGCAACAGCTATCACGTACAGAACTCATTTCAGCTGGATATCGCATCCATACAATGAAAACAATAATTAAATTTAGCTTTACATCAAGGATATAACGGAAAGCGTATCGATACAAACCCCTTGGGCTAAACGATAATAAGAAAACCAACACAACGGTAACTAGGTTTCACGCTAGCTTTATCTTCAGGACGCCACTTCCACATGCAACACTTGAGCATAGCACAACAACCTTTTCACCAACTCCACTAGAGTTGGTCTTGCTTCTCGAGCCTTCGCCTGCTCATTCACAAACTGCCCTCAAGGATTGGGACAGGTCCACATCACCGTCTGTATGCAAGCTTTAAGGTGGCCTATTCTAGGGTATCAAAATATACAAGGAATATAGCTGAGGTTTCCTATGCAGCAGCAACATCTCATAACAAAGATCTCCAACCTAAACCATCCTCACAAACACCTCGGGCATCCCTGGCGCACCAGGTTCCTGCATCCAAGCTAATCTTCCGCTCGCACTCTCTAGGCGATGTGAAATCTCCCACCCTTCACATCTCAACTGCTCGAGGCAGGCTTAGGACTAGAGTGAAGGTAGAAATCCCCAAAACAATGGTGGATCACGTGAAATTCACAGGATCGTCCTTTGATCGCGAACGGCGGCTATATATAGATAAGACTCTGCAGAGTTTGTACACCTGGAACCACTCAGGCTGCAAGCCGGGAATCAACCGACTGAGACACAACCCACAACATAGACCCTAGCAAGTGAACAGTACCCTTTTTCTTTTCCCGGCTAAGGATACACCGAAGACGCAACTCGGTGTCCGAGAACTGTGATGACCACCCCCACGGCGGCCAAGTCCTGGGGTATGAGTCTTTTTCGAGGGACAAAGGCTATCGCCAGTTCCCCCACACACTTCCGCTATCTTCTTACAGTCTGGGTACCGCACTTAACAAGGCTGGCTGAAACAACCCCCTATAGATGTAAGTGGTGTGCACGTAGTTCTGTGAATCAGGCAAATCCAACTCGGTTTTTGGTGCCGGGGTGAGCATCACCGTCAAATAGCGTATCCACCTCCAGTGGTCCCCTCGCGCACCCATTACAAGTATTGCCGCCAAACTCCTCAAGTATCACAAGAACATGTACCCGCCACAGGTACTCCGTAAGATGTGCCCAAGCACACACCCCAAGCCCTCGATATGAGATCGAATTAATCTGCTCACCCCTGCAAAGTTCCTGAAACCCCTACTCCTTTCCCGGGTTTTTGCCCCAACACACACCAAGAATCTTAGCACATCCATCCCATAACACATGCAAGCATAGCAAGCATATAGCATCAAAATGTAACAGGCTATCAAGAAATACGGCATTAAAATAAGGCTATGCAATAGGTCAAGCATCATCATCATGCAAGAAAGTAAAGCACTAGCATACTAAAACCAATGCCTAATAGGATTCAAAAGTAGGACGGGCGTGGACACCTATGACTTTGCGATCCAAACTCATCTTGACGTAGTCATACAAGTCTTCATTCGCCGAAGTCCAAGTTGACGAAGTCCACAAAGTCTTCTAGATCTTCCTCAGATCCTAGCAAATGTTTGCATAAATAAACAACAATATTCTGATGCAAATAAACTCCAAATAAGAAGCAATAAGAACCAAATAACACCAAGACTCACACTAACAGGTACTTCATGATTTTAGAAGGGTACTGAAACTGGTTTCACATTTCTGAGAGCTATGGTTGATTTTATATGATTTTCCTCTAATAAACTTTTCTCTAGATTTCCGAAAAAGGAAAAGAAAACAAGTTGTCATGTGGCCACATCGAAATGTGCCACAAGCCAAGCCCGAGTTAGCCGTACTGATATCATCATGATATCCTCATGTAGGGTTAGTATCTGACACCAACAGTGGGCCATGCTGACGTCAATGTTGACCAAGTCAACAACAAGTGTTGATATGGTCAACGGCTCAAGGGAGGTTAAGGCTAGTTAGCCATTCAAGTCAGTTGGTTGGATAGATTGAGTTGGATGGATAGATCAGTGTCGGGGTTCTCTACCGCCGGCAAGTAATATTTCTACGATCGCGTGTCAGGGCGCCGGATGGTGGCTCAAGAGACACAGGAGATTATACTGGTTCGGGCCTCCGGAGAGTAACACCCTACGTCCAGTGAGAGCCGGTGTTCTCGAGTCCAAGTCTGTAGTAGGGGATACAAACTAGTCGGGAGAGGGAACGACCCCAGGTCCCTGTGCGCTGGTGTGGAGCGAGTGTGTGTGTGTGCTGTTGATCGGTTGATCGTCCGTCTGTTCGTCCTCCCCATCGGTCTCCCTTTGTCCCCTTTTATAGTCTCAAGGGGAAAAGGAAATGGGGAGGTAAAAAGAGAGAATTATAAGAGGAATTACTACGCCGAGGTCTTCAATTTCGTCTTACGCCCCGAACCGTACGTGGAGTAGGTGTTGACGGGGTGGGCGCTCCGTTTGACCCGGGATCGTACATACCCGGGTGGTTGGAGTATGGGGCTTCTCGGGTACGTCTCCGAGTAGCTTTCGGGTCGTGGTTGACTTGTACTGTGCCTTCTTGGACTCCAGGTGTCCTCCTCGAGCTCCAGGTGTCCTCCTCGGGCTCCAGGTGTCCTCCCCTGGGCGTGCATGTGTCCTGCTCCCGGACTGTAGTGTTCCTGTTCGGATGAGACGGGTGCTCCTGTGGCCGCCGTGGTGAAGGACGCCGCCCATCCCATTCTGACATAGCCGGTACCAAGTGGGTACGGCCAGGGATGGGCAAAAGCGGGATGGAGCCGAGTGGTTCAGTCGGGCGAGGCGGAGATTCCCCGGGCGAATCGGAGACTCCTCGGAGGCGGAGACTGCCCGGGCGAATCGGAGACTCCTCGGAGGCGGAGACTCCCCGGGCGAATCGGAGACTCCTCGGAGGCGGAGACTCCCCGGGTGAATCGGAGACTCCTCGGAGGCTGAGACTCCCCGGGCGAATCGGAGACTCCTCGGAGGCGGAGACTCCCCGGGCGAATCGGAGACTCCTCGGAGGCGGAGACTCCCCGGGCGAATCGGAGACTCCTCGGATATGGAAGATCTACTTGACATGGGTCTTCAGCTTTTGTTTTTGAAGGGTTGATTGGTGTCGTGTTGTAGATTAGGGGCCTGATTGGTCACCCCTGATCTAGACCCTCGTCAGTAGCTCCCGAGCCTAGGGGGAGTTTGGGACTCGCGCCCAGGTTCAGTTGCGACGAGGGAGTGGTGAGTCGTGATTCTTCCGGTGGGGGCGCGCGAGCGCATCCGCCGGGTGTAGCCCCTGAGCCTTGAGAAGAGCTGATGCTCTTGTTAAGGCTTTGAGTCCGAGTAGTTTGCCTCGGAGGTTGTCGGGGTTGTGAAGGGTTTCGGAGCTTGTCGGGGATGCGCCTTGTTGGGCCGGGCCACTACTCGAGCGTTGATGGGCCGAGCGTGGAGGCGCCAGCCTGTCTTTCCGCCGCGTGGGGGGATGGCACGTCTTTTGAGGAAGTCAGACGAAGCGACGGGCGCACGTCGCAGCAGCGCGGATGGTGGGCCTGCGCATTTAACGCCGCCGCCCCACTCCGCCACTCCGCCCTTTTTATAGCCTCGCGCCGCGGCCGCCTTAGGTTTACTTCACCCCAACCTTTTCGCCTTCCGTCGCGCGTTTCATCTCCCCTGTGGTTGCTGTGCTGCCCCCTCGCATCCTCCGCCGCCGCCGCGCTTGACTCTCCCGGGGAGTGAGAGACCGAATCTCTCGCCCGGCCAGGATCTCCTTCCTCTGGTGGCCTCGCAATGTCGACCTGGGAGCGCTCGAGGGTGACACTCCGGCAGCTGGAGGGACTTGTGAGGGAGGGGATGCTTCCGTCGTTGACGGAAGCCGAAGAGTGGAAGAGACCGGGGTGGAAGACTCTCCCCGGCCGCCGCCCGGGTACGTCATCTCCTTCGTCGCCTTCCACGAGCGTGGGTTTTCCGTCCCCGTGGGGAGATTCATCCGGGCCGTGCTGAATGAGTACGGGCTGGAGCTCCACCACATCAACCCCAACGGGGTCCAGCAGATGGCGGTGTTCGTGGCGCTGTGCGAGGGATACCTGGGGACGGAGGCCCATTAGGATCTCTTCACTACAAGAAATGGTGTGATCCATGACGCTTTCCCAATGATGATTTAAAAAAGTGTCATGATGGCACACCGTCTATGAGAATTCTCTGGTTTTCGTCATGGATTTGAAGTTGTGGATATTCGGCCCAAAACTTAATGACGATCTATCATTTTTGTCATGATCCGGCCCATAACACGATGACATTTCAAGAAATCCAATAAATAAAAATCATTTTGTTGTTGTTTACTAGTATCCATCATTTCTATATTAATTCTCTTGTATCAATTGTTGCTAGCGTGGCAAGCAAAGGACCAGGTCCAGTCAGCAGGCCACCTCATTAGTCAGTCACCATGTCCAGAATTTTAAAACACTTGGTTAGTTGTTTCTGCTGAAACACTTGATTGTTTCTGTAGCTTTTTGTTGTTTGTGTTTCTGGAGCTTTTTGTTGTTTTTGGTCCTGGATGGGTGTTGGGCTGCTAGTGTGCAGCAGCAGATGTAATTGTGCTGGAATGGAAATGGGTGTTTTTTTGGTCCTGGATGATGGAATATTTTGATGTATTTGGGCTGCTACTGCTAATGTGCATCAGCAGATGTAATTGTGCTGGAATTGAATTGTGAAATCTGGACTAAACTGTTTGTTTCATATATGGGCTATGAAAAATTGTAGGCTGATTTTTTTATATGGGCTGTGTATTGCTGAATTTTTTTTTGTTACCTGGTAATATATGTGGACTGAATTGGGCCTATTTCAGTGGCCCAGTTTAAATTAGGCCCGTAAACATCGGCACCACGTCAGCTGCCATGTCATCGCTATGTCACTTGCCACATCATTTGCCATGTCATCGCCATGTCAGATGCCACGTCATTGCCCACGTAAGCGACTATGTCATCGCCATGTCAGCAGCCACATCATTGCCATGTCAGCGGCTACGTCATTCTCTCCTTCCACATCATCGACAAGTCATCAGCCACATCATCCTCCATGTCATCTAAGTGTGATGTGGCAATTGAATCCGTGACGATTATTTTTGTCATGAATAATGGGCTTGGGCTGGACTGGTCCGGCCCGAAGCTATTTTATGACGTTTCCAAATTGTCATAGAATAGGCTAATCCATGACAATGTTTTAAATATCGTCACGAGATGTAATTGTGACGCTCAGTACATGATAAAATTTGAGATCGTCACAGATGTTACTTAATGACGATTTTTTCATAATCCATGACAAAAGTGGACCGTCATGGACTAACACATTTCTTGTAGTGCTTCAGGTATTTCTTCAAGTTCGTGCTGCACACCGCCGAGGGTGGCGCCCCTGCGACGATCGGGTGCGCCGTGCTGAAGATGAAGCAGGGGAGGTCGGGCGGCTATATCTCGGGCTCCCTCATAAGCTCGAACAAGGGTTGGCACCCCGGGTGGTTCTACCTCAAGAACGACACCCAGAACCCCCTTCCGGAGTACACCGGACGGTGGTTCGAGAAAGCGCCCGACGAGTGGTCGTACGGGCCCGAGAAGAGGCTCCAGGAGAAACTCCTCAAATGCGCCTAGAGAGCCCTCAGCCGACTCCGGGACGAGAATGTGTCCCTGGCGGAGGTCATCGGCAGGTACCTCTTGAGAGGTATTGTGCCGTTGAGGCGACGCGTCCTCCAGATGTGGCAGATGACCCCGGACAAGGCCTCTTTCGTGGGGACAGTGACGGTGGATCCCCTGCCCTCGGAGGCCGAGGTGCGGCGCCGGGTGTCGGCAGCGGTGGGGAGGTCTCACCTCGAGTACCCGCCGCCGGATCCTCTTGAGATGCTCCCGAACGCCGACACCAAGGCCATCGTAAGGATCCTTTTGCCTGTCTCAAGTTTGCTCCCGAGTTCTTTTTTGTCCTCTAACCCCGAGCTCTTTTAGGTGAAGGGCGAGGACCTCACCTACTCCCCGGCGCCACTTTCCGAGGACAGGGCAGTGAACCGAGCCGCCGCCGAGATGGCCAAGAAGAGGAAGGAGCGCCGGGAGAAATGGAAGAAGCGTTGGCCAAGAGAGAAAGGAACGCCGACCGGGCCAAGAGGAGGGGGAAGGGCTACAGAGTCTCCGAGGATGAGGACCCCGAGTCGGAGCCCGCCGAAGAGGACTCGTCCGAGGAGGATGACGAGGAAGAAGAAGTCGGGGGCGCGCCTCCAGCGAAGTCCAGAGCCATCGCTGCGGTGACCGCCTCGTCCTCGGCACAGAAGCCGAGGTCCAGTGGGAGAAGGAGGTCGCCGCAGCCGGACGCGGGGAAGAGTGGAGGTTCCCGGTCGGGCCAGCCTCACCGGCCCGCCGGGGACAGCCAGCACGGGCGGCGCGACCGCACGCCTCCGGCCACCCGTCACGCGTCTGAGGAGCGGGTGGACCCCCGCCGGGACGCGGCCTCCTCTCGTCGGGATAGGAGCCGCGACCCGTCTGAACGTGCCCACGCGGGGGGTTCGTCGTCGGGGGCGTCGCGTTCCCCCAGGAGGTCCCTGCCGCGGGACGACAGGCGGCCGCCGCCAGCCCCTCAGACGGCGAGGGCGCAGAGTGGAGGGCGGGACGTGCCCGCATCTCCCGCGGAGGCAAATCCTGCCGGGAGCGGCGTCTCGCCCGTGCCTCCCGCGGTGGAGGCACGGGTTCCTTCTGCCCCGGCGAGGGCCATGGCGGGGCAGCCAGATTCCTCCCAGGTCGAGGGAGGAAGCCCGACTGGCCAGGCGGCGCCCTACTCGGGGAGGGGTGCCGAAGTTGCGCAGGCGGTCCCCGTCCCGGCGGCGCTCGCGGGGTCCAGGAGGCCCTCGTCCCCGCGGGACCCCATGCCGACTAGCGCCAAGCGGACTCGGACCGTCTCGTCGAGGTGAGTAATGCTCTACCCTTTCCGAGTGTTTTTATTTTTGTGGTTGCTTTTTTCCTTAGCCGGGCTCCTCGGCCTTTGATGCACCAGCCGGGCTAACAAGCCACTCGAGGCGGCGCCGCAGAAGAAGCTGCGCCCGGCAACGCAGACGCCGAGGCCGGCGGTTGAACAGGCCGAGGAGGCGACTCAGAGGGAGACGCCCTCCCTTGAAGAGGAGGTGCCTCAAGGAAGCGGTGGCAGCCCGGGAGGTGCGCTCCCCGAGGGCCTGGTCGTCGCGCAAGCTGTCCCCTCAGAGGCGGACGTCGCGGCGTACCAGGCCGAGCTGGAGCAGCAGCTGGCGGGGCCGGTCCCCCCAGCCCCTCAGGAGGTGGCGAGTCACCCCGGGGCAGGGGAGGTTGCCCTGTCTGGCGACGCGGTTCCAGCCGACGCCGAGGAGATTGTCGCCGCGTCGGACGGTCGGGTGGCCGCTTCCGCCTCGGAGATAACGGCCGATCCCGAGGAGGCGGAGGCGGGGACGTCCGGGGCCCTTCTAAGTGCCGCCATCGTACCGGCAGCGACTGCTGCAGCCCCCGAGCCCTCCTCCGAGGGGGTCCCGTCGGAGTTCGTCGTGCTCGAAGACTCGCCGGAGGACAGTCCCCGGAGGGTCGATGGCCGTCCCACCGGGGAGCCAAGCTTGGAGCCCCCGAGGCCATTGAGCCCCTTGAGGGGGGTCCCGGACTCCTTCAGGGACACCCCGGGGATGATGACGATGGACCGCAACTTCCAGGCCCTCGTATCCCTCGAGGATGATCCGAACCTGCCATGCGAGGGTCGGCTGAAGTGGTTCGACCGTCAGAACCCGGGGAGCCCCATCTTCGATCTCGACGATAAATCGGAGATGGATCAGTGTCGGCTTCTCGCGGAGGGCATTCACGACATGAAGGAGATCTTCAATACAATGATCATCAAGCCTGCCCGGGTAAGCTTTCGGGTTTCTCGTTCCCTTTTCTGATCTTAAGATGGCGCCCCTTTGGGGAGCGTCTCATTGCTTTGCCTCCGCCTTTACGCAGGAAATCATGAAGCGCAGCTCGGATAAATCCCGATTCCTCCGTCGGGAAGCCGGGCTGTGGCATGCCGTCCATCAGCTGAAGGCGGAGAAGGAGCAGCTTGAGGCTCAGCTGACCGAGGCGCGGCAGGCTGGTGCAGAGGCGCTCGCCCGTGCCGAGGAGGAGAGGGTTTCCCTCGAGGCAAAGGCGGCCGAGGCCGAGAAGACGGCAGCGGCGGCGCGAGCGGCTGCCGATGCCGCTGGTCGGGAAAGGGAGGCCGCTATTCGGGAGAGCAAGGACCTGAAAGCGAAAGTGACGGATCTCCAGCAGGACATCCAGCACGCCGACACCGACCTCAAGACAGCCAACAACCAGCTGGTCGACCTGGCCAGGAAGTTGAAGGCCGCAACAGATGAGGGGGCCCGCCTCAAGGAAGTTGCTCAGAAGCGGGAGGAGGAGATCGTCAGTGAGTTGCCTTTCTGTGTTCTTTTGGCGGACCATTCCTTTTTCCATTTCCCGAGTGGTCCCGGGTTGCTTAACTCCGTATTCCGGCGTAGCCCTCTGAACTCAGAAGGTGATCTGGAAACCAAGCTGGCGTCGGAGAAGAGCGAGGTTGCCAAGGCCTTTGCTGCGAACCTGGAGCTGGTGCAGGTTGCCCACGAACTGAGAGTGGAGATGGCGAGTAAGCATCGCTTTTCCCCTCATCCTTCTTCTTGCTTTCTTTCCTTAGTGATAGCTCAGCCGAGGTGATTTCTCCAGAGGCGGTCGAGGATCTCCGAAAGTCGGGGAAGACGACCGAGCGGGCTCAAAAGGCCCTCGAGGAGAAGACCGGAGTCCACCAGGCTCTGGTTCAAGCCGTCGAGCGCTTGCTGGGGGAGCTCGGTGTCGATGCCGGTTTGTCCCTGACGGAGCGCATCGCCCTCGTTCCGGGGAGAACTCGGGAGCAGGCCTCGGAGCTGACTCGTAGCGTAGTGCGGAAGATCGTCGCCATCTTTCTTTCGCACTACCCGAGCATGGAGTGGGACTGCCTGCGAGGTGGATGGGCCCCCGGCTACGAAGACCAGGAGTACGACGCCATCGAAGCCGAGTCCTCCTCGTTCGCCGACGAGATGGTTGCTGTCGCCCTGAAGGATCTCGGGCTGTAAAAAAGTAGGGGACTTTAGCCATTCGTGCGATGTGATGAACTTAACTCCCCTTTGAAGGGCATTCCCTTGTTAAAGACTTGCTGTTGCTAAAAAAGCTTGTGTTTTTATCTGTTGCCTGCCATTTCCATCTTTGGAGTGCTTTTAGGGTCATCGGTCGAGATGGTAGGGCGCGGGATCCCACTAGTCGGACTCTGTTTCGTAGCCGCCGGGGCGTAGGAACTCGAGAGTTTGGCCCAACTTAGTCGCACAGTGGCGTTGCTCAGACTCGCAGCCCCCGAGCAGTTTCGGAAGGTCGAACAATGACGGGCAGCAGCTAGGTACGTCAAAAGCAACAACCAGTCGAGACGGTTCCCTTATTGCTCTCGGGAAAAAGACGTCGGTCCGAGGGCTGGGATTTTGCCCGCAAGTGTGGCGCCGTAGCCGCGGGGCCATAGGCGCTTGGAGCTTGGACAGGCGCAATCGCAGAGCCGCTCGAGCTGACTCCTCTTTTCTCGCGAACGCAAAAGTATACCGCTTGATCACGCGCAGGAGTGATCGTTTGCCAGAATTTTTGCGAAAAAAGGAGGGGCACCGGGCCCCGGGTGGAGCCCCCGAGCGGTGGGCGACCTTGCACAGGGAAGGGGTCGCCCGCTGCTTAGTTTGAAGAGCTCAAAGGGTGCGTTTCGGAAAACGATCATACACAATAAAGTACTCGGGATGGAGCAGCACTTTATTCATTGTCGTAAGCGAAAAGTACATGTACTTTTAAGGGTAAAAGCGACGTAGCTGCTCTATGTTCCAAGCATTTGTGAGGACTCGGCCATCGGCGTCCTTGAGCTTGAAAGTCCCCGGGCGGAGGACTTGGTCGATGATGTAAGGGCCTTCCCATGGCGGTGACAGCTTGTGGCGGCCGCGGTTACTCTGGACTCGTCGGAGGACGAGGTCGCCGACTTGAAATGCCCGGCTTCTGATGTTGCGATCGTGGTATCGCCGCAGAGCTTGTTGGTACTTGGCCGAGTGGAGCAGGGCGATGCTGCGTGCTTCATCCAGCTGGTCGATGGCGTCTTCCAGGGAGGCCTGGTTCCCCTCGTCGTCGTAGGCTCGAACTCTCGGGCTACCGTAGTCGAGGTCGGTTGGGAGGACCGCCTCGGACCCGTGGACCATGAAGAAAGGCGTGCAGCCGGTAGCCCGACTTGGGGTGGTCCGCAAGCTCCAGAGGACGGATGGGAGCTCTGCCACCCACCTTGCTCGAAACTTCTCGAGATGCTTGAAGATTCGTGGCTTCAGCCCCTGCAGGATCATGCCGTTCGCTCTTTCCACTTGCCCATTGGTTTTGGGATGGATGATGGCGGCCCAATCCACTCGGATATTGTTGGCATCGCAGAAGTTGAGGAACTTCTTGCCCGTGAACTGGGTGCCGTTGTCGGTGATGATCGCATTTGGGACTCCAAAGCGATAGATGATGTCGGTGAAGAACTGGACGGCTTCCTCCGAGCGGACCCTTCTGATAGGTCTTGCCTCAATCCACTTGGAGAACTTGTCGACGGCGACGAGGAGATGCGTGAAGCCCCCGGGCGCCTTCTTCAGTGGCCCGACTAGATCCAATCCCCACACGGCAAAGGGCCAGGTGATGGGGATGGTCTGTAGTGCTTGCGCCGGGAGGTGGGTTTGTCGTGCATAAAATTGACATCCCTCGCAACTGCGCACGATGTCCTTGGCGTTGGCGACCGCGGACGGCTAGTAGAATCCTTGTCGGAAAGCTTTCCCGACAAGAGTTTTTGGTGCGGCGTGGTGCCCACATGCACCTGCGTGTATGTCCCTCAGTAATTCTTTCCCCTGGTCGACCGGGATGCACCGCATTAGGACGCCAAAAGTGCCTCGCCTGTAGAGTTCCCCCTCGATGAGTGTGAACGTCTTGGCCCAGCGAGCGATCCGCCGAGCCTCAGTCTTGTCGGGAGGGAGCTTGCCTTGCACTATCCACTCGAGAAGTGGGCCAATCCGGATCTTCAAGGTTGGGCTCTGGTACCTCGTCGACTTCCATCACCTCTGTTGGTTCTTGCTCAGGGGGTTCTGGCGGCTCATCGTCTAGTCGGATGGACGGGGCGTATTGGTCCTTGGCAAATACACCATGGGGTACTGGCCTTCGGTTGGAGGCCGCCTTTGCGAGGGTGTCGGCCGCCTCGTTGTATCGCCGCTGGATGTGCTTGAGCTCGAGGCCAAGGAACTTGTCTTCCAGCTCTCGGACCGCCTGGCAGTAGGCTGCCATCTTGGGGCTGACGCAGCTTGACTCTTTCATCACCTGGTCGACGACCAACTCCGAATCACCCCGGATCTCAAGCCGCCGAATTCCTAGCTCGAGGGCGATACGGAGTCCGTTGATAAGAGCCTCGTACTCTGCGGCGTTGTTGGAGGCCGGGAAGTGTAGTCGGACAATGTACTTCATACGCACGCCCAAGGGCGAGACGAAGACAAGGCCGACACTAGCTCCCTCTTTCATAAGCGACCCGTCGAAGTACATGACCCATGTTTCGTGCTCAACAGAGGTCGGGGGAGTTTGGGCCTCAGTCCACTCGGCGACGAAGTCGACCAACGCCTGCGACTTGATGGCGTCCCGCNGTACCGTACCTGGTGTCGGACAGGACTTCACTGATGAAGTAGACTGGGTGCTGTATCTTCTGGATCTTCTCGGGCTCGTTGCGCTCGACGACAAGGGCGGTGCTTACCACGTGGGTGGTTGCCGAGATGTAGAGCAGCATGGGCTCTCCTTCTGCCGGGGCGGTCAAGATCGGTGGACTTTTTAGCGACGCCTTGAGCGAGTCAAGGGCTTCCTGAGCCTCGGCGTTCCAGGTGAAGTGGTCCGACTTCTTCAGCGGGCGGTACAAGGGCCAGCTTCGTTCCTCGAGTCGGACGATGAAACGGCTGAGCGCGGCCAAACATCCTGTAACGCGCTGGACCCCCTTCACGTTCTGGATAGGCCCCATGTCGGTGATGGCGGAGATCTTCTTGGAGTTGGCCTCGATGCCTCGTTCTGATACGACAAAGCCGAGGAGCATGCCTCTCGGAACCCCGAAAACGCACTTCTCGGGGTTGAGCTTTACCTTGTTTAGCCGGAGCTTTTCAAAGACTGCCGCGAGGTCTGGGACCAAGTCGCCGATGCGCTTGGATTTCACCACAATGTCGTCTACGTACGCCTCGACCAGTCGGCCGATGAGGTCGCCAAAGACGCGACGCATGCATCTTTGGAACGTGGCGCCCGTGTTTCTCAGCCCGAACGGCATAGACGAATAACAGAAGGTGCCGAAAGGTGTGATAAAAGACGTAGCGAGCTGGTCGGCCAAGCTCATTGCGATCTGATGGTAACCAGAGTACGCATCAAGAAAGCACAGGGTTTCGCACCCAGCGGTGGAGTCGACCACCTGATCTATGCGAGGAAGAGGGAAGGAGTCTTTTTGACATGCCTTATTAAGGCCGGTATAGTCAACGCACATCCTCCATTTCCCATTCTTCTTTTTTACAAGGACAGGGTTTGCTAACCACTCAGGGTGGTACACTTCCCTAATGAAGCCTGCGCTAAGGAGCTTTTTGAGCTCTTCGCCGATGGCTCTGCATTTGTCCTTGTCATATCATCGAAGCCTCTGTTTGACCGGTCGTGAGCCAGGCTTGATGTCTAGTTTGTGCTCGGCGACCTCCCTTGGAATCCCCGGCATGTCCGAGGGCTTCCATGCAAACACATCGAGGTTTGCTCAGAGGGAGTCGACGAGCGCGCTTTCCTATTTAGGATCGAGCGCCGTCCCGACACGGAAGGTGCGACCATCGTTGGCCACGGCAACCTCCTTGACGTCCTTGGCCGGCTCAAAGGAGCACGCGGCACGCTTGGACGACTCGGGGATATCCAGGTCCCTGGGGGAAGGCTCAGCGGCGAGCTTCTCAGACCGGATGAGTGCCTCCGCGAACTGGAAGCACTCGGTATCGCATGCGTACGCGTGTTCAAATGAAGTCCCCACCGTGATGACGCCCTGGGGCCCGGGGATCTTCAACTTGAGATACGTGTAGTTCGGGACGGCCATGAACTTGGCGTACGCCGGCCTCCCGAGGATGGCGTGGTACGTCCCGGGAAATCCCACCACTTCGAAAGTGAGGGTCTCCCTCCGGAAGTTGCGCGGAGTCCCGAAAGTGACGGCGAGTTCGATCTGCCCGAGGGGCATTGCGTCCGCGCCTGGGACGACCCCGTGGAAGGGCGCAGGCGAGATTGTGGGATCCCCATCTCGTCCAACGTCTCGGCGTAGAGGATGTTGAGGCCGCTCCCTCCGTCCATCAGCACCTTGTGGACGCGCTTTGTTCCGAACAGAGGGGCGACGACGAGCGGGTACCTTCCTGGTTGCGGGACATGGTCGGGGTGATCAGAGCGATCAAAAGTGATCGGGGCCTCCGACCATCTGAGCTAGGAGGGCACCACGGGCTCTACCTTGCAGACCTCTCTTCTGATCAGCTTCTTGTCGCGCCTTGAAGGGTAGGCCGCCGATCCCCCAACGATCATTAGGACTGCGCCGTCTTCCTTGGGGTATCCATCGTCGTCGTCGTTGAAACGACCCGGATTCTTATTTCTAAGAATCCGAATCCCTGTACCAAAGTGTTAGTCCCAGAATCAACAGCTAACACGTACAGAACTCATTTCAGCGGAATATCACATCCATACTTCGAATTAAGCATTTAAACAATACATAGAAGTCTTACAATAGTGGATAACTCTGGAAGTACGTTTATTACAAGCCCCTTGGGCTAAATGCGACAAAATGAAATACTAAGCGTAATGGTAGCTAATCTTCTGTCTTGGCGGTCATCCCCACAGGCTCTTCAGCTTGAGCATAGCAGCAACCTCAATTGTACCATCCATCAGCATTGTTATCGTACTCGCTTTCATAACCTGTTTCATCATAAGCTGTTCCCAAGGATTGGAACAGTTTCACGTCACCATCCGTAATGCAAGCTTTAAGTGGCCTAATTCTAGTATATGAAATTTCAAGGTTAGGCTTAAGGTTTATCCTATGCAAGCAGCACTTCAACCCAAAACCATTCTCACAACACCTACGAGCACTCCTGGCACACCAGGTACCCGTCACCAAGCATCTTCCACTCTTCACTCTCTAGGCGATGCGAAAGCTCCCACCCTTCGCATCTCAACTGCCCGAGGCAGGCCCTACTCTAGAGGAGGGGTAGAAATCCCTAAAACAATGGCGGATTGTGTGAAATTCATTGGAGCGTCCATTGACCGCGGACGGCGGCTATATATATATTAGACTCTGCAGAGTTTGTACACCTGGACCCACTCGGGCTGCAAAGCCGGCCGTCGCCAACTTGAAACACAACCCACAGCACAGACCCTAGCCAGTGAACGGTACCCTCCTGCTTTTCCCGGCTTAGGATACACCGAAGACGCAACTCGGTGTCCGAGAACTGTGATGGCCTCCCCCACGGTGGCCAAGTCCCGGGGTATGAGCCTCCTTCGGGGGACAAAAGGCTACCGCCAGTTCCCCCATACACTTCCGCTAACTCCTTACAGTCCGGGTACCGCACTTAACTAGGCTGGCTGGAACACCCCCGTAGATGTAAGTGGTGTGTACGAAGTTCAATGAACCAGGCAATCCAACTCGGTTTTTGGTGCCGGGGTGAGCGTCACCGTCAAATTGCGTATCCACCTCCAGTGGTCCGCATCGCGCACCCATTACAGGTATTGCCGCCAAACTCCTCAAGTAACACAAAGAACATGTACCCGCCACAGGTACTCCGTAGGATGTGCCCAAGTACACACCCCAGCCCTCGATACGAAGATCGAGTTAGTCTGCTCACCCCCGCAAAGTTCCCAAAACCCCTTACTCCTTTCCCGGGTTTTTGCCCCACACACACGCCAAGAATCCTATCACAACCATCCCATAACACATGCAAGCATCGCATCAAAGTAAAGCAAGTTTAACAAGGAATACGGTAATTAAACAAGGCTATGCAATGGGACAGGATCATCATTATGCAATTAAAGTAAAGCGCTAGCATACTAGTTGCAATGCCTAAATAGGATTCAAAAGCGGATGGGCGTGAACCTTGCTCTTGGTAGAAGTCCTCGACAACTGGTTCTTCCGAGTAGTGGTAGAAGCCGTCTCCTCCTTGTGTTTCCTCAGCTGGTCCTATTCACGAGAAAAGAAATACATCGGACCTATATTCAAATAAACTCCAAAGAAGAAGCAAAAAGAGCCCAAAAGCATTCAACTCCTGTTCTAACGCGTAGAGCATGATTTTAGAAATTTATAGAAACTAGTTTCATAATTTTTTGAGCTAGGATGAATTTATTATGAATTTTCTTAGATAAACCTATTCCTGAAATTCCGAAAAAGAAAAAGAAAAAGACATTGACACGTGGCAGCACCAGGAAGCGACACGTGTCAGCTCCAGAGCGCGCCACGTGGCATGCTGACGTCAGCATGATGTCATCAGTGGGGTCGGCCACTGCTGACGTCATGATGACGTCAGCGTTGACCGGTCAACGGTCAACGGTCAACGGTGGGGTCCACTGGTCAGTGGGTCAGAGGGGCTGACAGATGGGGCCGGTTTGTCAGTGACACAGAGAGGCCGACAGGTGGGTCCAAGCTGTCAGCGCGAGGAAAAGGAAAAAGGCCGGTCGCGGGCTTTACTTGGGCCGGTTCGGGTTGTGGGCCTAAGAGTTCAAGGGGGCTTTTCGGACTTGTGGTTCTGGTCTGGTAGGAAAAAGGTTTAACGGGCCGCTACTGTTACGGCCCAAGGCCGGTCTGCTTCCGGCGGGGAGAGGAAGGAGAGGCCGGGCCCACGAGTCAGCGACTCGGGCGCCCCGGGCCCACTGGTCAGTGACACATGAGCAGGGCGGGATCCGGTGTGGTTTCTGCGGCCAGCTGCGCGTGTGGTCTCCGGTGTGTGGCTCTCCGCGGCGCGCCAGAGCGCGAACGCGGCGGCGTTCACGACGGCGGTTCGCAGGGCAACGGCGGTCAAGGGCATCGGGGTCATCACGTACGCGGCCCGGACCTCCTGTCCGAGGTGCACAACGCGATCAAGACGGGCTCAAGGAGTACTCGACGAAGTGCAGGGGAATGGCGGGCGCGGCGGCCACGGCGAGCGCCGAGCGGCGGTAAGGAAATCAAGGCGGCGGGGCTCCTTGTACGCGACCCGGGCCTCCTGCCCGCGGTGCGCACGCGAAGGGAACAAGGTCATGGGTTCGGGAAAGATCAAGAGGGGCTAGTGTGCTAGAACGGCGAGCGACACGGCGCGCTCCGTTCACGGCGAGCACCTGGCGGCGAACGGAAACAGAGGGAGGGGAGGGCTCGGCTTGGGCTTAGGTTCCTGCACAAGAGGTAAGCGGCACGAAGGCCGGCCAAGCATGGAGCTCAGGGGCGGCACGATGGCGTTCATCAACACACAGAGCACGACAGGCACATCACGGCGTCCATGGCGAGCAGAGCACGGCATCCACGGCGAGAGGAGAACGGGGACTCACGGTGGGTTTGGGAAGAGAGCGTGAGGCCGAGCGTGTCGCGGGGCTTGCGGAACGGCTTGGCGGCGTCCTTCTCCTCCTCTGCTCCGGCGTGGTGAAGTCGTTGCGGCGGCTCGACGTCGCGGGCGGCTCGGTGGCGTGCGGCACAGCGTTCTCCGGGTGACTTCACACGGACGGCTCCGGCTTCCTCACGCCCGCGCCTCCACTCTCCTACTCCTCCTTCTCTTCCACGGGGTTGGGGTGAATTGGGCAGGGCTTCGCCCTTGGGATTGGGAATGGCCGAAAGGAAAGGGGAGGAAGGGGGGTTTTGTAGATGGGGTTCGGCCGGGGGCTTCTTGGCGGCCAAGGAAACGAGGGGGAAGCAGGCGCATGTGCGTGGGGCCCGTGCGGTTGCGCTCGGCGCGATTCGCGGCGGGCGGAGCGGAGCTGGCGCGCGCGGGCGGGAAAGGGGAGCGCGGCGCGGGTCGGTGACGGGCGCGGCACCGGGGAGGAAGACGACTATTTCCCCCGGGCCCGCACGTCAGCGAGGGAAGGAAGCGGGGAGCGGCGTCCGCGCGGGGAGGTTAAGGCCGGCGTGCTTGCTGGGCCTGGTGGGCTGCGAGCGATCGGGAGAGATGGGAAGGAAGATTGGGCCGGGGTTGGGCTGTGCGGGGAGAAAGAGAGGGATGGGTATTGGGCCGGTTGAGGATTAGGCCTGTTAGTAGTTTAGGTTTTAGGATTAGTTTAGTTAGGTTTTGAATTCGAATTTGAACGGTTTGAGTTCAAATTCGATTTCCACTGAAACATTCACATAAAACCAAGAAAGCCAAATCACTCTAGCATAATTATTTCCCTAATGCAATGCACATGAATATTTATTAGGAAATTTTTAGAGAGAGAGAAGTATTATTCTTGGAGTTAACACACATGTTGCACAAAAATTTTTAATTTCACCAAATTACAAACTAGGGATGTTACAGTCGTTCAAGCCCCCGGCCCCGTCCTTGGCCATCTCGTGGGGTCTCTTCTTCAGAGTTCCAGCGAGGAAACTCTTCATGAGTTTGCAATCCTTCAAGGCGTGCTTGACGGGGCCCTCATGGTTGGTGCATGGTGCCTCGAGGAGCTTCTCGAAGTGATCCCTTGGCGCGTTCCCTTTGGGCTTGGTAGGCTTTCGCTCAGCTGCAGCCACCATGTTGGCATCGCGCCACCGCTTGTCCTTCTTCTTCTTCTTGTCGGGCTGAGCAGAGGCGCCTTCGCCGGCGTCCTCCGACTGCTTGCCCTTGCCTTGAGACCGATCGAGGGTTGCGGTGACAGCGTCTTCCCCATCGGCGTAGTCGGTGGCGATGTCGAGGAGCTCCCGGATGGTTCGTGGCTTCTTGCGCCCTAGTTCGCGAATAAGGGTCGCGCAGGTGGTTCCGAACCGGAACGCCGAGACGACGTCGGTGTCGGCGGTGTTTGGCAGCTCGGTGCAGCGCTTGGAGAAGCGCTTGATGTAGTCGCGCAGGCTTTCGTCCCTCCTCTGGAGGCAGTTGCGCAGATCCCAGGGGTTCCCAGGTCGGGTGTAGGTTCCCTGGAAGTTGCCGATGAACGCATCGCGCAGCTGCGCCCAGCTGTCGATCCTGCCGTCGGGGAGGTGCTCCAACCATGTTCGCGCCGAGTCGGCGAGGTAGAGGGGGAGGCTCTTGATGATGAAGTAATCGTCCTGCGCCCCGCCCGCGTGGCATGCTAGCCGGTAGTCCTCTAGCCAGACGCTAGGGTTGGTATCCCCGTCGTACTTGGGCACCGTTGTGGGCGCTCGGAAGCGCGGAGGGACGCGGGCGCCGAGGACACGAGGTCCAAAGGCACGCGGCCCCCTGGGATCAGGAGACACACTCCTGCTCCGGTCTTCGCCACTGTCGTAGCGGCCTCCGCGCCGTCTATTGTAGGCTCGGCGCGGGCGGTGCTCTTGGTGCTCGTCTCGCCGCCGAGCGTCTCTGTCTGCTGAGACCCCGTGATGATGTACCGACTGCTCCCGGACATGCTCCCTAGGAACCCGCTGGCGTGACGCGGAGCTCTCTGCTTGCTGAACTGCTGTGGTCTCCAGGAGCATGCGGAGCTGTTGATGGAACCTTCGGTCTTCGGGGGCCGCCGGCTCGGGATGCTCGCGGAGTAGGACGGCAGCCGCCGCGAGGTTCTGGGACGCTCGATTGAAGATCGGCGCGTCGTTGGCGTTGTTGCCGTCGTTGACGATGTGCTGTTGCACGTCCCGTGCACGCGCACGAGCGGCCCCTTCGTCCACGTTCCTTCCGAGCTCGTGGTGGAGTTGCCGACGCTCGGCCTCGAGTTGACGCGCCTCGTCGAGCTCCTGCAGCCTGACCCGCCGGGCATCGCCCACGGGGCCGTTCCGGGGCGGTGTTCGGCGAGGGTCGTCCCTGGTCGAGCTGCTAGCCGTTTGCACATCCCCGTCGGGGGTGTGGCACATGAAGCATTCTCGGGAGGGGTCGTAGGTCGTCGGTGGAGTCTGCCTCGCCTGTGGGTCTAGGTTCTGCTTCTCCGTCGCGCCCTTGCCGGTAGGCGCGGTGCAGGGGTTGGACTCCGTCGGTGTCGGGGCGATCACCGGATCGCATGGCAGGCCCGGCTGCCCCTCTGGGTACATGGTGTTGTAGCAGTCGATGAACTCGTCCCAGGGGAGCTGCTCCTCCCCTCCAGCTTGGAGGGCGAGGTTGGTGATCATGTAGGAGATGTTGCGGAAACGCTCCTGGGTCGGGCTCCGCCCCAGAGCGACCACCAAATCCTTACCAAGCAGGTCGAAGACGTAGGCGGTGGCACCTGCGGTGGTGCGGAGAGGTTCGGACCCCTTGTCGTGGATTGCGTCGCGGCCGTCGTCATGGGCAGGCTCGGGGCGCACGAAGGTGGCCCCGATGAGGGGCCCCTCCGACTTGCTGAAGACGAAGTCGAGGGAGCTGAGACGCAGGTGAATGCCTGGCGCCAACGGGGCGCCGCCGTGGGCCATCCGGACCCTGGTGAAGTGGTTCGACACGCGAAATGCCCCTACCTGGCATGCCAACTGTCGGGGTTCTCTACCGCCGGCAAGTAATATTTCTACGATCGCGTGTCAGGGCACCGGATGGTGGCTCAAGAGACACAGGAGATTATACTNACGAGTACGTAGCCACATCCTGTACAAATACGCATAGCAATACGTATAAAAAACAAAAACAAAAAACAAAAACAAAAGGGAAAAGAAAAAGAAAAAAAAGAATTTAGTGCGGTCTGGTGTGACCACCGATGAGGGGCCCCTCCGACTTGCTGAAGACGAAGTCGAGGGAGCTGAGACGCAGGTGAATGCCTGGCGCCAACGGGGCGCCGCCGTGGGCCATCCGGACCCTGGTGAAGTGGTTCGACACGCGAAATGCCCCTACCTGGCATGCCAACTGTCGGGGTTCTCTACCGCCGGCAAGTAATATTTCTACGATCGCGTGTCAGGGCGCCGGATGGTGGCTCAAGAGACACAGGAGATTATACTGGTTCGGGCCTCCGGAGAGTAACACCCTACGTCCAGTGAGAGCCGGTGTTCTCGAGTCCAAGTCTGTAGTAGGGGATACAAACTAGTCGGGAGAGGGGAACGACCCCAGGTCCCTGTGCGCTGGTGTGGAGCGAGTGTGTGTGTGTGCTGTTGATCGGTTGATCGTCCGTCTGTTCGTCCCCCCATCGGTCTCCCTTTGTCCCCTTTTATAGTCTCAAGGGGAAAAGGAAATGGGAAGGTAAAAAGAGAGAATTACAAGAGGAATTACTACGCCGAGGTCTTCAATTTCGTCTTACGCCCCGAGCCGTACGTGGAGTAGGTGTTGACGGGGTGGGCGCTCCGTTTGACCCGGGATCGTACATACCCGGGTGGTTGGAGTATGGGGCTTCTCGGGTACGTCTCCGAGTAGCTTTCGGGTCGTGGTTGACTTGTACTGTGCCTTCTTGGACTCCAGGTGTCCTCCTCGAGCTCCAGGTGTCCTCCTCGGGCTCCAGGTGTCCTCCCCTGGGCGTGCATGTGTCCTGCTCCCGGACTGTAGTGTTCCTGTTCGGATGAGACGGGTGCTCCTGTGGCCGCCGTGGCGAAGGACGCCGCCCATCCCATTCTGACATAGCCGGTACCAAGTGGGTACGGCCAGGGATGGGCAAAAGCGGGATGGAGCCGAGTGGTTCAGTCGGGCGAGGCGGAGATTCCCCGGGCGAATCGGAGACTCCTCGGAGGCGGAGACTCCCCGGGCGAATCGGAGACTCCTCGGAGGCGGAGACTCCCCGGGCGAATCGGAGACTCCTCGGAGGCGGAGACTCCCCGGGCGAATCGGAGACTCCTCGGAGGCGGAGACTCCCCGGGCGAATCGGAGACTCCTCGGATATGGAAGATCTGCTTGGACGTGGGTCTTCAGCTTTTGTTTTTGAAGGGTTGATTGGTGTCGTGTCGTAGATTAGGTGCATGATTGGTCACCCCTGATCTAGGCCCTCGTCAATCAGGTTGATCAGATTGAGGTACAAGTTAGTGGCGCACATCGACCAAACGAGACAACTCTAGTAGTCGCACGACCATAGGTCAAAACGTACGCACACAAAATAACGGCATACCGTGTCCGCGGCAAAGCATGAGTATATACGCGAGACACCGGCATTCCGGGCCCACGATGACTCAGCCCAACAAAAGGTAGGGATGGCTCCTGTAGGAAACTCAATGACACGAATGCTGGAACCACAAGATAGATAGATGGCACAAAGATCGGATCATCCAAACAACTAAAAGGTTGGACTCACTAGCTAGATAAACGGCACAGGTATCGCTTGGGTTTACGGCACGTGGGCACATGGTTCACCATGGCCGTGGAGCGATCGTCGACGAGAGGGCACATGGTTTACCATGGCTGCATCGTGTTCGGTAAGGGACGACGACAAAGATATCTCGGGACTGGCAAGGCAAGGCTTTGGACAGGGTCATTACTTGGTCTGGTTCGTCTTAAGGCGAACACACGCGGGCTCATGGTCGTCCATGGCCGCGACAAGGATGCGAGTGTCGGGCAGCGGCTCGGCGCAGCACAGCTTGGCAGGTATGCGGGCACAGCGACGACGACCGGCAGCGAAACGGGCCAGGACATGCCCAGACGGTTTGGGCATTTCATCGAACACTTGGAAGGCGGTTGGAAGGCGTGGTCTAGGTGCTGCACAATAGAGAGGCTGGAGATCGGCGAGTTCCTGCAGCACATACGGCTTGAAGGCACGCGACATAGAGGCAACGACGGCACCACGATCAGCAGCACAGGCAGGCAGGCAACGAGGGCGACATTCTGGCTCACCTATGGGCTCGATCGCGGGTAAGGCGAGGCAGGAAGGGGTTGATGCCGTTGATGCCGGCAGCAACACCGAAGGAGTCGATTAGGACGCCAGCTCGCGATTCAAGCCTTTCGTTGAACAGGTCACAGGCGTCAAGGCAGCGACTCGGTGTTGTTGTTCAGGGACAAGATCTCACGCTCCAGCTTTGCTGGAGGCATGGTCGGTGGCGACGGGCATGGGAGCAGGGACGTCATGTCGCAGCTTGGCACGGACAGGAATGGTGGCGCTCTGGTCGTCGACGGCGTACTCTTGTCTGCGGTTCGGCTTGGCGACGGGGTCGGCGGGCGAGGCTTCTCCTGGTTGCTTGCTGCAGGTCACCATGCCTGCACCCACTGCTCTCCGCAGGCTGCTCCTCGAGGTCGGCCCCCGTCCTGCTGCATTCAGCCCCGCCAAGTGCCTGCTGCAGCCGCTTGATGCTCATGAGGCCTTCTCCAATGGCCAGTTCTAAGCCAGCTCAACGAGAAGAGCTATTTCGATCCAGAGATAGCCTCGTACACATACTTTAAGATCACGTGAGAATGATAGGTGGGATCATTTATGTCATGAGCTAGGTGCTAAGAGTTAGATCATTGAAGAAGTTGTCTTTTAGAGTACCAAGAACTATGTGCTAGCTTGTACCATTGGAGAAGGCCTGCGCGCACGCCTAGCATCTGGCTCTCCTGATCTGCTGCAGCTCGGATTGGTGGAGGAAGGAAGTAGAGAGAGGAGGATGCGGTGGAATTAATTTGAGCGAGAAGAGGAGCCGGGTGGAGAAAACTAGGAGAGAGGAGACGCGTGACTGCTTGCTCGTGGAGATTAGAGGTGAGGTGCTGCTCGGATTGGAAAAACAAAGAACTCGCTGCTCTGCTGCTGCGCGAAGATGTTCTGCTGCTGCGCGAGGAAGGAGAGAGAGGAAGGGAAGAGAGGCCGGCGGCGGCTGCAGGGAATGGATGGAGAGGAGAGACAGGGTAAGGTATTTATAGGAAATGATTAGGGCTAGGGTTAGTTTAGGTCTAGGGTTAGTATAAGTCCATAAAATAAATTGATAACAATTTATTCCGTAAATTCCGGTACAGATGATTTAGACTACTTATCTAGAGTGAATTAATTAGTTAATAATCAATTCAGTCTCCGAACAACATCGCCATAATTCAGAACAAATTCCACAGATATTTTTAATTAATTAGACTACACTCCGAAACAGATTAATTAAATAAATAATTAATCCAATCAATTGGAAGATAGCGTCATAGTACGGATGTCAAGAATTTTGTTATAGACTTCGATGCGAGATAGATTGTGATAGATGGTCGTTCGGATATGTTAGTGGGTCAACTGGCCGGAAGACAGGGTAGGGTTTGGACACCGGCTTTTGCCGTAGGATTTGATGGGGGCACTTAGTTGTTAGCTTTAGAACTTCTATTTGAACAGAAATTCAAATATAAGTCCACACTCAGAAATCCAAACAAAACCAAAGAAAAAGCCAGATCACATTATCATGAGTTTGTCCTTAAGGAAAAATTAAAGGTTAATCTTAATTTACTAGGAATTTAGGGAGAAGACAACCTTAAATGTTTTCACTGCAACACAACAACGCACGAAAAAAATTTGAAACCGACATTTTTGCATTCAGGAATATTTTGGAAAAATCCGGGATGTTACAATTTTACATTTAAAATCCCATTTGAAATTGCTTTTGTATGAGTGTGTTTTTGTTTTCTACGAATAAGTCTGCTTTACCCCCTTCAACTCCCAGCCCCTGGTCGTTTCGCTCCCTTGGCCCATTTACCTCGGCCCAGCCGTGGCCCACATCCCCTGCCCGCTCGCTAGAGGCGTAAAGCGCCAAGGGGTTTTCGCGCCAAGCCACCGACAAGTGGGCTCCACCTGTCGGGGTCGTCTCCCCCGTCGCGCCGTGCCCGAGTCAGACACGACTCTCGCCGCCGCTGCCTTCCCTCGCTGAGTTTTCCATCCCCAGCTCCCTTTCCATCAGCGCGGTTTCCAAAAAACTTGCCTTCCTTTCTCCGCGTCGCCCTAGCCCTATATGAAGCCGCCTCCGTCCTATTTTCCTCCATCATCGATCGAAGCAGCCACTGCCGCCGAGCTCAAGGTGTGCCGTCGTCGTCGCTCGGTTCCTAGCCCACTGCAACATTTTGGCTGTGGCGCAACGCCTCAACGCCTCAGAACCGTTGCGATAGGGGTATTTTCGTTGCAATAGTGACGTATCGTGACATTTTCTTGGCATTGCTATACTTCTTGAGCTGTTGCATAAAAGTCTGTTGCGATAAGGTATTACATCTGTGTAGTAAGGCGTTGCGCTACGTGTGACTTGATGCAACGACGTGTGGTGTGACAATTGCCTGAAGTAGCAATGATCATTGGCGTTGCAATAGCTCTAATTGCAACGGTGTGGCGTCGTTGCTATAGTTGTTATTGCAACGGCGAGGGCGTGTTGCATGAAAATGTTATTGCAACGCAATAGATTGGTAGCAATATGCCATCTTTGACGTTGCAATAGGATAATAGGATATCATAACGAAGTTCTAGTCGTTGCTATATGGTATAGGTTTGTCGCAATGGAATGTGGCATTGCTATATGCTTATTGGGTAGTGCAACGATCATTTAGGCGTTGCTATTTATGAGAACATATCACAACGAAGTGCTAGTCGTTGCTATATCCTAAAACCCTATTGCAACAGTCAAATTGCTACTCGTTGCTATATCCTTAAACTCTGTGGCAACGGCCAAAGTGGTACTCGCCATACACTTAAGCCCAGTTGCAGCGGAAGAAGTGCTACTCGTTGCTATTTTCTTAAATCCTATTGCAACAGGAATAAGTTGTTGCTATACACATAGAGGGTACAACAACGGAAATGTGCGCTGCTATATGCGTAGAAGGTGGCGCCACGGAATATGGCGTTGCTATATTCATAGAGGGTATCGCAACGCAACGAAATGTGGCTCGTCGCAATATGGTTGTAGGGTAACGCAACACAATTTGGGTCATCGCTATTTGCTCATATGATATTGCTACGGAAGATAAAGCATTGCCGTGGACATACAGGTATTGCAACAAAAGAGTTGGGTGATCGCCACATGATGATTCTTTAATGCAACATGATTTTTATAATAGAAATCAATCCTACAATTCATGATAAAATTGTTGTAACACAAGATTTAACAAATCAATGTAACAATTCTTGTCCATTCATCCATCAGACCATCACTCAGTAATAAAATTTTTATAAAAATGTATGCATATATAATCTTGACCATCAGTCCAACTTTTCATGATAGTCATCAACATTGTTTGAACTCAAGGTTGGATGTCTTCTTGAAGCACAAGGTTAGTGGCAATCTTCAGTCTTGTAGCCCCGTGGTTGCTTCAGTGCCCTTCTGAAGAGAAACCAATGAGAGAATTAGGGATTGTACAACTTTTTGAAGCTAATTTGTCTTGGAATGATTCAGCGGCAGAATAGAATTGGACTTGAAAAATTGTAATGGCATTATGAAAGCACACATGCAGTTCGTACCTGTTGCTACCGTCTCTTTAAGCTTGCTCGTGTTTTAGCACCTAACTGCAACTGTTGTGAAGTAATGTACAACTTTGCATTTGCCTCTGCTCCTGCACCTTTCGCACGACTCCCATTGAACAGTTGCCTTGAAATGCCACTAGGTTGAATATTGCAAGCAGGTGGTTGATTTCTTTTCTTAGTTGTGACAATGCTTGTTGGCTCAATCTGGAATATAAAGTTGTTGGAACAATGTTGATAAGGAGCAATTAAATACACAAAGCCATCATTATTGGAATGATTGTTCAATGTCGATACTTGTGAGTTGTTTCTTGAGTGCTATGCACTTCTGGTATTGCAGCAATGTTATCCATAGTGATCGTCATAGCTTCAACTCTCAAAAATTCATTGCTGGTCGCAGTGGAAATCTATGCAATTTGCAAGAGGGCAGGTAAGGGATTAGCCACATAAATATATTTTCAATCTCAAAGTATTTGCACTCGTCACCTGGTTTGTTGTTTGTTGACTATGCACTACTGCTGTTGCAGCAATAGTTTCCTAAGTGGTCCTAGTTGGCAATTCTTGTGTATTGTTATCGATTTGAGGGGGTCTATGAATTTTCAAACATGGCAGGTAAAAGATCAGCGACAAATATCCATTGTCAATCGCAACGAATCAGAACCAACAAATAAGCAATAGTTACATGTATTTTTGAGATTGTGAGTATGATCCAGATGAGCAAGCAGGTTACCTCATTTGGCAATGCAAGTCGATTCTATTGTGCGATAATTGTTTGAAACTCCCCCATTAATTCTTGTCTAATTTAGGCTTTAAGTGCTTCATTTTCAGCCTCATGCTTTTCAGGCTTTTCTTTTAATTCACGCTCTTTTTCTTCGAGCTTCTTCAGTTTTTCCTGAGTAATTTGTTCCTGAAGCACTTGGCTTCTTTTGCTATTGGACATGTATCCTTCGCCACGTGACATGCTGGCTTTTGCTCTAGTTGTCTCCTTATACGTCTATTGGAAAACCTGGTCTTCCTTAGCAGCTGCAGAAGTGATACTAGGTCTCTCGTCTTCATCCAAGCCATCTGACTATGATAGAGACAATCTCCTGGATGTATGATTCTGAGGGCAATAAACGATTGTATGATACCAATTTTGGTCACATAGTTACACGTAAAAAATTAATTCTATTGCGGAAGAATGCTTATGTTCAAAGTAGTACTCACATGGACACTCTCAGCCACCATCGTTGTCCATCTTTCTTGCTTCATGTGAGTAGTCTTCCAAAGTCCCAACTTGCATGGCTCAGCACCAGTTACTGGATCTCTCAAGCAAAATTACATGTCATCTTTATATCATTCATTAATATAGTGCAAGTCGAGAATTGAGGATTGATTCTTTACATTTTCCCAACTACATTGAGAGAAAGGTTTGGAACCCAATGAATGGTTGGTCTTCATTCGATAATAATTCAAAGAGTTCCTAAAGCTCGAGTCCTGCATGCAGTGAACAAGTAATGTACGTTCAGCAATGAAATATTCAACTCAAGCTTGTGTTCTTAAATTTAGCAAATAGTGTGTACCTAGAAAGTTTTTCTTCCAAAGTACTGGATCAAATAGTGTCACTCCACAATGTCTAAGTCTTCAGGCTTATTTTTCGTTCTGTCATCATAATTGTCGTATGCCCTGAATGTACTAGTCAAGCTGGATCGCCAACCATTGTAGCATTCTCTGGCAATCGTCCATATCTTTTTCTTCAGATCCTCAGTGGTCTCAAGGTCTCATAGATTCTAGTGCGCAAAGAAAACATGTTATGTAGTACAGTACATTCACAATATTTTTGTCCAAATGTATTAACTGACTACATGTATCTAACATTATTGTAAAGCATATGATGTGGCAATTAACATATCATTACAGCAACTGCGATATCATCCTTGACTTTGTCAATTATTTCTCTCCAATTTTTAACTCCAATTAGTGGAGCTCTTTGCCTTGTGATGATAACAACTTCGTTCACAAAGGAACGTCGATTATCACCATAGGACCACCCAGATTTGGAGAAAACTGGATTTTTAGTTTCTTGGATCCAGATTTTGATCTCCTGGCAAGTGCAGCTAGCCCTTTCAAGCATCCACGACCAGCTCTCTTGCCATCTACATACATTCACAAAATACAAGCTTAGATTAACTACTGAACAATAAAGAGTGAACATTCGAATTATGTGATAGCTTTTATAACCTTTTGTCTTCTTCTATGTTTTCCTTGCATGACATGGCCATTCTGGTGATAGTTCTGATGGCGGTGTAGCGCTACTACTATTGCTCTCATCTCGTGGTTCTATACATTGACATCGAGGTCTGCTATAAGCCACTGGAAAAAGATTTAAGACTTGCACTTAGTACATTCAAAAATTTGAGTATAAGTAAAAAGTGAAAATAAAAAAGGATCTACCAATTTGTTTTAGCAGGCCTTCCTCCCTAAGCCATTCTTTGTATGTTGCTACTGTTTCATGCCTGAACCCATCGTATAGTTCTGCAAGTTACCAATAGTATTATGTGAGTTAAGAGTACATTTATATGTATATGTGGATAGCGTAGTACAAACATCATATATACTAGTTTTTGTGCCTAATGATTGAAGTCAATCTTTGTATGCATCAAAAGTTTCATCGTCGTCATAAGCATCATCATCAGTTGCCTCATTCCCCCGCGGTCGTTTCAGGGGTGTAATGTTTATAGAACTAGTAACAAGTTGATTTTTAGACAATACCAACCTGAGTTTTCTATCACCACCTGAATCCAATTCTGAAACCATGATATCTACATCTTTTCCGATATCAATTGCCTCAAAAGTTGTTGTATCATTTTCGCTTCTCATGTAGTAGTAGTCCCGGACACCATATCGAAGTTGATCTTTGAATCTTAGTAGGTTGACAAAGTTTATTTGAGCCTTGTCAATATTTAAATGGACTCTGTCATCTGTTTCTAGATCTCCTTCTCAGTTGCATAAGACGATAATCTCCCACATCTCACCTGTCAGTGGGATGCTGTATATATGTGCACATAAATACCAATACACCAGTATCATGAATAATTCAGATTTAGTACATAGTATGTGATAAAAGATGAAAAGACCCTAACTATAATAAGTGCACTTGTATACTCATTAGTTTAATCATCCACAAACAAAAATTACTGAAACTAATGGTCATCCATGTGATGCAGACCTAGTTGAGTGTTTCATATAATCATGCGCCAATTAAAAAATGAAACAGAGACAACATCAAATCCTTGCGAATGGTTGTCGTCCTACTACAATCCCTAGATGTAGGGAGTATACATGACTATCGAAGGTACAATAGATGCAGCTTGTGGCAATCCATCTACATAAACCCTAGAAGCAGGCCTACATGCAAAAACATATTTCACGCCGCAGTGTGTGTGCAGAAACACTAGTTGTCGCTAGAGAGGGATACGAACCTCAGGTGAGGAGCAATCATCATATCTTCTAACTCCTCCTTGGCTTCTTGTTCTATGACCCGACGTTGTCGTGGATTCCGCTGTGCTGCATCGCCAGTTCCGGAACTGGAAGGAGTTGTCATGGATGGAGTCGCCGAATCCACCATCTCGTTCCCCTCGCTGCCTCTCAATCTGGTTTTGGAGGAAAGTGGAAGGTGTAGGACGTAGCAGCCGATGGTTTTAGGGGTAAGTGGGGGCGGAGGACGCATCTGCCACTAGTTTAGGGGGAGCTTAGGGGTGGGGGAATTCGAATTCTGGCGGGCTCTGTATGTTTTGGTTTAGGCGGCCAGTCCAAATTTTTCATAATGACTAATGGGTCCCACATGTCGACGATACAGGAGAAACTGCGTGATAAAGAGGAGCCGAAAGCGTGTACCAATCCCTAGACACCGCAGTAACTATTGGTTGGGGGAAGACGCCTCATCGCCCGTGCGTCGCGTGCGTCATCGGTGGCGCCCTAATTATCTGTAATGACTAGAGGGTCCACATGTCTGCGACACAGGAGAATTCATTTTTATGTAGAGATGACGAAATCGTGTGCCACCAGTAGGTCCCACGAGTCAGGGACATAGGAGATTACACTTTCGTTAAGAGAAGACGTAGATTGCTTATATTTTTGATTCATAAGTGAAACCTTTGATGCAATTCAATGTGTTCCAGGCAAATGTTTTGAGTTTTGAACTTCATGGAATGTGATCATTGATCATTTCCAAACTGAACTAACATACAACAAGGCGACTGATTTGTCCATGTAAGATTACTACATGACCTATTCCATATAGTCATCTTCAAGTCCATATCCAAGTAGAGTGAAAGAGGTTGTATGGGTTGCTCCATTTAAACATTCCATCATATAATTCTACATGCACATGTGTTTGAGGATGTCCTAGTCACTAAATCTCATTAGCAAATGCACCTTCATTGGATAGTAAGGTCTTAGCGTATGAAATTCTAAGACAAATTTCCAATAAGGTACAAAATCAAAGTGGAGACACTCTACATAGTGTAACCCATGAGATAGATAAAGATGATTTGCGAACTCAGCAAAAAAATAAACTGAATCAAACAACAAATGAGAAGTATATACACATTTAAAGTTTTCATTAGGAATCAAATTGCGAAATACGAGGATCCATGAAGATCTGATGAACTGATAAAGAAGCACGGCGTCGATAGGTTGGGCCTGCATGTCAGTCGCACATACGACAGCGCACGTGAGGAATAAGCCTCTCGCGGCTCGCCAGCGCGTCACGTCCCGACTCCTATGTGGCCTGGGTTTGGTGGGTCCCATATTTCGGGGACAAAAGGGGTTCCACTTTTGGATGGAAACAATTGCCGGTCCCCCACCATCTATATCTTCCTAAAGAAGCCAAACCGAAATTCTGGGAGTTGCTGATGCGCCTAGATTCATCCCATGGTTCCTGTGGGGGCCCGACGTGGCTTGCTTGAAAGCCCACTGGCACCTGGATGACGTCGGGCTTGACGTCGTCGTCGAAGGCCACCATGGGCGGCGAGGGGCCGCGTCTAAATGATGAAGGCCTGGACAAAGCAGGGAATCGCTCGAAGTGACCCCATTTATCGTGCAGCTGGCTCCGGGAGATGTGGTTGTTGAGGCGAGGCATCCTTGCCCTACGATTGGAGGGTGATTGGAGGGGATGAAGGCAATGGAAGGGCTATTGGAGGGGAGGAAGGCGATGCGGCGGCCGAGCATGGGAGGGCGAAGAAAAAAACCCCAGTCTTTGATGGGACATTTTGGAGAGAACTGGAGGAAGGGTAGAAGGAAAGAGAAGTGGGGTTACCGGTTCGACTTCTTTAGGAAGATTGTGGGCACCGGCAGTTGTTTCCATCAAAAAGCGGAACCCCTTTTGTCCCTGACATGTGGGCCCTATCGTACCCAGGCCGCACGGGAGTCGGGCCGGGACGCGCTGTTGTGCCGCGAGAGGCATAATCCTCGCGTGTAATATCATATGTGTGACTGACACGTAGGCCCCACCCGTCGGTGCCGGGATCTTGTTCAGTTCTTCATCAGTTCATCATCAGTTCTTCATTAGTCCTTCATGGATCTACGCATATCGTAAATTTATTCGTAATGAAAACTTTAAATGTGTATAGATTTCTCATTTTTAGTCCGATTCGGTAGGTTTTTTTGTTCTAACTTCGCAAAACATCTTGATCTATATCATGGGTTACACTGCGTAGAGTGTCTCCACTTTGATTTTGTATCTTATTAGAAAATCGTCTTAGCATTTCGTACACTAAGACCTTACTATCCAACGAAGGTGCATTTGCTAATAAGATTTGGTGACTAGGCTATCCTCAAACACATGTGCATATAGAATTATATGATGGAATGTTTAAATGGACCAACACATACAACATCTTCCACTCTACTTGGATATGGACTTGAAGAGGACCATATGGCATAGGTCATGTAGTCATCTTATTACATGGACAAAATCACTCTCCTTGATTCTATGTGAGTTTAGTTTGGAAATGATCAATGATCACATTCCATTAAGTTCAAAACTCAAAACATTTTCATGGAACACATTGAATTGCATCGAAGGTTTCACTTTTCAATCGAAAATATAAGCAATCTACATCTTCTCTTTATGAAAGTGTAATCTCCTACGTCCTCGACTTGTGGGAGCCATTGGAGTCACCAAAATGTGTATCTTTGTGGTGGCACGCGATTTCTTCTTCTGTACATAAAAATGAATTCAACTGTGTTGCAGACATGTGGACCCTCTAGTCACTATAGAAAATTTCGGTGCCACCGATGACGCGACGTGTGAGCGATGAGGCATCTTCCCCAAACCAATAGTTACTGCGGTGTCCGGGGATTGGTACAGTTTCAACTCCTCCTTATCTCGCGGTTTGTTCTGTGTCCCCGACATGTGGGACCCACTAGTCATTATAAAAAACTTGGGCTGGCGGTCTAAACCAAAACATTCAAAGCCCGCCAGAATCTGAATCCCCCCTAAACTCCCCCTAAACTAGCGTCAGATGCGTCCTCCGCCCCACTCCCCCCCCCCAAAACCACCGGCTGCTGAGTTCCACTTTCCTCCAAAACCAGATTGAGGGGCGGCGAGGGAACGAGCTGGTGGATCCAGCGACTCCATCCATGGCAACTCCTTCCAGTTTTGGATCCGGCGATGCAGCACAACAGAATCCATGACGACGTTGGGTCATAGAACATGAAGCCACGATGGAGTTAGAAGATAATACTATGATTGCTCCTGACCTTAGGTTCGTATCCCGCCTCCAGCGACAGCTAAAATTTCTGCACAAACACTGCGGCGTGCAATATGTTTCTGCATGTAAGGCATGTTTCTAGGGTTTGTGCAGATGCATTTCTGCAATCCGCATCTGTTGCCTTCGATAGTCATGTATACTCCCTACACCTAGGGATTGTAGTAGGACGACAAGCATTCACAAGGATTTGATGTTGCCTCCATTTTGTTCTTTAATTCGCGCATGATTATATAAAACACTCAACTAGGTTTACATCACATGGATGACCATTAGTTTCATTTATTTTTGTTTGTGGATGATTATACTGATGAGTATACAAGCACACCTATTATAGTTAGGGTCTATTCATCTTTTATCATGTGCTACGTACTAAATCTGAATTATTCATGTTACTGGCGTATTGGTATTTATGTGCACATATATACAGAGCCCCACTGACATGTGAGATGTGGGAGATTATCGTCTTATGCCACCGAGAAGGAAATCAAGAAACAGATGACAGAGTCCATTTCAAAATTGACAAGGTTCAAATAAACTTTGCCAACCTACTAAGATTCAACGATCAGCTTCTGTTTGGTGTCCGGGACTACAACTACTACATGAGGAGAAGCGGAAATGATACAACAACTATTGAGGCAATTGATACCAGAAAAGATGTAGATATCATGGTTTCAGAATTGGATTCAGGTGGTGATAGGAAACTCAGGTTGGTATTGTCTAAAAACCAACTTCTTAATAATTCTATAAACATTACACTCCTGAAACGATCATGGGGAACGAGGTTGCTGCTGATGATGGTGACCACGATGAAACTTTTGATAAATACAAAGATTGACTTCAATAAATAGGCACAAAAACTGGTATATATCATGTTTGTACTACACTATGCACATATACCTATAACTATGCTCTTAACTCACATAATACTGTTGGTAACCTGCAGCACTACGCGATGAGTTCAGGCATGAAACAGTAGCAACATACAAAGATTGGCTAAGGCAGGAAGGCCTTTAGAGACAAATTGGTCGTAGATCCTTTTTCATTTGCACTTCTTACTTATACTCAAATTTGTGAATGTACTAAGTGCAAGTTTTAAATCTTTTTCCAGCGGCTTATAGTAGACCAGCTTGAGGTTACTGTACAGAACCACGAGATGAGAGCATGGTAATAGCGCAACACCGCCATTAGCAGTTCATCTAAGCTTGTATTTTGTGAATGTATGTAGATGGCAAGAGAGTTGGTTGTGGATGCTTGAAAGGGCTAGCTGCACTTTCCAGGAGATCGAAGTCAGGATCCAAGAAACTAAAAGTCCAGTTTTCTCCAAATCTGGGTGGTCCCTGTGGTGATAATCAACGTTCCTTTGTGGACGAAGTTGTTATGATCACAAGGCTTAGAGCTCCACAAATTGGAGTTAAAAATTGGACCAAAATAACTGACGAAGTCAAGGATGATATCGCAAAAGATATAATGGTATGTTAATTGCCACCTCATGCTTCATCTTAATGTTAGATACATGTAGCCAGTTAATACATTTGTACAAAAATATTATGAATGTACTAATAAATAACATATTTTCTTTCACACCAGAATCTATGGGACATTGAGACCACTGAGGATCCGAAGAAAAAGATATGCACGATTGCCAGAGAACACTACAAAGGTTGGCGATCGAGCTTGAGTAGTACATTCAGGTCATACGACAATTATGATGACATAATAAAAATAAGCCTGAAGACTTAGACATTGTGGAGTGGCACTATCTGATCCAGTACTTTGGATGTAAAACTTTTCAGGTACACACTATTTGATAAATTTAAGAACGCAAGCTTCAGTTGAATTTTTCTTTGCTGAACGTACCTTACTTGTTCACTGCGTGCAGGAGTCGAGCTTCAAGAACTCTGAATCGCTCTCAAATGAAGACCAACCATTCGATGGGTTCCAAACCTTTCTCTCAGTGTAGTCGGGAAAATATAAAGAATCGATCCTCAGTTCTCGACTTGCACTATAGTAAAGAATGATATATTGATGACATATAATTTTGCTAGAGAGATCCAGTAACTAGTGCCGAGCCACGCCGGTTGGAACTTTGGAAGACTACTCACACGAAGCAAGGAAGATGGATAATGATGGTGGCTGAGAGTGTTTTATGTGAGGGCTACTTTGAACATAAGCATTCTTCCGCAATAGAATTAATTTTTTATGTATCACAATGTGACCAAAATTAATATCATACAATCATTTATTGCCCTCAGCATCATACAGGTAGGAGATTGTTTTTATCACAATCATATGGGTTGGATGAAGACGAAACACCTAGTATCACTTCTGCAGCTGCTAAGAAAGACTAGGTTTTCCAGGAGACGTACAAGAAGACAATTGGAGCAAAAGCCAGGTCACGTGGCGAAGGATACATGTCCAATCGCAAAAGAAATCAAGTGCTTCAGGAATAAATTATTCAGGAAAGACTAGAAAAGCTCGAAGAAAAAGAGCGTGAACTAAAAGAAAAGCTTGAAAAGCATGAGGCTAAAAAGAAGCACTTAAAGCCTCAATTTGACAAGAATTGATGGGGGAGTTTCAACTAATGATCGCACAACAGAATCGACTTGCATTGACAAATGAGGTAACCTGTTTGCTCATGTGGATCATAATCACAATTTGAGAAATACATGTAACTATTGCTTATTTGTTGGTTCTGATTCGTTGCGATTGACAATAGGTATTTGTCGCTGATCTTTTACCTGCCATATCTGAAAATTCATAGACCCCCCTCAATTCGACAACAATACAGCAGAAGTGCCAACTAGGACCACTTAAGAAAATATTGCTACAACAGTAGTAGTGCAGAGTCACAACAACGAACTAGATAACGAGTGCAAATGCTTTGTGATTGACAATAGATTTATGTGGCTAATCTCTTACCTACCTTCGTGTAAATTGCATAGACTTCCACTGCAACCAGCAATGATTATTTAAGAGTTGAAGTTAGGATGATCACTCAAGATAACATCGTTGCAACACCAGAAGTGCATACTCAAGAAACAGCTCACTGCGTATAGACAACGAACAATTATACCAAAAATGATGGCTTTGTGTATTTAATTGCTCCTTATTAACATTATTCCAACAACTTTATAATCTAGGTTGAGCCAGCAAGCATTGTCACAACTGACAAAAGAAATCTGCCACCTGCTTGCAATGGTAAATCTAGTGCCATTTCAAAGCAACTGTTCAATGGGAGTCATGCGAAAGGTGCATGAGCAGATGCAAATGCAAAGTCGTACATTACTTCACATCAGTTGCGAGTAGCTGGTGCTAACACGCGATCAGGCTTAAAGGAACGGCAGCAACAGGTACGAACTGCATGTGTGCTTTCATAATGCAAGTATAATTTTTCAAGGTCAATTAGATTATGCTGCTATACAATCTCTAATTTTCTCATTGGTTTCTCTACATAAAGGCACTAAAACAAACACAGGTCAACAAGATTGAAGATTGCCACTAACCTTGCACTTCAAGAAGACATCCAACTTTTGAGCTCAAATAAAGTTGATGACCATCATGAAAGGTTGGACTGGTGGTCGAGATTATATATGCGTACACTTTTATACAAACTTTATTACTGAGTGATGGATGAATGGACAAGAGTTGTTACTTAGATATGTAGAATATTGTGTTACATCTGTTCTATCATGACGGTGGGATTAATTTCTATTATGAAAATCCAGTTGCATTAAAGAATCAGCATGTGGCGATGACCAGACTTTTTTTGTTGCGATACTTGTATGTGAACGGCAACGTAATATCTTCCATAGTGATATCATATGAGCATAGAGCGACGACAAAAATTGTGTTGCATTACCCTACATCCATATTGCGATGAGCCACATTTTGTTGCGTTGCGATACCCTCTATGAATATAGCAACGCCATATTCCGTTGCGCCACCCTCTGAATATAGCAACACCAATTTTTATTGTTGTACCCTCTATCCGTATAGCAACGACATATTTCTGTTGCAACAGAATTTAAGGATATAGCAACGAGCATCACTTCTTCCATTACAACAGGGCTTAAGCGTATAGCAACGAGTGCCACTTCATCTATTGCAACAGAGCTTAAGGATATAGCAACGAGTATCAATTTGACCATTGCAATAGGGCTTAAGGAACTAACTGATGCATTTTAGGGGTGGAGATAGCTTTGATTTTGAACAACGTGGTATAAATTAATTCCACAAAAAATAGTTTTGATTCTAGTCTCTACATGTAAGTTCACAGCGCATCATAAGTTGAAATAACAGAAATGGTCTTTTATGGTTAATCTAATAAGCTAAATATGCTAAGTTACAATCTAAGAACATTTTTTTTTGGCAATACATTCTAAGAACAAATTAAAGTAAACTGCAGTTTACGTAATGGTTTTATTAGTGTGCCAAAACAAACTTGAGAATCATCAAACCTACTGGCAAAGGTTCCTCTTTTTCATGACTATTTGTATCACATGGATTATATTAGATGAAAAATAACCAAATATAACTAATCACCCAAAGAACCATTGCAATGTTGCCATTGAAATATCACCTGAGGATATGCCTCTCGCTCTCACAATATTGACCTAGTGTGCAGCCACCTGTTTGGACATAAGAAGTAAGAAAATTGGTGCTGTTATTACTAAAAGATAATGCAGCAGCCACAGAAACTTAGTATTGTCAAAGCGGTAGCTCCATGTGTAAAAACACCTGAAACTTAGTATCTACCAAAATTACAGTGGTTCTTAACAAGGAACTGATCAGAGTAGAACGGATAGTAGAACAGCTCAATGTCTTAATCTCTTCGTGTCAATGCTCTCCTCAATTCAGAGAAAACAAAAGTAAATATAATGTTGTCTGTTCCAATCACTCTCATATCCATAAATATCTGAATTCAGTGCAGTATACCTCCAATTTGGTGCATATAAAAAATACTTAATTTGGTGGAAAACTTCCAAAGGCTAGAAACCTAAAATTTTTCAGTGTGGGTAGACGAACGGAACACAAGCAAATTTCTTCCTGACTACATATTTTGGTGGATTCCGAGATAAGACGTGACTTTGACTGTCTCTAAAGAATGATACGGAAAACATTTCTGAGATGCACTTATTCTGTCGAACACGTGTCGGACAGGTTAAAAATTTATCAATTTGGCAAACCATATTTACGAACATGTGATGGGCTGATTATTGCGCTGATAAATAAAATAAACATAGGAGGTGAGGAAGGATGTGACCTTGTAAATCAGGGGAAACAGCGTACAGAAATTGTTGAAGATGGATGGAATCACAGAAAAATATTCATGGGGCCGCAAGTAAATTGAGAGGGGCGCGCGGATCGGTAATACAGGAGACGCAGACCTGCCTCAGGTTGAATGGGAGATCATAGACTGGAGGTTGCTGCGGATGGAGACGGATCAGCCAACCTCCACATCCTGCTGCGCCGATGGAAGAACGACGCCCCATGGGATGACAGTAGGTGTCGGCGTTTATATACAGGACGGGGTTCGGATCGGATCTACACTAGTACAGACGATGAGACGACAGATGAGAAGTCTTGCGGCCGCCAACCGAAGAATATTGGAAGCCCCACCGTGAATTAAAGCGGTGTTTGGATGGGAGAGGCTTAAAATAAGCCCCTCAAATAAGCCCTAAATAAGCCTCAAATGAACCAAACACTCATGCTTATTTGGGGGTTTATTTGGAGGGCTTATTATAAGCCCATAAGCCTCTCAAAGGGTGTTTATGGGACTTATTTCGGGTGGGGCCCATGCTGGAACCCCCCTTTCCACCCCCTGCCCCTCCCCCTCCCGACCGACACCCTATGCCCTCCTCCTGCAGCAGCTCGCTCTTCCCTCCTCCCGCTCCGCCGCTTTCTCCTCCTGCTCCGCCACGCACTCTTCCAGGTCCGCCGCACCCGGCCCTCGCGCGTCGCCGTCCGGCCACACCTCGTCGCCGTCCGCTTCTCCCCCACTGACTTGTTCCTTCCCCGCCCTTTCCCTTCTCTCCCCGCCGTCCCCTCTCAGATCTGCGCTCGCCGCGTGGACACCCACCGCTGCGTCCTCCTATTTGCTTGGCTCCATCCCCACCACAGCGAGCAGGGAGATGGCTGGAGATGGGAAGGACAAGTACCCGGAGTACCTCTCCCAGCCTGGAGCTGTGGGGGACTTCAACTTCTTCTCGCAGGCGGCGGCTTCAGGTTCGTCAGGCCATGGCTCAGGTCAGAGTCATGTAAGAGAAGGTCAGGACTCATGTAATATTTGAATAAAAGTTTGTGGAATGTATGGAAGAGGAGGGGAGAGTCAAGGCGCGCAGCAGCGAGCGCCCCAGCGAGCAAGGCAGCGAGTGCGCGCGGGAAAAAAGGGCGGGCAGGGGCTGGAAAAAGAGACCCTGATCAGGGTAAAAATGTCACATAAGCACATAAGGGCTTATTATAAGCCCTTCAACCAAACACCCCTTTAGACTTATTGTAAGTCTGAGCTTATGAAAAGGCTTATGGGCTTATATAAGCCCCTCCCATCCGCCCTTAATATCCTCACGAGAGCGTTCGTGGGCCCGGCAGAGGAAGTTATATTTCAGTAATTTCACAGCAAAATTAAGGGAGGTGGCATCATCTATTGGCGCCACGGCTATTCATTGCCCGCATGACAAATATTTTTTCTCTATTATATTTTCTATTTATTTTTTACTTTCATTTCTCTTTCTAATATTTTACTCTAATATGTTTTCTATTTATTTCCTTCACAATTTTCTCTTCTTTAATTAATTAAATTTTTTGTTTCTTTTTTTCTTTTATTTTGTCTGGAATATTATTTTTCAATCTAATATATCGGTTCCATATTTTTACCTTTTAACGGATTATAGTATTTATTCTTATACACAATGTATTTGTTTTTCATTCTTTCTGTGGCGGAACAATCCTACTTAAATAGACTCAATTGTGATATGTTAGTATTTTAACACACCAAACAGGTCACACACTTGAATCCGCATAAGTCTGGCATTCTGTTGTGTGCCCCCGGACAACCCGATCCACTATTAACTGTTCTCATCACGCATACTCAGGATCGCAACACCAGAGGAAAACATCACAAACATCACACAAGTTTACAATATAACGAGTTAGTATGAGTTATACAGCCATAAGAGTCATGCCTTACAAATAAGTAAGCCAGGTTTACTAAGAGTGTTTAAAAACAAACAGGATACCATTTAGACACGGATACCAACTAGGGACTAGGTAACAAAGTTCTACTTAACACCAAAATAAGCTATGTTCTGCCCCTGACATAACCTATGTCTTCACGACCTTCACTCCACCAACTGCTAAGCTACTCTTGAGACTCAGCTGCATCAAGGGGTCAAAGAACCCTGAGTACAAAGGTATTTAGCTAGACTTATCCGACCACCTACTTCAAACAGACTTAACAAGGCACATGCACAGCTTATTAATATGGTCTCCGCTATTTAAACATTTGCAAGAAAAGCTTACTAAACTAACAGGCTTCTTACTCAACTTTTAGATTCAGGATTGTTAACCTATACAGATAGGTGAGCAAAGACATTTTTAAGCCAAGCAAGCATCTATTAACTATAAATGTCATCTTTGTTAGAATATGAAACATGTGAGCATAAGCAACATATTGTGTTTGGCAGTGATCAAGCAATATCAAATTTGTGACGCTCGGTGATTCGAATCGATTCAAGAAAACCCGAGACAAACTTCGCACGCACGCCTTTTGGCCAGGCGAAGCAGGTTTTCCCTGTGCGGCCACTATTGCCTGAATTGAGCTCACATAGCCCGAAGTCGTGTCGTGTCCCCAATAGTACACTAGTGTCCAGGCAAAGGTAGGTGGGTTACTCACCACGACTCTGCCCATATTCCACGCCAGACACGGTGGTCATAGTTCAACTGCTAGTACCACAGAAGTACATTAGTTTCTTGGGTCCCAATACAAGTATGTGCTCAGTACGTTCAAAGCTTGACCTCATACAAACATCTATCAGGCCTTATGTTCATTAAGTTGGACATGACCATTCTTTTCTTATCAACAACAAAGGCGTCCAACATATTACCCAAAGCAACCACAATCATGCCCAACACTTTCAAAGAGTTACTACTCACATTTTAATCTTCTTAAACCAAGTAGCCCTAGTGTGCAGATGACTGGGAGTCATCTGACTTCAACTATCTGTGAGCAGGACTAAGCATTTCTAGTTTTGATCTTTTTGAAGAGGTGGCAAAGATGTCCTTAATCAAGTATGTTTATGCATTCAATTAGGTTTTGAAACGACCTAGATTCTCATTTCGGAGGATCCGACTTATTGTACTATTGTGTTAGTCCCAGAATCAACAGCTAACACGTATATAACTCATTTTAGCATAATATCACACCCCTACTTTGATAAACATCACATAAAGTCTTACAATAGTGGATAACTTAGGAAAATACGTTTATTACGAGCCCCTTGGGCTAAACGACACAAAGAAGTCTATCCGAAATGGTAGCTAATCATCCTCTATACAAGAGATGGTCGACGAATCTTGTGCCTTCCTCCATGCGCAATCTGAATAGTTGTCGCTTCAGCACCCATCGATTTGTCAGCGATTTTGCCATATACAATTCTTCTAAACTCTTCCATAATTTCTTTAGTGAATCCTGATTACCTAGTAATTTACCTCATCGGAGAGACATAGTGGAATTGTACTGACAGCCTTCCGCTCCATCACCTTCCATTCTTTAGCAGTTGTGTTATCCGGTTTGTTCCCCTCAAAAGCATCAATCAATCCTTGCTGAACAAGCGCATCTTTTACCATGCCCTGCCACACGCTGAAATTTCCTTTGCCATCAAATTTCTCTACTTGATTCCACATCCCCGACAATATCTTGATTTTGTGCTTCATAGCACTACCGACCTTCTCACAAAATCAGATCAATCCAGCCTCTGCTCTGATACCACTTGTTAGAATCTGATACCCCTCGTAATGCGCAGCAGCCCTCGGATCTAGAAAGGATATTGCGAGTACGACATGAGCTTGCACCATGTCAAGAACAACATAGATGAATCTCGTAGAAAACCTAGATGATGGCGTTGAAGCAACCATGACGAGAGAATATGTTTTTGGCGAAGTCGACCGTAAATTCTTTAATAACAACTCCAAAAGAGTACAAGTGATTGTCGCTCTCTCACAACTCTACTTGACCCTCTAGGACCCTCTGATTCTTGTCCTATACAATACTCTAGTGCTATATAGCCTATCCCTCTTGAGCACTCCTAATTGCTCGTCACAAGCCTTATATGAGACCTTGTATTTTCTCTTTGGCTTGACTGACTCTTTGAGGCTGCACCCCCTTGTTTATATAGTCTCCTCTACAGCTCTCATATATGCAAGTAGGAGTCCTACACCTAGTAGGATTATACGCTCAAGTTCTAGTAGAACTACAAGTCCTAATAGCACATACCTATTGAGTTCTAGTCCAAATAGGATTTGAGTCACCATACAACAGCAGAATCATTGCAGCTTGAACATCGGGTTGTTGGCAGGAGATGAGCCAGCAGTTCAACCCAGAATTTTAAGCTGCAATTATATTTTTTAATTGTGTCGACCAGGGATTTGATTTCGAACTTGAGAGCTCTGATAACATACAAGCACCGACTATTTAAACCTGAATGTGGGCAATTCACTTAATTTTTTGACACTAAGCACACCATCTCTGTGCCGTTAACCTGATCACGATCTATGAAAATGCTACCTGGCGTTTGCAGCGCAATTTGTTGCATGAGCGGAGCTGATATGCCTTGAGGACCATGGTGCCACTAGGCCCTGTTAGGTGCACAAGGAACGCAAGATATATAATGGAATAATATACTGCAATTCACTAGCATTGATAGTAGATGCAGCAATTATTCTACCAAAAAGAAAAGCTATTTACTGAATCGAGCCACCAAAATGGTGAATTTTGAGACACATTATTGCACAGCATAATAATGTGTCGTTGTCGCTGCATGTTCCTTCAGCAGCCCAATCCTGTCCTTTCCGCACTGCTCATGTCTATATATAAGTTCCTTCCCCCAACCCAAGAAACTATCATGCAGTTTCTATAGTTGCCACATCACATAGACACTATTATAGAAACTATGTCATGGGTAGTTTCTTCAAAATAATTAATCATCCAATTGTCTCTCTTCTCTCCCCTTTCTCAACCAATCCCTTCTCCCTTTTCTTGGTTCCCATGTAGACATGGTTTCTTACGTGAGAAACCATTTCTATCTCTTGCCTCATTAATTCTCATGCGATATCAGCTTTTTGCTTACTTGTCATGTTATTTAATGCTATGGAAACTATCCTAGTCATTGGGTTGGGATGCCTTTAGGAAGCCAGCTACCAATAAATTAAAGGAACTGCATCCTAACAATCTTAGTTCAATTCCGCTATATGACCATGAGCTATTTATTGTGTCCCTCCAGCTCGCCAAGCCAGACACGATACGATTGATCATATGCTGTGTGTCCCTCTGGAATTGCATTGCATGTAGCCTCATACATACAACCAGAAACTAGGGTTGCTGGATGAGAATGAGAAGTATCAGCAACATGTTTATGGGCCCTAAGTAGCATAGCTGAGCATATTGTTAGCGATGTAGCTGGAGACTCCTTCCTCGGCGTCGCCACGGACTTCTCGTCACGATCTCCACGATTAGGCTGTTAGGCTGTTAGGCTCTCCCGGGTCTTCACCTATTGAACCGGGCCACAACCGCATGGTTGCTGTACACTATGTATACTCCTGAGATCAATGCATCAGTTGTTGATTCGGCTATTGCTTTCCTTCATGGTATCAGACGGGATGAACCCCTTCGCTCCTGATTCTCCTCCTCCATCGCCTTCCGCTGCCTCTGCGATGGCCAACACCGACCGCTCGGCCCTCGACTCGACGGCTGATTCTTCTTCCTCTTGTTCCCACGACGACCTCGGTGCTCTCCTCCAGCGTCTTCACCGCCCTGCCAACACCACTGCGGCTGCCGCCACCTCCCCTCGGCGATCTAGATGCTGAACATCGGACCTAGGTGCCCATCGTCCTCGACATGGAGAAATCGAGCTATGGACACTGGTGCCAAGCTTGGAACATGCCGGTCCAGGGGTTCATCCCCGCGGCCCACGGCGTGGGGGCGGCAATGTCACGGACGGGACACCGGCACCGGGGTAGGGGCCGGCGTTGGGCGCCAAGGAGCCACCGTGAGGCTTCTTCTGCTGCTTCTTCTTCTGCTTGTAGCCCGAGGACGAGGAGGAACCGGCGCTGCCGAGGCCGGTGGCACCCGTCGGGGGCTGAGCGGTGGTGTTGTTGTTCGGGGCGCTGGGTTGTTCGTGGATTCTCGCAATGACCTGGAATTGATTTCGGCGACACCTTCAGTCTAGTGGTGAAGCCGGCCATGACGCACTGTCCACTGATTGCGTCGCACCGATGGCCTGCTCACCAACTTGATGTGTCTAATGCCTTCCTCCACGGCGAGCTGGGCAAACGGGTGTTGTGCCAGCAGCCCGTCGGCTTCATCGAATCCACGCAGCCTGACACGGTGTGCCTGCTGTCTAAGTCCCTCTACGGCTTGAAACTGGCCCCGCGCGCCTGGTACCTGCACTTCACGAACTTCATCCGGTCGATCGGCTTCATCGCCACACGCTCCGACAACTCCCTGTTCGTTCTACGACGGGACTAAAGGGAGGCATTTTGTCCCAGCTAAAGCCACCAGCCGGGACTAAAGGAGGGCGCGCCCTTTAGTCCCGGCAGGTGGCTCTAGCCCGACTAAAGGGGACCTTTTAGTCCCGGTTGGAGCCACCAACCGGGACTAAAGGCCCCTAATACAAATGCCTTCTTCCCCCAGCCCAGCCAAGATCCATGAACAGAGCTCGTTCATGGCACCGGCCGGAGCTACGGGAGGGGCTGCCCAATTTTTTCTCCAATTTTTGAAGAGTTAGCTCCTCTAAGTGGTCTAAAAGGACCATATCTTCATCTTCTCATCTTTCACGGTTAGTATTTCTTATTTCCTCCTTCATACATAGAGAAAAATGAGTTTTATTGGAATGGAGTAATGGATGAGTTTCGTTTTTTAAGCACACTTGAGATATTGATTTGTTAGTAGTTTGCAATAGTATGTTTAGTTGTTACATAGAGAAATTCTTGCTTAGTATTTAGTTTTTTAATTTTAGTTTTTTAATTCATATTTATACTTTAGTTATTTATCCTAATTAAATAGAGAATCTTAATTAGCATATTGTATAATTCATTTCTTGCTAGTTTACATGAATAGATATTTCTTAGCGGACGATGTTGCTTTATTAGATGTTAGTGATTTTAATTTGTATATAGACCTTAGTTTTATTGCTTCATGGTAATTTTCATTTATTGCTTAGTGAATTAGCATGGTAATTTTCATTTATTGCTTAGTAAATTAGCATGGTAATTTTCATTTATTGCTTAGTGAATTAGCATGGTAATTTTCATTTATTGCAAAAATAAACTTACTATTTGTACTAGTTATATAAAAATGCCTAAACTTGAAGATGGACCGGCAATGGATGTATAACGCCGACAGACGTTCAGGTGCCTTCATTCAAGGCATGCATCATTTTCTAGATGTGGCTGAGCAAAACAAGAAAAACGGTTTCATGTGTTACCCTTGTGGGGTCTGCAAGAACCTGAAGGAGCATAGTTCATGAAAGGTCCTTCACAGCCATATCATTAGACACGGTTTCATGCCTGGCTACAGTTGTTGGACCAGCCACGAAGAAAGAGGTATTATAATGGAAGATGGTGAAAATGAGATTGATGACAACATTCTCGGATTTGCTGAATACCGTGCCTTTGCTGATACTACAATGGGTGATGTTGAGAAAGAGGATGGAGAAGATGCGCCTACAGATGATCTTGGTCAGATGTTGCAAGATGCAAAGGACACAAGCGAAACTGAGAAAGAGAGGTTGAAGTTCCAGCACATGTTAGAGGACCACCGCAAACCTTTATACCCAGGTTGTGAAGAAGGACTCAAAAAACTCAGGAACACGTTGGATTTGCTGAAATGGAAGGCAAAAAATGGCGTATCAGACAAGGGCTTTGGCGAGTTACTAAAAATCGTGAAGAAGATGCTTCCCAAGGATAATGAATTGCCCTTGACAACATACGAGCAAAAAAGCTTGTTTGCCCGCTGGGGTTGGAGATGCAGAAGATACACGCATATCCGAATGACTGCATCCTGTATCGTGGTTCCGAGTACAAGAAAAAGGACCCGTGTCCGGTTTGTGGCGCCTTGCGGTACAAGATCAGAAAAGATGATCCTGGTGATGTCAAGGGAGAGCCTATTAAAAAGAGAGTTCCTGCCAAGGTCATGTGGTATTCCCCTATAATACCACACTTGAGGCATTTTTCAGAAACAAAGAGCATGCTCGGATGATGCGATGGCACAAAGAAGAGCGAAAGCGAGACTCAAAGTTGAGGCACCCTGCCGATGTGTCCCAATGGAGAAAAATTGACCGAATATTCAAAGACTTCGCAGAAAATCCAAAGAACATAAGGTTGGCTTTGAGTACAGACGACATGAATCCTTTTGGTGAAATGAGCAGTAGCCATAGCACTTGGCCCGTGACTTTGTGTATGTACAATCTTCCTCCATGGCTCTGTATGAAGAGGAAATTCATGATGATGCCTGTGCTTATACAAGGCCCAAAGCAACCTTGCAATGACATTGACATGTATCTCAGGCCATTGGTTGAGGAACTTTTACAGGTGTGGGGCAAAAACGGTGTACGTATGTGGGATGAGCACAAACAAGAGGAATTGGACCTATGAGCATTGCTGTTTGTAACCGTCAATGACTGGCCAGCTCTCAGTAACCTATCAGGACAGACAAACAAGGGATATAAGGCATGCACGCACTGTTTAGATAGTACTGAAAGCATTTATTTGAAAAATTGTCGCAAAGTTGTGTACATGGGCCATCGTCGATGGCTTCCTCTCAATCATCCGCTAAGAAAAAAAGGCAAGCATTTCAAAGGGGAGGCAGATCGTCGTCCCAAGCCTATGCATCGTGATGGAAAGTACGTATTTGCCATGGTAAAAGATCTAAAAGTTGTTTTTGGAAAGGGGCCTGGTAGAGTTGCTGTTCCAAATGATAGTAACGGTATGGCACCCATGTTTAAGAAGATGTGTATATTTTGGCAGCTACCATATTGGGAAGTCTTAGAGGTCCGCAACGCAATTGACGTCATGCACCTGACGAAGAATCTTTGTGTCAACTTGATAGCCTTTCTAGGCACTTATGGTAAGACAAAAGATACACTGGAATCACCCCATGATCTGCAACACATGGAAGAACGACATGTACTACATCCAGAAGAGAGGGACAATGGGTGAAATTACTTGAGTCCTGCCAGCTTCACTCTTAGCAAAGAAGAAAAGGAAAGCATGTTCGAATGCCTCAATAGTATCAAGGTGCCCTCTGGATACTCTTCGAACATTAAGGGAATAATAAATATGGCAGAGAAGAAATTTACAAACCTGAAGTCTCATGACTGCCACATGTTCATGACACAGCTGCTTCCAGTGGCATTGAGGGGAGTTCTGCCAGAGAATCTATGATTAGCTATCATAAAGCTATGTGCATTCCTCAACGCAATTTCTCAGAAGGTAATCGATCCAGACAATCTACTGAAACTACAGGTTGATGTGGCCCAATGCCTGGTGAGCTTCAAGTTGGTATTTCCACCATCGTTCATCAACATTATGACACATCTACTAGTTCATCTTGTCAAAGAGATTGAAATTCTGGGTCCTGTCTTCTTGCACAATATGTTCCCTTTTGAGAGGTTAATGGGAGTACTAAAGAAATATGACTGTAATTGTGCTCGACCAGAAGGATGCATATCAAAGGGCTACGGAACCGAGGAGGTCATCGAGTTTTGTGTTGACTTCATCGATGATCTCAAACCGATTGGTGTTCCTGAATCACACCATGAGGGGAGACTCGGTGGTAAGGGAACAATAGGAAAGAAAGCTATTTCTACTAGGGATGATGATTCTTTCAACAGAGCACACTACACTATTCTACAACAATCATCCTTGGTCAGTCCTTATATAGATGAACATAAGGACCTTTTACACACTGAATTCCCGGGGAAGTCTGAGGCCTGGATTACACGTAAACAAATTGATACTTTCGCCAGTTGGTTGCGGAAACATCTAATGCGCAATATGGACATAAATGAACAGCTAGCATGGTTGGCCAGGGGTCCCTCCTTTACAGTCTTGACATTCCAAGGGTACGAGATTAATGGGAATACATACTATATGGTATCCCAAGATAAAAAGAGCGCCAACCAAAATAGTGGCGTCCGTGTAGATGCCCTAGACAACGATGGTACCAAGAACACATATTATGGTTACATAGAGGAGATATGGGAACTGGACTATGGCCCGTTATTGAAAGTGCCGTTGTTTCGGTGCAAATGGGTGAAGCTCAGTGGAGGAGGGGTGGCAAAAGACAATTATGGAATAACAAGACCTCAATAATCTTGGTAACAAAGATGAACCTTTCGTCCTAGCCAAGGATGTGGCTCAGTTTTCTATGTGAAGGACATGTCTAGTAAACTGAAGAAGCAAACAGACAAGTCAAATGATGATGCCAGGTGACACATAGTTCTTTCCGGAAAAAGAAACATCGTCGGCATCGAGGGCAAAACCGACATGTCGGAAGTTTATGATAAGTTTGACGAGATTCCTCCATTCGCCGTGAATGTTGACCCAAGCATTCTATTATCTGAAGAGGATGCTCCTTACGCATGTAGTGATCATAAGCAAGGCACATTCATGAAAAAGAAGATTATTGCTGTTATAGATCGTGATGTTTAATATATTGTTAAACCATTATGTAAAATATTGAGCATGCAGTCTCCTACTATTAATTTATGCTTATCTGATGGAGTTGTATTCAAATTGTTAGCATAATGAACTAAAAAACATTTTGAAATATATATTTATAGTAAATGAAATAAAAAACATTATGAAACAAAAAACTAATTGAAATATAACTTAAAAGGGCTTTTAGTCCCAGTTGGAGGCTCCAATCAGGACTAAATGTGTCGGTGGCCGACATTTAGTCCCGGTTCGTGGCTGGAACCGGGACTAAAACCTACTTTTAGTCCCAGTTGGAGCCTCCAACCGGGACTAAAAGCCTCCACCATTATAAATCTCGTGGCCGACCGTCGGCTGAGGCAGAACACTTCAGCTCTGCTAAAAAATTTTCGGCCGATCGGCTCTGCTCGTGATTTTTTTTAAGATTTCACTCCGCTGAATTTTTTCACGGTTAGTATCATTTGTTCATTCTCTAGTCTTCCCCGGTTAGAACTTTTTTGTTTATTTCTTTGTACGTAGAGACATTCGAGTTTTATCGTATTGATGAGATTGATGAATTGTAGCACAATATTGAGTTATTTTAATTTTTTGTTTTGTTTTTCCATTCAGTATATATATTTTAGTGATTTATTCAAAATAATTAGAGAAATCGGTTTGTGCTCTTAATTAGTTAGCAACAATGCCGAGGAGACAACGTCAGGTACCTCGTCGTGGTTGTTGACGCTCGTTAGCAACACCTTTTTAGTGCTAATTAAGTGGTGTTTTGGGACCAATTCATATAGTAACCTGCCACTTGGCACTTGAAATAACCCCGTTTTCGCATATGCATGTATTTTTGGAGGATTTTGGTTTACGCAGGCATTTAAGCTATAAATGAGCACTTTTAGACGAAGACCAAGGTCATGCATAGCATGGAGGAATATGAAGGCCAAAAACCTAATACGACTCGGATTTCATTCGCTCTAATCTATGGTGAACCAACCTCCAAGAATGTGGAAGGGCAAAGACTTGAAGATAAGGTCGGATGACTTCGGGATCAAGGCGAATCCGGCAAACATTTGGAAAGCTATCAAGACCCAATCTTATCCCGAAGCAACCGACGTCCAAATACCCACATGCATTGGCACCTGAACTCCTGGAAGATCTAGAAGCTTGCATGCAAAAGATGGGACAGATAGGCCACAAAAAGATCCGGCCGGCCGGCCCAGGCCCTTTGTGCCGGCCAGCCTAGGCCCTTTTTGTGCCGCCTCGGCCTCCCCTTCGAGCTAGGGTTTCCTCGAACTATTTATAGCCCCGATGCCCGGAGGCACGCACATCCATCCACCAGAACTCGGCGAAACCTAGGGCATACACCAAAGGGAGACAACGGCCGCCGCAAGTCCTCAAAGTTGTGTAGGGGATGGCTTAGGCCAACCCTAGCCACCATGGCCTCCCTACGTGGTTGTGCCATGGTGGAGTTCATGAGCTAGTTGGAGTTATCAATAGTATGTACTCGCTGGTGATATCCAAACACATCTATTATATGAGTAATGTTCTTCATGTCATCCGATCTCTTAGCGACTCAATAACTCCTTTTATGCTTTCTGCCTACATGAATATGATTGTTCCCTAGTCTAATACATATGTTTAGACTATATAGCATGCTTTATGTAATCATGGTGATTAGATCTATCATGTCGACTCTTCATGATATCTAGACACGTTCACTTGTGGATGTGCTCTTGTAACTAACCACAACGATAGGGAACATCATGGCAGGGTGTGATCTCGTGTACGGTGGTGTTCTTGGGAGGTTGACCGGAGGTAAGGGTTTAAAGATTGCTTTGGATGAGATGCATGATGCACTTGCCGTTATTAGCTAGAACTACAACTAGAAGGCGATAGGCTCGTTTACCCCTTTGGTTGCGCTTTAACCTTGCCTATGTTCATGGGTGTGATCAACCTACACTTCACTCATAACTCAAAGGTTTACCTTTATATGCAATCAATGTTTAATGATAGGAATAGATCCGTTAGATTAGATGGAGAACCCTAGTAAGTTCATTGTCGATCCATGGATTAATACCCTTGGATGGAGTACTCTAAGGGAAAAGTTACAATGATCTATGCGCTTGCGGTTCACAATTGGCACGTCTAAGGATCGTCAACAGTGGTGGAGGGTGGGATGATCTTGTGCGGATGCCACAAATAAACCCGCCACGAGAAGCACATGCACCTAGTCTCGTGTTCACTGGAAACAACATTGAAGTGCCCGCACCTAACGAAGCTCGTTTCAATTGGTTTATTATCTGGTGCATCAATAGTTACATGATAATGTATTTATTATTTCATGGAATTTATTAATGTGATTTACCACTTTTGCAGATTATTTTTCCAATCAAATGGTTTAAAGATGCAGTAATGCACATCGCTCCGCGATGCCCATTGGTTTACAGAGAGGTGAATGAGAACATCAGGAGGGTTCTCATTTCTGTTGAGATTAGGCAAAATGCTTTAATGACCCAAGCCGTGGCCAAGTTGTGCATATTCACGTCGAATCGGATGCCTGGTTGCAGGATCATGTTGCGGCTTGTGATGCGGTAAGGCAAGGACTCTACCGAGTCCAATTACTGGCTGGGCACATTTTACCAGACTGTAGCTACTTCAAGATAAAAGCTCATGAGGCAGGTGGCCTCCCCGTGACACAAATGCCTAAATTAATTACCCCTGAATACGAATCCATCTATGTAAGTTAACTATGATTTTTTGAATTCCATTACGAATGTTATAAAATAACGTGGCTTTGTTTTTTTATAGGACGATCTGTATTGTGGATCTATGCATGTGCACTCCGGGTTAGAAGCAATACTAAAATAGGTTCTTGATTACCTACAGTACACATTCACTAAGCCATATTCATATCGTGTTAATGATGGTTTTCAAGCGGACACAACCATGTCACATTTGGACGCAACTGGAACGACTAGGCATACAAAAATATATGGCGAGGTTTTGGATAAACACTATAAGGCGGTTGATAGTGCGTGCATATGGGCACTTGATTACGTTGATAGATATCTAGGTGTCGAGATTGTTGACTTTCTGTCACACCCGGATTTACGAATAAACCCGAATGCTACTATATGTGTACCCAGGAAGTCCAACACACACATATAGCTTTAGGATAACAGAATATCAAAGTAAAACAAGTGCTCGAATACAAAAGAATAGCATCTCAGAATTATTACAAATAAGACTCAAGTCTTTAATCAAAGTTTACACATACGAAAAGATAAACTCTCGTGGCTCCACAAACTCCACAAGGACACCGACTGGTTGACAGCTGCCTAGAAATCTGGAAAGTCTTCGGGAAACTCCACATCACCTTCAGGTTCATCTGATTACCCATCCGGGATTTTGTTGAATAGTGCAAGTGTAAGTAAACCATCTTACTTAACAAATATAACACGAGGGATGAAGGCTTAAAAGGCTAGACATTGTTTAACTGTGGTAAGCACTTTTAATTGTTCAGTTTTAGCATTAACCAAATTACTTCAATATGTTAGGTATATCCCAGTTGTAACCCCAAATTATGGATGTAAAGATCATCATTATCTCATCATCATATCACTACCAAGTTTTAGTTAAACATCACCAGGGTAAAAGTCACCATTCGAAAAGGATCCAGGCCACTCGTGACCGTGAGCACGGCTGTTATAACAGTTTTACACTCTGCAGAGGTTGTACACTTTCCCTACTGGTCGCGTAAAGTTCAAAAGAACTGTAGCCCAACCATGCAGTGCTGATCAGGCACATTCATCACACTTCCTTTGGTATGACTGCATAGGGACGCTACGAGACCTTCCAAAAGTCCCCCTAAAAAGCCAAGGGCCGCTACGGTTTCAACATAGGCGCATGAACCCCAACTCCCGGGATCAACAAACACCCATGGCGCAACGTGAGTGGTTGACGGCGTTCAGGGCGCAACGTGAACAACAAAGCCTACGGACGTCATGGCGCAACGTGAGTCCGTACCCGAGCAGATCAGGTTCATACTTAAACCACGGATCCCCTTTTGCGCCTTTCGGTAACCCTCAACTAATTAGAGTTGTGCTTTTTACTTAGTCAAGACCAGAGCCCATTTGATTCCTGTGGTTGCACTGTTCTCCCGGGTTGCCACTTTAAGATAGACCATAACAAGTGATGCCCAGAACAAGCACACAGCAATGCTCCAGTTTAAAGGTTGCTTAGGACAAAGCACACAGCACATGCCCCATTTAATTAAGTTGCCTAGAACAAAGCACACAGCACATGTTCCAGATCATGAATTGTCCAGAATAAAGCACACAGCACATATTCTAGAACAAGAGTTTGCTGAGAACAAAGCACACAGCACATGTTCCAGCTACCTAACCAGGTTGCTAAAAAGCAGGTTTTAACCATTCATCATTAAGAGGTATCAAGTATCACTGTCCAAAGACAGTAAGTGCATGTTGTAAAGCCTAGCTCAATTTATCCATCAATGCATAACCCGGTTGAACAAGAAAGTAAGTCTCAGAAGTACTAGGGATATCCTAAAACAAATTAACTCATGCATGAATGTAAGTGAACATTAATGGTGTATAGGTATCAAGAATTTCTCGTGTTATACTTGCCTTCCTCTTGGTACTGCAGCTGCTGCTCTTGCTCTTCAAAGTGTTGCTCAAAGGTCGGCTCGAAAGGCTCACCGGCTAGACTCGATCAACAATCACCAGCACACAATCCAGACAAGCCAGTACATGCATACCAAGTAAAATATATTAGAATAGTACACCAATCAATACAAATAGTGGCTAAAAAGCTAATAAAACTATTCTACGCATCACTACAAACACACGAGCGCAAGAATCACTGAAATCGGAGTTAAAACGCATAATCTAGGGCTAAAACAAGGTCTAGGGGCTTAACTGAAATTAACAGAACTTCCTAAGGGCTAAACAGTAAGAAATCGAGGGTATAAATATAAATAAAGGTCAAGTTCAGGGTCTAAAGGGCGAAAAACAGGCTCTGGACGGCGGGTTCTATTATCCGAAAACTTAGGGTTCAAACTGAAAGAAAACAGGACCTAATCGTAATTATTTTCTAAAGCTTTAGGACTGCGGGTTAATTACTCAAAAGCCAGGGGGCTCTTAATCAAAAGGGTGAAGGGGTATGTTGGATATGATCTGGGCCGTCGGTTTTTGGATGGAGGGTTAGGGCGGCTCGGCTCGGTTTTGCGGCGCGCGTCTTCGGAGAAGCTCCTGGAGGTACCTACGTGCGCGAGAGGGAGGTCAGGGCGAGCGCGGGGCTTCGGGTGGCAAGCACGGCGGCGGCGGCGCTTACCTCGGCTATGGCGGGCGGCGGCCTTCGGGAGCTCGGAAAACAGGTAAGGGAGGGGAGTCGGGGTGGTTTTATAGGGCGGAGGGTCGAGGGGATAAGCGCGCGGAGGATCCGGGGCGGATAGGGGCCGTTAGCGCGGATCCCGGGCGGCGGTTGCGTGGCGGCGCGTCGGACTCCGACGGGGAGTCCGGCTCGGACGGGAACGACGGCCCCGACAGGTGGGGCCCACCTGTCGGTGGCTGGGCGAAAGCGCACCAGCGCTCGGGTGTCTTCGGCGGGGAAAAACGGCGGGGCGCGAGCGGCTGGGCCGAACTGGGCCAGCTGGGCCACGGGACGAGGGGGTGACGCGGCTGGGCTGGGAGAGTTCAAGGGGCAAAAGCGAACCGGGCCGAAAGCTTAGGGGGCAAAAACAGACTTAACGCGAAAAAGGAATTAACCACTCAATCCAAAGCATTTTAAATGGGGACCTTAAATACAAATTTAACATCCATCATTTAATTTGCTAACAAACAAAAATATGCATCGGCATGAGTGCACAAACATGTTTTTCTACGCATACCTTTGTTTTTAAATTACTATCAAAATTCTAATTAATTCCTATATGACATGAACAATTCATAATTAAATATATTAAATCCTAATTTTTATTTAGGCCTAATTTTTAGGGTGTTACAGACCTACCCCCCTTAAGATGAATCTCGTCCTCGAGATTCGGATGCAGATTGGAATAGATTGGGAAATTCTGCCCTCAAATCCTCTTCTCTTTCCCAGGTTGCCTCATCCTCTGAGTGTTGACTCCACTGTACCTTGCACATTCTCGTCACCTTGTTTCGAGTAACTCGTTCTGCTTCCTCCAGTATTCTGATCGGGTACTCGGTATAAGTAAGATCCTCCTGCACATTCAATTCCTCCATCGGTAACTGTTCCTCTGGCACTCTCAAACACTTCTTCAGTTGTGACACGTGGAATACATCGTGAACTCCTGAGAGTCTTTCTGGCAACTCCAACTGATATGCCACTTCACCTCTCCTTTCTAGCACCTTGAATGGTCCAATGTATCGAGGTGCTAGCTTACCCTTCATGTTGAATCTGCGAACTCCCTTCATGGGTGACACCTTGAGATACACGTAGTCTCCAATCTCAAAGTTAAGCTCTCTCCTACGTACATCGGCATAGCTTTTCTGCCTGGACTGGGCTGCCTTTAAGTTCTGCCTGATGGTCTGCACTTGCTGTTCTGCTATTCTGAGAACCTCAGGTCCAAATACTTGACTCTCCCCTGTCTGATTCTAGAATAACGGTGTTCTGCATTTTCTACCATACAAAGCTTCAAATGGTGCCATCTTGATACTCTGCTGGTAACTATTGTTGTATGAGAACTCTGCATAAGGTAAGCTCCTATCCCAACTAGTCCCATACTATGTAGAGCACAGGCTCTCAACATATCCTCAAGTATCTGATTAGTTCTCTCCGTTTGTCCATCGGTCTGCGGGTGATATGCTGAACTGAACTTCAACCCGGTATCCATAGCCTCATGAAGCTTCTGCCAAAAATGTGAAGTGAACTGTGTCCCCCTATCAGACACAATCCTCTTGGGTACTCCATGCAGACACACTATTCCCTCCATGTACAGCTCTGCTAGCTTGGCACTTGTATAGGTGGTCTTTACTGGGAGAAAATGGGCCACCTTGGTTAGACGATCGACGATCACCCACACAGAGTCATAACCTCTCTGCGTGCGCGGCAGACCAGTGATGAAATCCATCCCAACTTCTTCCCATTTCCATTCCGGTATCCAGAGTGGTTGCAACAAACCAGCAGGTCTCTGATGCTCTGCCTTGACTCTCTGGCATGTATCACACAAAGCAACATACTCTGCAACTCCTCTTTTCAGTCCATACCACCAGTATCTTTCTTTGATATCGAGATACATCTTAGTACTGCCTGGATGAATCGAATAAGCGGAGTCATGGGCTTCCCTCAATATAGCTTCTCTGATATGTTTCACCTCCGGAACACATATTCTCTTACCATACCATAGCGTTCCTTATTCATCAACTCTGAATCCTGGTGCGTGACCAAGCGGGATCTGCTCTGCGATTTCCTGCAGCTTCTTATCCTCTAACTGTGCCTTGCGAATTTCTTGTTCTAGAGTAGGCTCAACTTCAAGTTCTGCCAAGTTAGCTACCAATCCCAGGTTCAAACGTTCAAATTCCTTGGCCAACTCATCCGGCATCTGAGCCACTTCTATCATGTTGGCGTAGCTTCTTCTGCTCAGGGCGTCAGCAACAAGATTTGCCTTTCCTGGATGATAATGAATCTCCAGGTCATAGTCCTTAATCAACTCTAGCCACCTTCTCTGCCTCAGGTTCAGGTCGGCTTGAGTGAACACGTACTTCAGACTTTTGTGATCTGTGTATATATCACATTTATGGCCGATCAGGTAGTGTCTCCAAATCTTCAAGGCATGTACCACAGCTGCCAACTCTAGATCATGAGTCGGGTAGTTGACCTCATGTTTCCTGAGTTGTCGAGAGGCATATGAAACCACTCTACCTTCCTGCATCAACACACATCCCAATCCCTGTCTAGAGGCATCACAGTAGATCGAGAAACTCTTATTCAGGTCTGGCAGGATCAATACTGGTGCGGTAGTCAATCTCTTCTTGAGTTCCTCAAAGCCTTTTTGACATTGCTCAGACCACACGAATTTTGCATTCTTCTCTAGCAACGCTGTTAAAGGTTTGGCAATCTTAGAGAATCCTTCAATGAATCTCCGATAGTAGCCTGCCATTCCTAAGAAACTCTGAATCTCACTAACATCCTTCGGTGGGTTCCAACTAAGAACATCTTTCACCTTCTTAGGATCAACTGCCACTCCTCCATTAGAGATAACATGTCCAAGGAATGACACTTCCTTTAGCCAGAAATCACACTTGCTAAGCTTGGCATACAACTGTTGTTCTCTCAATCGCTGTAGTACCAATCTCAGGTGTTCCTCATGCTCTTCTTCATTCTTGGAGAATACCAATATATCGTCGATGAATACCACGATGAACTTATCTAGATAATCCATGAATACCTTATTCATCAGGTACATGAAATATGCTGGTGCATTGGTTAATCCGAAAGACATTACAGTGAATTCATATAAAATATATCGTCGATGAATACCACGACGAACTTATCTAGATAATCCATGAATACCTTATTCATCAGGTACATGAAATATGCTGGTGCATTGGTTAATCCGAAAGACATTACAGTGAATTCATATAAACCGTATCGGGTAGTGAAAGCTGTCTTTGGTATGTCTGATGGACGAATCCTTAGTTGATGATATCCTGATCGAAGGTCAATCTTAGAGAACACACAAGCTCCCCTCAACTGATCAAACAAGTCATCAATTCTAGGTAAGGGATACTTGTTCTTGATGGTAACCTCATTTAGAGCTCGGTAGTCTACACACATCCTTTGGGTGCCATCCTTCTTCTCTACGAACAGCACTGGTGCTCCCCAAGGTGAAGAGCTAGGACGAATGTAACCCTTATCTAACAACTCCTTTAATTGTTTCTTTAGTTCCTCTAGTTCATTTACTCCCATTCTATATGGTCGCTTAGCTATAGGTGCAGTTCCAGGTTTAAGCTCAATAAGAAACTCAGTGTCGCGTTCTGGTGGCATACCTGGCAACTCCTCTGGAAAGACATCCGGAAACTCTCCCACAATTCTGATTCCCTCCATGATTTATCCCTTCATATGGTTGATCTGACCGGTCTTCAATGTGGATGGATCTGCTTGAAACTCAACCTTTTCTCCAGTCCCAGTCGTCAGTTCCACTGCCCTCTGAGCACACTTGATTACGGCATTATGGGCGTGCAACCAGGTCATCCCCAAGATGAGATCAATTCCCATGGAATTCAGCACTATAGGTGAAGCATGAAATTCTACCCCCCTTATTTGTACACTTATATTTGGGCATGCTAATGTTGCCCTTAATTCCCCTCCAGGTGAATTAACTATCAAAGTGTGTTGCATGGGTCGCATGGTCATTCTATACTTTTTCACATACTGAGCAGATATGAAAGCATGCGTTGCACCGGAATCAAACAGAACAGTGGCAGGGTGTGAGTTGACTAGAAACGTACCGAACACCACATCGGTTGCTCCTTGTGCTGCCTCTTCACTCATGTGGTTCACCTTTCCACGTGCAACGTTCTGCTGCCCTCCATTGTTGCGCGGCTGCGGGGGGTTCTGGCCATTGTTCCTCAGGGCGTTGTTCGGCCCATTAGTATTTTGGCCTCTCTTGGGGGCAGTTGTTGGCGTAGTGTCCAGGGTCACCACAGCTGTAGCAAGCTCTGCCTGCCATGGGGGTTACAGGTACAGCATTACCTTGGGTGAGGCGTGGTGCCGGGTTCTGCGGCTGCTGTTGCTGGTACTTCTGCTGGTACTGCTGTTGCTGGCGCTGTTGCTGGTAAGGCGGACGCTGTTGATTCTGCTGGCGCTGCTGTTGGTTTCCAGAGTTCGGTGGGCCTTGGATGCGGAGTTGGCCACCGGACTGTGGGTTGAAGCGGGGGCGCGAGCTGTTTCCACCTGTCTGATTGAGGAACTTCCTCTTCTTGTCCTCCATCTCCCGATGCTTGTGCTCCAGCATCAGGGCATTATCGACCAACTCATGGAAGTTGTCGAAGGTGTGAGTGAGCAGCTGGTACTGAAGGCCATCATTCAATCCCCGAAGGAACTGCCTTTGCTTCTTCTTGTCATCCGCCACATTCTCAGGAGCGTAGCGAGATAGCTCAATGAACTTGTCACGATAGGCAGAGACAGTCATTGATCCCTGCTTCAAAGCCAGGAATTCCTCTTGCTTCAGGGTCATGAGACCCTCCGGAATGTGGTGAGCACAGAAACGCTCACTGAACTCTGCCCACGTGATGTGGTCAGGGTCCTGGTGAGAGTATAGATACGAGTCCCACCATTCTTGGGCAACTCCTTGTAACTGTCCAGAACCGTGGAGCACCTTCTCCCTGTCAGTGCACTGAGCTATATCCAGTTGACGATTCACTGCCTTGAGCCAATCTTCAGCTTGCAGTGGCTCACTGGCATGGGTGAAGACAGGCGGGCGTCCCTTCATGAACTCCCCACGCCGATCTCTGACTTGCGGCTGATGTTGAGGTGGTGGCTGGTTCTAAAGGTTCTGATGCACAGCTGCAAATGCGTTGGCCATCTGCTGCAGCATCTGATTCTGATTGGCCAGTAGCTGTTCGAGCGGCACTGGAGGTGGTGGCGGTGGGTTTGGGTTGGCACGACCTCCACGAGCATTCCTCTGGTTGGCCATCTGTTACAGACACATGTTACTGTTACTTTTCAATTCCATACCATGAATCCATTCTGAATGATCATAGGCACAAGATAGAGACATATTTGAGAGAATTCAGCAGATAGAGAGTAGATAAAGGATATGGAAGCAAAGTAAAGAGACAATAGATTATAAAAACCCAACTATTTATTCAATAACGAACTAAACCAATATTCTAGATGTATGTGAACAATAGGTTCACATGCACCACACTCATTACAAAGATCCAAATCACACAAGTTCACAAGAATAATAAATCAAGCACTCATTAACACGGTTCAAACACTAAGACTCAGACGACTCACACGACTCAACCGACTCAACTCGCATGACTAGCGTTTTTATTACAACTCTAAACCTTCTAGTTCTCATCTATGGTCGTGCGACTAGCAAAAGTCCCGTAGCGAGTCCGCTTGCGTGGCGGTGCTTCTGCAAGGTACTCCGGCTCCTCCATAGGTGGTTCAAGCGCCGGGGTGCTCCAACTCTGCGATCCTAAGCCTTGCTGCTTGAAGCTCTTCCCACATCCTGGAATGCTCATCCAGCAGCGAGTCAAACTCCGTGTTGATAGTTGCAGCAAAACCCACGGTCTCCACGAGTCTGGCGCTCTGCTCTCCAGCTGGGTTGGCGATCCTGCTAGTCCTCCTCCCACGGGGCACACGTGGAATGTAGCGCTCTGCTCCATCGCGGACAAGGCTGAAGTAGAGTCCACGATAGGCGTAGAGTGCCCGGCGAGCAGCATCCTTGATGCCAGCCTCCTGTGTCTCCTTGGGAGCCAGCGCGGGGTGCTCTGACTCAGTCCTGGCGGCGCCTAGCAGTCGAGCAGACACGCGAACACAAGCCGTGGTCTTCCAGAAGTCAGTGTAGCGGTGATGAGTCCACCACTCACTGCGGTAGTCCACACTGACACGGCCATGTCCATAGTGGCGCTGAAGTAGACGAAGCAGATGACGATGGAAGTAGCAGTCTCCTCCGTCACGTGTAGTCTCCACCACCTTCCATCCTGTAGCTGGAGGTGGGTGGTCTTCCTCATCATCATCAGAGTCATCAGAGCCATCATAGTCGGAGTCCTCTCCATCTGAATCATCACCATCGCCTTTGGGGTCCTCTGGGCCTCCTCCGGCAGCGGCGCCTTCTTGCTTGACTGGAGCTGGTGGCGCCGGTGGTGGAACAACAGGCACGAACTGGTCTGCTTCCTCATCATAGATCTCGACCTCCTCGGGTTCTTCTTCAGCATCCTCCACTGGTGGCTTCTGAACAGGCGGCAGCTCTATCTCTCCAACTGGATCAGGGTTGAAGAACTGCAAGGCATGCTCAGCAACTCTGGGAGGCAAGAACTCTCCAACACACTTGTGTGGAGTGACCTTAGTGCGAGCCATCTATAGAAGAAAGTGAACAAGGGATTAAATTAAAATTTGTAACAGAATGAGATAGAATATAAGAATAAAGATTTGTATAAAATAACTCAAAGTGAAACAAGAGATTAAAGTAAATTAGAAATAAGGAATAATAATAAGGATAAATGAAATAATCAAGATTAAAACTTAAATGGAATAAGGACAAAGATAAAAGAAGACTCTAAACGACCATTCTAACTAGGCTGCGTGTCTTACAGTCAGCACTGCTTTGATACCAATCTGTCACACCCGGATTTACGAATAAACCCGAGTGCTACTATATGTGTACCCAGAAAGTCCAACACACACATATAGCTTTAGGATAACAGAATATCAAAGTAAAACAAGTGCTCGAATACAAAAGAATAGCATCTCAGAATTATGACAAATAAGACTTAAGTCTTTAATCAAAGTTTACGCATACGAAAAGATAAACTCTCATGGCTCCACAAACTCCACAAGGACACCGACTGGTTGACAGCTGCCTTGAAATCTGGAAAGTCTTCGGGAAACTCCACATCACCTTCAGGTTCATCTGATTACCCATCCGGGATTTTGTTGAATAGTGCAAGTGTAAGTAAACCATCTTACTTAACAAATATAACACGAGGGATGAAGGCTTAAAAGGCTAGACATTCTTTAACTGTGGTAAGCACTTTTAATTGTTCAATTTTAGCATTAACCAAATTACTACAATATGTTTGGTATATCCTAGTTGTAACCCCAAATTATGGATGTAAAGATCATCATTATCTCATCATCATATCACTACCAAGTTTTAGTTAAACATCACCAGGGTAAAAGTCACCATTCGAAAAGGATCCAGGCCACTCGTGAACGTGAGCACGGCTGTTATAACAGTTTTACACTCTGCAGAGGTTGTACACTTTCCCCACTGGTCGCGTAAAGTTCAAAAGAACTGTAGCCCAACCATGCAGTGCTGATCAGGCACATTCATCACACTTCCTTTGGTATGACTGCATAGGGACGCTACGAGACCTTCCAAAAGTCCCCCTAAAAAGCCAAGGGCCGCTACGGTTTCAACATAGGCGCATGAACCCCAACTCCCGGGATCAACAAACACCCATGGCGCAACGTGAGTGGTTGACGGCGTTTAGGGCGCAACGTGAACAATAAAGCCTACGGACGTCATGGCGCAACGTGAGTCCGTACCCGAGCAGATCAGGTTCATACTTAAACCACGGATCCCCTTTTGCGCCTTTCGGTAACCCTCAACTAATTAGAGTTGTGCTTTTTACTTAGTCAAGACCAGAGCCCATTTGATTCCCGTGGTTGCACTGTTCTCCCGGGTTGCCACTTTAAGATAGACCATAACAAGTGATGCCCAGAACAAGCACACAGCAATGCTCCAGTTTAAAGGTTGTTTAGGACAAAGCACACAGCACATGCCCCATTTAATTAAGTTGCCTAGAACAAAGCACACAGCACATGTTCCAGATCGTGAATTGTCCAGAATAAAGCACACAGCACATATTCTAGAACAAGAGTTTGCTGAGAACAAAGCACACAGCACATGTTCCAGCTACCTAACCAGGTTGCTAAAAAGCAGGTTTTAACCATTCATCATTAAGAGGTATCAAGTATCACTGTCCAAAGACAGTAAGCGCATGTTGTAAAGCCTAGCTCAATTTACCCATCAATGCATAACCCGATTGAACAAGAAAGTAAGTCTCAGAAGTACTAGGGATATCCTAAAACAAATTAACTCATGCATGAATGTAAGTGAACATTAATGGTGTATAGGTATCAAGGATTTCTCGTGTTATACTTGCCTTCCTCTTGGTACTGCAGCTGCTGCTCTTGCTCTTCAAAGTGTTGCTCAAAGGTCGGCTCGAAAGGCTCACCGGCTAGACTCGATCAACAATCACCAACACACAATCCAGACAAGCCAGTACATGCATACCAAGTTAAATATATTAGAACAATACACCAATCAATACAAATAGTGGCTAAAAAGCTAATAAAACTATTCTACGCATCACTACAAACACACGAGCACAAGAATCACTGAAATCGGAGTTAAAACGCATAATCTAGGGCTAAAACAAGGTCTAGGGGCTTAACTGAAATTAACAGAACTTCCTATGGGCTAAACAGTAAGAAACCGAGGGTATAAATATAAATAAAGGTCAAGTTCAGGGTCTAAAGGGCGAAAAACAGGCTCTGGACGGCGGGTTCTATTATCCGAAAACTTAGGGTTCAAACTGAAAGAAAACAGGACCTAATCGTAATTATTTTCTAAAGCTTTAGGACTGCGGGTTAATTACTCAAAAGCCAGGGGGCTCTTAATCAAAAGGGTGAAGGGGTATGTTGGATCTGATCTGGGCCGTCGGTTTTTGGATGGAGGGTTAGGGCGGCTCGGCTCGGTTTCGCGGCGCGCGTCTTCGGAGAAGCTCCTGGAGGTACCTACGTGCGCGAGAGGGAGGTCAGGGCGAGCGCGGGGCTTCGGGAGGCAAGCACGGCGGCAGCGGCGCTTACCTCGGCTATGGCGGGCGGCGGCCTTCGGGAGCTCGGAAAACAGGTAAGGGAGGGGAGTCGGGGTGGTTTTATAGGGCGGAGGGTCGAGGGGATAAGCGCGCGGAGGATCCGGGGCGGATAGGGGCCGTTAGCGCGGATCCCGGGCGGCGGTTGCGCGGCGGCGCGTCGGACTCCGACGGGGAGTCCGGCTCGGACGGGAACGACGGCCCCGATAGGTGGGGCCCACCTGTCGGTGGCTGGGCGAAAGCGCACCAGCGCTCGGGCGTCTTCGGCGGGGAAAAACGGCGGGGCGCGAGCGGCTGGGCCGAACTGGGCCAGCTGGGCCGCGGGGGTGACGCGGCTGGGCTGGGAGAGTTCAAGGGGCAAAAGCGAACCGGGCCGAAAGCTTAGGGGGCAAAAACAGACTTAACGCGAAAAAGGAATTAACCACTCAATCCAAAGCATTTTAAATGGGGACCTTAAATACAAATTTAACATCCATCATTTAATTTGCTAACAAACAAAAATATGCATCGGCATGAGTGCACAAACATGTTTTTCTACGCATACCTTTGTTTTTAAATTACTATCAAAATTCTAATTAATTCCTATATGACATGAACAATTCATAATTAAATATATTAAATCCTAATTTTTATTTAGGCCTAATTTTTAGGGTGTTACACTTAAACTATCTTTTTTATCTCATGAAGAAGAATGGCGTGGACAGAGATTAATTTAGTGGCGTGCATTTTTATGAATCATGTTGTAATGAGAATTATTATTAGGTTTGTTGGACTAATTTTTATCATGTTGTAATAACACTAATTTTTATTAAGTGTGTTTTTGTTTCCCGTGCAAATCCAGCTCTCTTTTGGTTTAGTTTTAGTTCTTTTACTAAATAGACAAATATCTATTCATATATATCATTATTACCAACAAAACTACAAAACTTTAATAAATAACATTTGCATATATTGGTGCTTTCATAATTTATTAAATATGATAATGTAAGTGGTATTATTTTGTTTATTAAATATTAGCCAAAAATTGATAATTAAAATAGTTGATGGGATGCATAGATTTTCTTAATAGACCAATCTATACTCACAAGCATTGTCTCCATGCTTTTTTTGCATGTGTACATGATGATCATACAGTGGCAAGGTGTATCTACAGCTAGGTAGTGACGTCTGTAGCCTGAGACTTATGTCTTCCATAACCATGTATTAAACAATAGTTGATGGAGTTTTTACTTCTCTCGATGGTTTTAATGTGAGCCTTGCAACATTAAAATCTTTCAGGCTCGCACTAAAACCATCGAGAAGTAAAAACTCCATCAACAATTGTTTAACATGATTATGGAAGACATAAGTCATTACCTATCTGGAGGTTAACCTTGCCATTATGTAAACATCATATACATATGCATAATAGGTATGGGAGAATACTTGTGAGCATTGTGTCGAATATTAAGAAAAATATGTGTACATCACATAAACTAGTTTAATTATAGATTTTTTGCTAATATTAGACAAACAAACATTATATAACTCATATTAGCATGTTTATTAAATTTTATAAGCTCTAATATAATCAACTGTTATTTTGTTAATTTTTTGCAAATTTTTTGGTGATAAGGATATATAATAATGAATATTAGTGTATTAGTAAAAGAAATTGAACTAAATAAAAGGGGGCTGGATTTGCACGGGAAGTGAAAACGCATACCGGGAATAAAGGGGTCTGCGTTTCGCATCCCGCGTGAAATTACCCTTTAGTACCGGTCCGTAATACGACCCGGAACTAAAGGGTCCCTTATATAGGCGTGTCTTCTTCCTCCGCCGAACCGCGATCTCCCGACCTCATTCTCCACGCGCGCGTGCCCCCGTCGTCGTCCCTCGCGTGCGCCCTCTCCGACGACCGCCATGCCGCCCTAGCTCT
>CM014270.1:44783922-44799545 GCA_004135705.1 Alloteropsis semialata | reverse complement strand
GTGCCATCCTTCTTCTCTACGAACAGCACTGGTGCTCCCCAAGGTGAAGAGCTAGGACGAATGTAACCCTTATCTAACAACTCCTTTAATTGTTTCTTTAGTTCCTCTAGTTCATTTACTCCCATTCTATATGGTCGCTTAGCTATAGGTGCAGTTCCAGGTTTAAGCTCAATAAGAAACTCAGTGTCGCGTTCTGGTGGCATACCTGGCAACTCCTCTGGAAAGACATCCGGAAACTCTCCCACAATTCTGATTCCCTCCATGATTTCTCCCTTCATATGGTTGATCTGACCGGTCTCCAATGTGGACGGATCTGCTTGAAACTCAACCTTTTCCCCAGTCCCAGTCATCAGTTCCACTGCCCTCTGAGTCTCCAATGTAGACGGATCTGCTTGAAACTCAACCTTTTCTCCTGTCCCAGTCGTCAGTTCCACTGCCCTCTGAGCACACTTGATTACGGCATTATGGGCCTGCAACCAGGTCATCCCCAAGATGAGATCAATTCCCATGGAATTCAGCACTATAGGTGAAGCATGAAATTCTACCCCCCTTATTTGTACACTTATATTTGGGCATGCTAATGTTGCCCTTAATTCCCCTCCAGGTGAATTAACTATCAAAGTGTGTTGCATGGGTTGCATGGTCATTTTATACTTTTTCACATACTGAGCAGATATGAAAGCATGCGTTGCACCGGAATCAAACAGAATAGTGGCAGGGTGTGAGTTGACTAGAAACGTACCGAACACCACATCGGTTGCTCCTTGTGCTGCCTCTTCACTCACGTGGTTCACCTTTCCACGTGCAACGTTCTGCTGCCCTCCATTGTTGCGCGGCTGCTGGGGGTTCTGGCCATTGTTCCTCGGGGCGTTGTTTGACCCATTAGTATTTTGGCCTCTCTTGGGGCAGCTATTGGCGTAGTGTCCAGGGTCACCACAGCTGTAGCAAGCTCTGCCTGCCATGAGGGTTACAGGTACAGCATTGCCCTGGGTGAGGCGTGGTGCTGGGTTCTGCGGCTGCTGCTGCTGGTACTTCTGCTGGTACTGCTGTTGCTGGCGCTGTTGCTGGTAAGGCGGACGCTGTTGATTCTGCTGGCGCTGCTGTTGGTTTCCAGAGTTCGGTGGGCCTTGGATGCGAAGTTGGCCACCGGACTGTGGATTGAAGCGGGGGCACGAGCTGTTTCCACCCGTCTGATTGAGGAACTTCCTCGTCTTTTCCTCCATCTCCCGACGCTTGTGCTCCAGCATCAGGGCATTATCGACCAACTCATGGAAGTTGTCGAAGGTGTGAGTGAGCAGCTGGTACTGAAGGCCATCATTCAATCCCAGAAGGAACTGCCTTTGCTTCTTCTTGTCATCCGCCACATTCTCAGGAGCGTAGCGAGAGAGTTCAATGAACTTGTCACGATAGGCAGTGACAGTCATTGATCCCTGCCTCAAGGCCAGGAACTCCTCTTGCTTCAGGGTCATGAGACCCTCCGGAATGTGGTGAGCACGGAAACGCTCACTGAACTCTGCCCACGTGATGTGGTCAGGGTCCTGGTGAGAGTATAGATACGAGTCCCACCATTCTTGGGCAGCTCCTTGTAACTGTCCAGACCCGTAGAGCACCTTCTCCCTGTCGGTGCACTGAGCTATATCCAGCTGACGATTCATCGCCTTGAGCCAGTCTTCGGCTTGCAGTGGTTCACTGGCGTGGGTGAAGACAGGCGGGCGTCCCTTCATGAATTCCCCACGCCGATCTCTGACTTGCGGCTGATGCTGAGGCGGCGGCTGGTTCTGCAGGTTCTGCTGTACAGCTGCGAATGCGTTGGCCATCTGCTGCAGCATCTGATTCTGATTGGCCAGTAGCTGTTCGAGCGGCACTGGAGGTGGCGGTGGTGGCGGGTTTGGGTTGGCACGACCTCCACGAGCATTCCTCCGGTTGGCCATCTGTTACAGACACATGTACTTTTCAATTCCATAACATGAATCCATCCTGACTGATCATAGGCATAAGATAGAAATAGATTTGAGAGAATTTAGCAGACAAAGAACAGATAAAGGATATGGGAGCAAAATAAAGAGACAAATAGATTGTAAAAAACCCAACTATTTATTCAATAACGAGCTAACTAATATTCTAGATGTACGTGAACAATAGGTTCACATGCACCGCACTCATTACAAAGATCCAAATCATACAAGTTCACAATAATAATAAATCAAGCACTCATTAACACGGTTCAAACACTAAGACTCAGACGACTCACATGACTCAAACGACTCAACTCGCATGACTAGCGTTTTTATTACAACTCAAGACCATCTAGTGCTCATCTATGGTGGTGCGGCTAGCAGAAGTCCCGTAGCGAGTCCTCTTGCGGGGCGGTGCTTCTGCAAGGTACTCCGGCTCCTCCATAGGTGGTTAAGCGCCGGGGTGCTCCAACTCTGCGATCCTAAGCCTTGCTGCTTGAAGCTCTTCCCACATCCTGGAATGCTCATCCAGCAGCGAGTCAAACTCCGTGTTGATAGTTGCAGCAAAGCCCACGGTCTCCACGAGTCTGGCGCTCTGCTCTCCAGCTGGGTTGGCGATCCTGCTAGTCCTCCTCCCACGGGGCACACGTGGAATGTAGCGCTCCACTCCATCACGGACAAGGCTGAAGTAGAGTCCACGATAGGCGTAGAGTGCCCGGCGAGCAGCATCAGTGATGCCAGCCTCCTGTGTCTCCCTGGGAGCCAGTGCGGGGTGCTCTGACTCAGTCCTGGCGGCGCCTAGCAGTCGAGCAGACACTCGAACACAAGCCGTGGTCTTCCAGAAGTCAGTGTAGCGGTGATGAGTCCACCACTCACTGCGGTAGTCCACACTGACACGGCCATGTCCATAGTGGCGCTGAAGTAGACGAAGCAGACGACGATGGAAGTAGCAGTCTCCTCCATCACATGTAGTCTCCACCACCTTCCATCCTGTAGCTGGAGGTGGGTGGTCTTCCTCATCATCATCAGAGTCATCAGAGCCATCATAGTCGGAGTCCTCTTCATCTGAATCATCACCATCGCCTTCGGGGTCCTCTGGGCCTCCTCCGGCAGCGGCACCTTCTTGCTTGGCTGGAGCAGGGGGCGCCGGTGGTGGAACAACAGGCACGAACCGGTCTTCTTCCTCATCATAGATCTTGACCTCCTCGGGTTCTTCTTCAGCATCCTCCACTGGCGGCTTCTGAACAGGCGGCAGCTCTATCTCTCCAACTGGATCAGGGTTCAAGAACTGCAAGGCATGCTCAGCAACTCTGGGGGGCAAGAACTCTCCAACACACTTGCGCGGAGTGACCTTAGTGCGAGCCATCTATAGAAGAAAGAGAATAAGGAATGAATTAAAATTTTGTAACAGAATAAGATAGATTAATAAGAATAAAGATTTGTATAAAATAACTCAAAGTGAAACAAGAGATTAAAGTAAATTAGAAATAAGGAATAATAATAAGGATAAGTGAAATAATCAAGATTAAAACTTAAATGGAATAAGGACAAAGATAAAAGAAGACTCTAAACGACCATTCTAACTAGGCTGCGTGTCCTACAGTCAGCACTGCTTTGATACCAATCTGTCACACCCGGATTTACGAATAAACCCGAATGCTACTATATGTGTACCCAGGAAGTCCAACACACACATATAGCTTTAGGATAACAGAATATCAAAGTAAAACAAGTGCTCGAATACAAAGGAATAGCATCTCAGAATTATTACAAATAAGACTCAAGTCTTTAATCAAAGTTTACGCATACGAAAAGATAAACTCTCGTGGCTCCATCTACTCCACAAGGACACCAACTGGTTGACAGCTGCCTAGAAGTCTGGAAAGTCTTCGGGAAACTCCACAACATCTTCAGGTTCATCTGATTACCCATCCGAGATTTTGTTGAATAATGCAAGTGTAAGTAAACCATTTTACTTAACAAATATAACACGAGGGATGAAGGCTTAAAAGGCTAGACACTGTTTAACTGCGGTAAGCACTTTTAATTGTTCAATTTTAGCATTAACCAAATTACTACAATATGTTAGGTATATCCCAGTTGTACCCCAAGTTATGGATGTAAAGATCATCATTATCTCATCATCATATCATTACCAAGTTTTAGTTAAACATCACCAGGGTAAAAGTCACCATTTGAAAAGGATCCAGGCCACTCGTAACCGTGAGCACGGCTGTTATAACAGTTTTACACTCTGCAGAGGTTGTACACTTTCCCCACTGATCGCGTAAAGTTCAAAAGAACTGTAGCCCAACCACGCAGTGCTGATCAGGCACATTCATCACACTTCCTTTGGTATGACTGCATAGGAACGCTACGAGACCTTCCAAAAGTCCCCCTAAAAAGTCAAGGGCCGCTACGGTTTCAACATAGGCGCATGAACCCCAACTCCCAGGATCAACAAACACCCATGGCGCAACGTGAGTGGTTGACGGCGTTCAGGGCGCAACGTGAACAACAATGCCTACGGACGTCAGGGTGCAACATGAGTCCGTACCCGAGCAGATCAGGCTCATACTTAAACCACGGATCCCCTTTTGCGCCTTTCGGTAACCCTCAACTAATTAGAGTTGTGCTTTTTACTTAGTCAAGACCAGAGCCCATTGATTCCCGTGGTTGTACTGTTTTCCCGGGTTGCCACTTTAAGATAGACCATAACAAGTGATGCCCAGAACAAGCACACAGCAATGCTCCAGTTTAAAGGTTGTTTAGGACAAAGCACACAGCACATGCCCCATTTAATTAAGTTGCCTAGAACAAAGCACACAGCACATGCTCCAGCTTCCTAACCATGTTGCTAAAAAGCAAGTTTTAACATTCATCATTGTATAAATATCAAGTATCACTGTCCAAAGACAGTAAGCGCAAGTTGCATAGCCTAGCTCAAATTACCCATCAATGCATAACCCGGTTGAGCAAGAAAGTAAGTCTCAAAAGTACTAGGGATATCCTAAACAGTTTAACTCATGCATGAATGTATGTGATTAATAATGTGTATAGGTATCAAGGATTTCTCATGTTATACTTGCCTTCCTCTTGGTACTGCAGCTGCTGCTCTTGCTCTTCAAAGTGTTGCTCAAAGGTCGGCTCGAAAGACTCACCGGCTGGACACGATCAACAATCACCAACACACAATCCAAGCAAGCCAGTACATGCATACCAAGTAAAATATATTAGAACAGTACACCAATCAATACAAACAGTGGCTAAAAAGCTAATAAAACTATTCTACGCATCACTACGAACACATGAGCGCAAGAATCACTGAAATCGGAGTTAAAACGCATAATCTAGGGCTAAAACAGGCTCTAGGGGCTTGCTGGCAAGGAAACTAAACTTCCAGGGACCTATCTGTGAGAAAACAGGGGCCTAAACATAATTACGTATAAAAACAGAAGGTCTAACACGTAAATAATACAACCTAGGACGGTGGGTTCAATTATTTAAAAGCTCAGGGTTCAAACCGTAAGAAAAAAGACCTAAACCTAAATACTTTTGAACTACACAGGACTGCGGGTTGATTCCTGGAAAACAGAGGGGCTTAAGTGCAAAAGGTGCGCTGCGTGGCTGCTTGGCTTGCGTGGCGCTGATGTGGCGCCCACGTGTCAGCCACGTGGCGCTGACGGGGCTGTAGACCGAGCCGTGGACTCGGCCCACGGGTCCACGGTGGACCGGATAAGGGGCGAAGGGGTACGGGGTGTTCTCATCCGCCCAGATCAGATCGGACGGCTGAGATTTGAGCGGGCGGCGGGCGGTGACCGGCGGCGAGCTGGGATGCGGCGGCGACGACGACGAGCGGCGGCGCAACTCCGGCGAGGCCATACGGGCGCTAGGGACCTCGGATTCGAGTGGTTTTTGGCTTGGGAGCAAGAGGGAGGCACGGCGAACTCACCTAGGGGCTCGGGTGCGTCGATTGGGCGGCGGAGAGGGGTCGTCGGCGTTGAAGAGCGGCGGCGGCGCTCGGGTGACGGCGTCGAGGGTGCTCCGGGGCTCGGGCTTGCGGCGTGCGTCTTCGGGGAAGCTCCTGGAGGTACCTACGTGCGCGAGAGGGAGGTCAGGGCGGGCGCGGAGCTTCGGGTGGCAAGCACGGCGGCGGCGGCGCTTACCTCGGCTATGGCGGGCGGCGGCCTTCGGGAGCTCGGAAAACAGGTAAGGGAGGGGGGTCGGGGTGGTTTTATAGGGCGGAGGGTCGAGGGGATAAGCGCGCGGAGGATCCGGGGCGGATAGGGGCCGTTAGCGCGGATCCCGGGCGGCGGTTGCGCGGCGGCGCGTCGGACTCCGACGGGGAGTCCGGCTCGGACGGGAACGACGGCCCTGACAGGTGGGCCCCACCTGTCAGTGGCGCGGGTGAAGGCGCACCAGCGCTCGGGCGTCTTCGGCTGGGGAAAACGGCGGGGCGCGAGTGCTGGGCCGGACTGGGCCAGCTGGGCCGCGGAACGAGGGGGTGATGCGGCTGGGCTGGAGAGTTAAAGGGGCAAAAGCGAACCGGGCCGAAAGCTTAGGGGGCAAAAACAGACTTAACGCGAAAAAGGAATTAACCACTCAATCCAAAGCATTTTAAATGGGGACCTTAAATACAAATTTAACATCCATCATTTAATTTGCTAACAAACAAAAATATGCATCGGCATGAGTGCACAACCATGTTTTTCTACGCTTACCTTTGTTTTTAAATTACTAACAAAATTCTAATTAATTCCTATATGACATGAACAATTCATAATTAAATATATTAAATCCTAATTTTTATTAAGGCCTAAATTTCAGGGTGTTACAGACCTACCCCCCTTAAGATGAATCTCGTCCTCGAGATTCGGATGCAGATTGGAATAGATTGGGAAATTCTGCCCTCAAATCCTCTTCTCTTTCCCAGGTTGCCTCATCCTCTGAGTGTTGACTCCACTGTACCTTGCACATTCTCGTCACCTTGTTTCGAGTAACTCTTTCTGCTTCCTCCAGTATTCTGATCGGGTACTCGGTATAAGTAAGATCTTCCTGCACATTCAATTCTTCCATTGGCAACTGCTCCTCTGGTACCCTCAAACACTTCTTTAGTTGTGACACATGGAACACATCATGAACTCCTGAAAGTTTCTCTGGCAACTCCAACTGATACGCTACTTCACCTCTTCTTTCTAGCACCTTGAAGGGTCCAATGTATCGAGGTGCTAGCTTACCCTTCATGTTGAATCTGCGAACTACCTTCATGGGTGACACCTTGAGATACACTTAGTCTCCAACCTCAAAGTTAAGCTCTCTCCTACGTACATCGGCATAGCTTTTCTGCCTGGACTGGGCTGCCTTTAAGTTCTGCCTGATGGTCTGCACTTGCTGTTCTGCTATTCTGAGAACCTCAGGTCCAAACACTTGACTCTCCCCTGTTTGATTACAGAATAACAGCGTTCTGCACTTTCTGCCATATAACGCCTCAAACGGTGCCATCTTGATACTCTGCTGGTAACTGTTATTGTAAGAGAACTCTGCATAAGGTAAACTCTTATCCCAACTAGTTCCATACTGTAGAGCGCAGGCTCTCAACATATCCTCAAGTACCTGATTAGTTCTCTCTGTTTGTCCATCAGTTTGCGGGTGATACGCTGAGCTACACTTTAACTCGGTATCCATAGCCTCATGAAGCTTCTGCCAAAAATGTGAAGTGAACTGCGTCCCCCTATCAGACACAATCCTCTTGGGTACTCCATGCAGACACACTATTCTTTCCATGTACAACTCTGCTAGCTTGGCACCTGTATAGGTGGTCTTTACTGGGAGAAAATGGGCCACCTTGGTTAGACGATCGACGATCACCCACACAGAGTCATAACCTCTCTGCGTGCGCGGCAGACCAGTGATGAAATCCATACCAACTTCCTCCCACTTCCATTCTGGTATCCGGAGTGGTTGCAGTAAACCGGCAGGTCTCTGATGTTCTGCCTTGACTCTCTGGCATGTATCACACAAAGCCACATACTCTGCAACTCCTCTTTTCAGTCCATACCACCAGTATCTCTCTTTAATATCTAGATACATCTTAGTGCTGCCTGGATGAATCGAATAGGCTAAGTCATGAGCTTCCCTCAATATAGCTTCTCGGATGTGCTTCACTTCCTGGGTACACATATAGTAGCATTCAGGTTTATTTGTAAATCCGGGTGTCACACGGTTCTAGGTGGGTATACTCTGTTTAGGTGCAAATGAGTTGAGGTGTGGGCCCTTCAATCCGTGAGAGTGACACGTGGCTCGTCCTCACCCTTCACTTGAACCGACCATGATTCAACGTCCATGATCCTTCCCTTGTGTGCTTCTTGACCTGTGTGGTAAATGGGCTGGATTGGGATTCAGGCCTGGTCGCCCGACCTAGCCAGGTCGGCCGACCTGGGTCTATGCCCAATTTCGTCCATCTTTTGCACCGTGGTCCCTGTACTCGAATATATTCCAGATATGCATGGTTTAGCATTATTTGAATACTAATGTCTAAGTTATGCTTGACCTTTGATGGTTTTCTGAGCCTATTGATGGTCGGATTTTTCGTTATAAGGACCGTCAACAACTACTCCGACCGTTTCTTCGACAACCGAAACAGGATCGCCGATGTCGAGGACTAGAATGTCATCGACGCGTTTCGGCATAGTCTCATTGACAACCACCTCTTCCGCACGCTCTTCAAAACCAACCTAGTCACAGTCTCCGACCTGATGGAGGTGGTCAACTTGGAGGTTCGGGCCGATCAGGCTGAGCAGGCCCAGTTCAAGAACAAACAGAAGCGCCCGGAAGACGACGACCGGGTTGAAAGCTCGAAGCGTCATGAGCCGCTCCGCGGATGGAAGACAGGCTCTGAGCCCCTCATAGCCCTGGTAGAAGAAGAAGGCCGGCAGGAACCCAGGTTCCTTGCCGAAGAATTCCATGACACACTGAATGATCAGTGTCCCTTCCACAAAGACGCAAAGCACAATCTCCGTGATTGTCACGCGCTGCTCAAAGAACTCGGCACCCTGCCTCCGACCAAGAAACAGCGCTAAAACAACAACGGCGGTCGATACAACAACTACCGTCGTGATGGCTACAACGGTGACCGGCGGGATGACTACCGCCGCAGAGAAGACCGCGACCGCCGCGATGATTACCGACGCGGCGAACGCGACCGCGATGCTCCGGCTCGTCGGGATGATCAACGTCGCCAAGACGATGAGCGCCGACTACCACCGCCACCCAAAGCACCTAGGCGGGCTGCCAACGGCGACTTCCAGCATGCTGATTGCCAGGTCAACGTCATCATTGGGGGGCCCGGCGCCTTCCCAGATCGGCGCAAGGGCAAGCTCCACAAGCGCAAGGTGAAGATGGTCTCCACCAAGCCGGTGGAATACCTCCAGTGGTCAGAGACGCCCATCACTTTCAGCTGTGACGACCACTGGGTGTACCTGCCAGAGCCAGGGTCCTACCCACTCGTCGTAGCTCCGGTCGTCGACAGGGTCCTCCTCTCCAACGTCTTGATTGATGGCGGGAGCACCCTCAACATCATCTTCACCAGCACCCTCAACAGCATGGGGTTCAACTACAGCTGGCTCCTGAGCGCTGAAGATCCGTTCTTCAGCATTGTGCCAGGAAAAGCTTCCTATCCAATAGGAAGGGTCGCCTTACCAGTCACATTTGGCACGGCCGACAACTACCGTACGGAGTTCCTATACTTCGAGGTGGCCGACTTCAAGAGTTCCTACCATGCCATCTTTGGCAGGCCCATGCTGGCCCGATTCATGGCTATTCCGAACCACACATATCTGGTTCTGAAGATGCTGGCTCCCAATGGCGCCCTCTCCATCCGTGGAGACATCAAGACCTCCTTCGAATGTGACGGGGAGGCAATCAAGATAGCTGAGCTGTCCCAGCAACTTGGAAATGCCACCTTGCTGGCAGAAGAAGCCCCCAAGGTGGCTACCGGCGAGCCTGTCCTCCTGGAGCAGAAGTAGCAGCCCACGGTGCTGACACCTACAGAAGCTCCTAAAGCGATCAGCTTCGGACTCGACGACCCCTCCAAGATGGCCCTCATAGGGCCGGGGCTCACTCCTAAATAGGAAGACGCGCTCACCTCTTTTCTCTGGGACAACTGGTACATCTTCGCATGGAAGCCATCAGACATGCCGGGAGTTCAGAGGGAGAAGGCTGAGCACTCCTTGGATTTGAGCAAGAACGCAAAGCCCGCCAAGCAGAAGCTACGCCGATTCACTCAAGATCGCAAGGAGGCCATTAGGATAGAATTGAATTAGCTCCTAGCTGCCGGTTTCATTAGAGAATGCAAACACCCTAAGTGGCTTGCAAATCCTGTACTTGTAAAGAAGCAATCGGGTGAATGGAGAATGTGCACTGACTACACGGATCTCAACCGCTACTGCCCTAAAGACCCCTTCCCTCTTCCACGAATTGGTCAAGTCGTCGACTCTACATCCGGCTGTGTGCTCCTGTGCTTTCTCAACTGCTACTCGGGTTATCACCAGATAGCCCTGAAGACGTCTGAACAGGACATAACAACGTTCATTACCCCGCATGGCATCTACTGCTACAAGACAATGACCTTCAGGTTGAAGAACGTCGGTGCCACGTACCAGAAGGCCATCCAAGGTTGCCTGCAAAGCCAAATCGGTCGCAACGTGGAGGCTTACATGGATGACGTCGTCGTCAAGACGTACGATGCCGACTCCCTCATCGCCGACCTGCAGGAAACTTTCAACAGCCTGCGCCGCTTCAGATGGAAGCTTAATCCTACGAAGTGCGTATTTGGGGTGCCGTTGGGAAAGCTCCTGGGCTTCCTGGTCAGCCAACGTGGCATCGAGGCGAACCCAGTCGAGCTGGACGCCATACGCAACCTCAAGGAACCTAAGTGCAAAAAGGACATCATGAAGCTCACAGAAATGATGGCGGCCCTGAGCCGGTTCATCAGCAAACTCGGCGAGAAGGGACTTCCGTTCTTCAAGAACCTCAAGAAGGAGGACAAGTTCGAGTGGACCCCTGAGGCTAGCAAGGCCCTGGCCGACCTCAAGGAGTTCTTAGTTACACCCCCAGGTACTCACTGGCCCAACCCCCGGGGAAGAGCTACCGCTATACATCTCGGCTACCACTCACGTAGTCAGCACGGCCCTGGTCGTCGAACGACCAGAAGAAGGCCACCCATACAAGGTCCAGCGCCCTGTATATTTCGTCAGCGAGTTACTCAGTGAGTCCAAAGTCCGGTACCCCCATCCTCAGAAGCTGCTCTACGCACTCCTGATCAACACCAGGAAGCTACGCCACTACTTCCAGGCCCACCTCATTCGAGTCATCTCGAATTTCCTTCTTGGAGCCATCCTCCACAACAGAGACGCCAACGGCCGCATCGTCAAGTGGTCCGTTGAACTCAGTGAGCACACCATCAACTTCGAGCCACGGGAGGCCATCAAGTCCCAGATACTGGCCGACTTCATGGCTGAGTGGACGGAGATCCAGACGTCGACCCCTGCGGAACGGCCAGAGCACTGGAAGATGTACTTCGATGGTGCCCTCAACCTTGAGGGAGCCGGTGCAGGAGTGCTGTTCATCTCTCGGGAGGGGCAGCACCTGAAGTATGTTCTTCAGATACACTACCAGGCTACCAACAATGGGGCCGAGTATGAAGCCCTCATCCACGGTCCCTGGATCACGGTTTCACTCGGCATCAAGTGGCTAATGTGCTATGGTGACTCCAAGCTAGTCGTCGAACAAGTCAACAAGAATTGGGACACAACCAAGGAAACCATGAGCACATACTGTGCCGAGGTACGTAAACTCGAGGCTCATTTCTATGGGCTCGAGTTCCACCATGTCCTCTGAGAAGATAATGTCGCCGCCGACGTCCTATCCAAGCTAGGATCCACCAGACCCTAGGTGCCAGTCGGCGTCTTCGTCCAAGACCTGCGCACCCCGTCCATCAAGATGCTTGAGGACGGCAGCCCTGTGCCCGACACGGAGCCACCCCCGGGTGGCCCGCCGACCAATGAGGTTCTTGTGGTGGAAGCAGACTGGCGCGCCCCCTTCATCGCTTTCCTCACAGAGAACTGGTCATTGGGTATGAAGTAGGAAATTCAAAAGCTGACTCGGCGTGTGACAAATTACGTCGTCATCGGCAACGCCTTGTACAGAAAGGCCGCCTCCACAGGCATACTCATGAAGTGTGTCCTCCGTGACGAAGGCATCAGCCTCTTGCAAGACATTCACTCGGGTACTTGCAGCAACCATGCCGCTGTAGGGACCCTAGTCGGCAAAGCTTACAGGGCAGGATTCTACTGGCCAACAGCCCTGTCTGATGCAAAAGAGTTGGTGCACTACTGCACCGGCTGCCAGTTCTTCTAGAAGCAAAAGCACCTGCCGGCTCAGGCTCTTCGAACCATTCCCCCATCTTGGCCATTCGCCATATGGGGACTCGACAACGTTGGGCCCTTCAAGACCGCTCCGGGCGGATTCAAGCACCTCTTGGTGGCAGTTGACAAGTTCACCAAGTGGATTGAGTACAAGGTCGTGACTGACACCAAGTCGGCCACAGCTGCCAAATTCATTGAAGAGCTCACCCATCGGTTTGGTGTCCCAAACCGCATCGTCACGGACCTAGGGTCCGAGTTCACAGGCCATGAGTTCTGGGACTTCTGCCAATGCATCGACGTCTACTACTCTTCCACGGCACACCCCATGTGTAGTGGCCAGGTTGAACAAGCTAATGGCATGGTCCAGGACTCGCTCAAGAAGGACATGTACGACAGACTCAACAAGCACGCCGGCCGGTGGGCCAAGGAAGTACCCCATGTCATATGGGGTCTACAGACACATAAGAGCAGAGCAACGGGATATACTCCCTTCTTCCTGGTATATGGCTCTGAAGCTGTCCTCCCAGCCGACGTCGCCCATGGTGCTCCACGCATCCAGCACTATGTTGGCATTTCTTAGCATCACCACTACTGGAGTGATGGCACTAGAGATGCCTTAATTTAAATCTTAGCGTTACACAAGTTCTGCAAGCGCACAGAAGTACATTGTAGCATTTCACCTGGGAGTATTCCAGAGTATCGTATTTATTTCCTCAGGGAAAGCGTTTGGCAAAGTAATATATTATCCAATGTATCAACTATATCATAATCAATATACCAGAACTAGGACAGGGGATAGAATGATATGAAAGATTGGGTAGGTTGACACACAGAAGGTTTCACTGCTCAGTATGTAAGTCTAGTTAATATGAAGGTCCTAAGAGAGGACTAAGGATTCTATGTACTTCTCACAAATGGGTTACATTCCTACAAGTATATACTGTACAAGCTTAATAAGGGATACATGATAGAGGACAAATCGAGGAGTCGTGGGATCCCCTCATCCAAGGGTACTGTCACGATGTTTATCACTATGGCCTGCAAACGCCCAAAACCGAACGGCGAGGATTACAAGGGACGGACAGGGCTGTCACCACCTGCCGCCTACCTCTGAATACGTGGAGTAGGGTATCCCCAACGGCATTCCATAACCCAAACACCACGTTTGTAATATGAAATACATCTTTACCAATTGTACGGAAAGGTAAAGAACAATCATAGAGATTCATTGGGCTATTGCCATAACATGCATCCGCTATACTAAGGTGTAAGACATACAACTCATATGATGAACACACAAGACTAGAAGTCAAGTAACATAAGCAAGATAATATTTCCATTAAGGCTCTAAGTCTTACAAATAAGCAAAGGATACAAGATAACTGAGCTCTAGGCTTACCAAGACTCCTTCGGAAACCCGTAGAAGCTCAACTCCTAGAACTACTTCTCTACTAACTAAGACTATAACTTGTAGCAATTGGAGCTCTTCCTTCTGGTGTGTGTTGTACAGGAGGCGTTGGCACCTATTTATAGCACTTGGAGGCGGTTTAGGGTCGGTACAAGGCGGTTGAGGGCAAGTGGGCCCACCCCCGAGTCGGCCGATCCCTTGACGTTGCCCGACCATCGGATTCACTGACTGAAGTTGTGCACGGCGCAGATGTCGTCCTAGAGTCGGTGTGGATGCGCACGAGAAGGGGGGACGGCAACGGCCATAGGACGGAGTCGGCCGACCTGGCCAGGTCGGCCGACCTGGTCCAGGCACGGTTTGCCACGGTCTTCTTCTGGGTCTCTGGAATGTGGACCCTTGTACTCGTGGAAGATGGGTATGGATCCTCGGAGTAACTGTTGGTTCTCATGTGGGCCCATCAATCCATATGCACCTCCTTATCCTTCTTGTCATCCCTTGGATGTAACCGTCATTGATTCAATGTTCTAGATGACAGGAACTTGTGCTTCTTCTGCATGGCCAAAGTTGGGCTTGGATGGTCATTAGGCCAGGTCGGCCGACCTGGTGGGGTCGGGCGACCTGGGCCTGGCCCTGTTTTACTTCATCTTTTGGCCCATATCTCCTGCAAACAAATATTCTCCATGTACAAGTGGAACTACGTTATTTGAAATAAAATTCTACTGATTATTGCTAGTTTATTTTATTTAATCATGTTGGTGTTACATAATAATCATGACTTAACAAGCGCCAACAAACTCCCCCAAGCTAAGATCTTTGCTCGTCCCTGAGCAAAGCTTGGAGAGTTAGGAACTTAGGATCAGATTTTTGCTTTCTTCCCAAAAGATATTTTCAACAAGAAAGTAATTCATGACTTGATTAAGTTGGCAAAGATCAAATCATCCTTTTTACCTTATCACTCATGGGGTCTGTTAGCTTTTTCTTCCTCTTGAGCGGTTGGAAACTAGAACAACTTAGCAAGAACGCTCCCCACATATTAGATCCACCTTTTCTCCGGAGGTTTTTTTAAAGAAACTTTTGTCAAAGAAAACAAGGCTCCTCAAGTGACTCTCTCAAGTCTCTCATAAGTGTATTGATCCTCTCCAACACTCCTCTCAATTTTCTCTTAATAACAAGTGGAGCTCACGAACGGAAAACTTTTATTTCACACATGCATTGCTTCTTTTGTTGAGTCAAATCCAGGATCAACGAAGAATTAAATCATACACTCAAATCGAAGTGTGCAAGTGTGGATATGTGGTAGTGGAAAATAAACTCCTTTAAGAAATCTCTCTCTTTTAGGAAATTTTGCTATAAAGCTTGGCTCCCTATTTCCCCCCCTTTTTTTTCATGGACTACACATGTGTCCATTTCTCTTTTCTCTCTCTTTTTTTTCATGGACTAGACTTATGTCCATATCTTTTATTCTCATTTTTCTTTTATAGGGAGCCTAAGCCTTATGACTAGAAATGTTTTTGGAGAGAAATCTCTTTGTTCTGGAGCACTTTATTCTAGTGAACAATTGCTAGGCATGTTGTGCGTACTCCCAGAGTAGAAATATCACACATATGGTGGCGTGTAGGTGACTCCAATTTTAAGAGCATGAAATAAATCTTACAAAGATCACAATGAACTTGACAAAACTCAAAGCAATTGCACATGCTTTTTGTAAGTGGTTGGAATAAGAGGCTGTGGTAGGATTTCACTCTTCACTGAGGAGCCTAGAATTTTGTCCTTTTTGAAACAAATCCTCCAAGATCAAGTTTCACTTAGATAGGTAAAGCAATTCTAGCTTATTAT
>CM014270.1:44730756-44775386 GCA_004135705.1 Alloteropsis semialata | reverse complement strand
GACAAACTACTTCTAATGATAATGAAACTTCTTCGGAGACACTTCTGTTTTCAAGCGACGTACGTGACAAAATGTCCGAAATCATCTGAAAATTTTATCGTAGCCTCTTTATATGATATCATGACATAACGCCAAATCTCATGATTTTCAGACTTTGTTTTGATTTTATAGAATTTTGAACCTATTCGGATCCACGTATATGCTGATGTTTCGTCAACTTAATGTTCGCAAATTCTATTCAACACTTGGATTAGGTCGTAAACACACGAGAGGAAGATGAATATCAAATTTTCATTCACTTTGTTCTGTTATTTCATGCACTTGCAGTTCAAATCTCATTGTACGGCAAAATTACTTTTAATGAAAAAAAATACCAAATATAGCAAACATTCTCAAAAAAGAGCCAAAGTGTAGCATGGATTAGAGAATACATTGTGGGTATGGGGGAAAAAGTTTGGAAGTGGTTGGAGCAAGTTTTATGGGCGATTTGCCGTGTGTCAGAAAAGGACACCCGGCAAAAGGTCAAATTTGCCGTGTGCCAGGGAAGGACACACGGCAAAATGACACATTTGCCGTGTGCCAAAGAAGGACACACGGCAAACTTAACGGCCCCCCAACGGCCGTCGCCGGCCAGCAACGGCCGCGGCGGCAACTCCTTTTTCTTTTTTTCATTTACAAGAGATGCCGTGTGTCAAAGTTTTAGGCACACGGCAAAACTCTTTTTGCCGTGTGCCTCGTTTTTGGCACACGGCAAACACGTTCTATGCCGTGTGCCGCCCAGATGCCGTGTGCTTCCTCGTAGGCACACGGCGAACAGTGGCTTTGCCGTGTGCCCGAGTTAATGCACACGGCAAAACCTTTGGCACACGGCAAACATCCTGTTTCCCGTAGTGGCAGGTCCGCGGGGAGAAGGCAGACAGGGGGGCCGTTTGGTTTTCCGGTGCTAGATACTGTTCACAACTTTGACCACTAATTAAAGGTATTTTACAAAACTAACTTCAGAACCCCTGCACTAGGAACCCTGAAAAATCTAATGAGGCCTTTGACCGCATGATTAGAGGATGATTAGAGGATGGTTACTGTAGCATCACTGTAGCCAATCATCGATTAATTAGGCTCATTAGATTCGTCTCGAAAAGTTACGCTCATCCGTGAAGAGGTTTTACAAATAGACTTCATTTAGTACTCCATGCAAGAAAGATTCTCTCCTAGCAATGCTAGATGCTAGAAAACCAAACAAGGCCAGGAAGAATGGAACAGAGGGGGAGGCTTTACATAAGGGCCTGTTTAGATCACCACGAAACTTTTGAAACTTTGAAACTTCACTATTCATCAAAGGAAATCTTACATGCATGGAGTATTAAACGTGTGTTAATGACAACACATTCTATAACCCTCCGGTAACTTTGCGAGACGAATCTAATGAGCCTAATTAGGCCATGATTAGACAATGTCGTGCTACAGTAAACAATCTCCAATGACAGATTAATTAGGCTTAATAGATTCATCTCGTGATTTCCCGTGCATCCGTGTATTTAGTTTTATAATTAGATCATGTTTAGTCCTCCTAATCTTCGATTTAGAATTGGAAACTTTCTTTCGCAAACTTTCTTTCCAAACTAAACAGGTCCTAAGTCTCACGTGCAGGCGTGCCAAGTGATCCTTTAAAGCCTTGCCTCGTGTATTAGAAACATGGGCATTTCAAATCGGGGATTGTGAGTTTATTTCTGCATTGCAAAGGGAGCCCGGTTATGTGGTAAATTACGTTTGTAACAGGCAAAGTTAATTACCATTCATGTTCTAAATTACAATTTATTTTGGCTTTCGACGTCATACTGTTAATGTATCTAGAGATATAGTATGACTAGAAATATTATATATATATATATATCTAAAAAAGCTAACGAGTTTTAATTTAGGACCAAAAGAAAAAAATTAGCTGAAGACGACTGAAATCCCGATTCAACATTAGAAATATATTGATTCTTTCCCAATAAACAAAAACTCTTTTCTGTAAATATTGAGTATTTGATTTCATTATCGTATGATAATACTATATTTTTATTTCTATTTGTTTATTGTATTATACCTTTCTATATTCTAGAGCCGGAAAGAGAAGGCTTCAACAGGATAAGACAGAGAGAAGACAGCTGAAATGTTGATTAGTGTGGACTTGGGCTAAATGTGCAGCAGACCATGGGCTTTTTCTTCATGCCTGCTCCTTTCACCTTCTGGGCCCGGCTCTTATGTCCACACACAGAACTAAAGCACATTGCTGCGGCCCAGAGTACGATTAAATTCATCTCAATGGAACTGGATCATCTTTGTGATGGGCTTTTATTGATTATGCATTTTTTGAACCTAAACATGAATTTTTTTATTTTTTTACGAAATTTCAAAAACAAATGCTGGGTGGCAGATTTTGCAAATCTGTCACCCAACCGCCGTATCAAATGGCTACCGCCAAATGATACGGCGGTAAGATTCCGTAACCGCCGGTTCAAACGGCGGTTAGCTGAACCGCCGTTTGAACCGGCGGTTTTATTTAAAACCATTTTTTGTCGGACGGCCAGGACCTAACCGCCGAATAAAACGGCGGCGTGCGCACCCTAACCGCCGAATCAGGTCCTGAATTCAGAGGTAAATTGTTTAATTGTTTAAAATTGTTATTTTCATTATTATAATTGTTGAAAAATGTTTAAATTGGTTTTTAATTTTTTTATTAATAGATATTCACTTTTTTAGGTAAATTGTATATCTGTTTAAAATTGTTATTTTCATTCGGCGGTTAGGTCCTGAATTCAGTAGAAAATATATAAATCAGAAAAAAGAAAAACTAATGGAAGATCTGACATCAATTCTGAGCATAACAAAGATGGAGGACTGGATGATGCCAAGTACCTAAGTGACCTGAGCTCCGGTGATGAGGAAAACAGAGATTATACAGACCAGGATGGTGGCTCTGCTGATAGTGACCAAAACACTCATGCCATCATAATATTTTCGCACATCGTTTTATCTTGCACCATGCCATATTTGTTTGAAATGTTTGCTCACCGTTGATAGCAAATATGCCAGGAAATACCTCCAGTTAACAAAAACCTTAAGGATGACGATGGATGGATTATAGTAACTTCCAAGAAGCTAGCAGATTGATGGATAACAAATGGGTCTCTTGTACTCATGTTTTTCTTAATTAAGTACCCCCGGCATTCATTTGCAATGTATAAAAAATTACATCACAGAAACGATATGGTGAACACACACCTCACATCCTTAGCCTAAACAATCTAATAGAAGTTGCAATGGCATGTGCAGCACACCAAAAATATAATCAGTTGCTGTTACCAGAACAAACATGCCTTAGGGGAAAGTAGGTTGCCGGGTGTGGAACTAACGCTCTACTGAGTACAACGGGGATATTTCCCCTTCCTGCTGGATTCTGGTGCAGCTTCCTTTGCACGGCGTCCGGCCTCTCTGTTGCGTTCACGATCGGCTTCACGTGCTTCGGCCTCCTGACGCTCCACCTCCTTCATCCTGTTACTTCGTTGCCAGAACTCTCTTGCCGAAGCTAAATGTTGTGCTTCTTGATGACGCAGGCGAGACTCCCGAGCTTGGAATTCTCCCTTCCTGAGCTTAAGTGCCGCCTCACGCTTAACAAGGTCTTTCTCAAGGCGAGAAAGACGTTCGGCCTCACGTGCTTGTTCTAGTCTAGCAGAGTACTGCTCTTTGCTCTCAATTGGTGATGGTACTCCTTGACTGGGTAGAGCATTCTTGTCGATCCACTGGAAGAAACTACAAGCCTGCATGTGGATGGCTTGGTCATTTAGATACACTAACAACAAAAACATGCATTAGCATTGCAACGAACCTTGAAATCATCATCAATGTCAGGACATCTGAAGAACCTAGCACCCCACTTGGACTTGTTTGAAGAATCAGTGCAGACTTGCAACCAGCATCGGAACCCGCAGTAGCATTTTGGCCGCTCTTCCCATGTCGGCACATCTTTTGGGTCATCTCTCCACGATGACATTGGTACGATCTATATTGACGATGAGTCGTGGGATGGATGAGTTGTGTATCAAACTTGTGCAATATAAAGAGCGCACCGGCCTACACTTATAGCCTGCACCCCCTGTCACTCAGAGGAAGGAGAGGTGGCCATTCAATCCATGGCTCGCATGAATGTGTTTGTTGCTGTCACTCAGAGGAAGCACACCCTGTACTGGAATTGTGTATTCCTCAAAATCTGAATCGGCTGAATCAAAAGTATCAGATGCTCCATTTGAGTTCAAGTTTTCATCAACACCATCTACTAACAAAGCTGTATTTGAACGATGTACTTGCTGAGTGACTGCAAAAACACACCACACGGATTGAATGGCCCACACGATGTCCTTGCTGAGTGACTGCAAAAACACACCACACGGATTCAATGGCCCACACCATGTCCTTCCTGAGTGACTGCAAAAACACACCACACGGATTGAATGGCCCACACGATGTCCTTCCTGAGTGACTGCAAAAACACACCACACGGATTCAATGGCCCACACCATGTCCTTCCTGAGTGACTGCAAAAACACACCACACGGATTCAATGGCCCACACCATGTCCTTCCTGAGTGACTGCAAAAACACACCTCACGGATTCAATGGCCCACACCATGTCCTTCCTGAGTGACTGCAAAAACACACCACACGGATTCAAAGTGCGTGCAGTGCAATTCTTAAAAGCATATTGTATTCTTCCCCATAATGCCCTTTTATATCTGTATCTTCGCCATCTTCTCCCCTAGAATCAATGTATTCCTCAAAATCTGAATCGGCTGAATCAAAAGTATCAGATGCTCCATTTGAGTTCAAGTTTTTGTCAACACCATCTAATAACAAAGCTGTATTTGAACGATGTCGTTACTGAGTGACTGCAAAAACATACCACACGGATTGAATGGCCCACACGATGTCCTTGCTGAGTGACTGCAAAAACACACCACACGGATTCAATGGCCCACACCATGTCCTTCCTGAGTGACTGCAAAAACACACCACACGGATTCAATGGCCCATGAAAGTGCATCTAGGCCCCCATGTGGGTTTTGGTGAATTGAATGACAAAGCGATTAAAGGACTAATGTGTTTGTTAAAGTTATGAGCAGGGATTAAAATGAATATTTTATGATACACTATTGTTCATGGGTTGAATGCAATGTGTATGGCTCATAATGTTGCATACCAACGAGCGTGTGGTCCCATTATGCAAGGATATGATAAATGGCAAGCTATGGTGAAATAAGAAAGGAGACATGTTGACATATGTGATATATTGGTCTCTAAAATAATGAAGGCTTGTTGAACATATACATATGGGATATCTTGGATCATGGTTGATAAAGATTGCTAGATATTGCAAGACTAGTTGTCACTATTGAAATCTAAATGCAATACAAACCGATATGGAGCTACATGAGAAGCAATGATGAAGCAATAATTCGGGATATATCATGTTGGTCTCCAATATTATGAGATGATCCAATTGTCAAAGAAGAATGATATTGCAAAGCTTCATATGTGTATGATAAAAATGACATGAGCATATGTGTTACAAATTGGTCTACAATTGGAAGCTTGCAATGGTTTGGATATTCTTTGTCAATCAAGAACAAGCATTTGAAGATTCTTTCAAGTGGAATTCATTCAAAGGCAAAGCAAAGTCAACTTGATGATACAAGGGTAAGTGATGAAGAAGCAAATCGAGATGACTAGAGCGAGGGACTAAGCAAGCTAAGGTGCAAATTGCTAGGGTGAAGCATCTAGTATCCGGGGTGTGTTCGAAGTATCATATTCAAGTATCATCAAGAAAAGCAATGCAATGCATATATATGTTATGATTGATAAAGAGGGTGACCTAAGGATTAAAGTGAACTCAATGGATGATGGAAAATCCTAAGTCACTAGCTCAAGTATGGAATTGCTCAAGAAAGATGGCAATGTTGAAAGCCCTCAAGTTGTCAACTATCAAAGTATGGCATTGATGAAGACTTGGAGACTCAAGAAGAATTCATTGTGTTTATATTTATCCTTGAGTATAGGTACGCCGTACTATCAAGAGGGATGCAACATTTGCTTATTGACAAATATCTTAAGTGCTCAATAGTTGACCTATGTGAGAATAGCCTTGAGAGAGTCTCAGAGTGTGCTAACAAATCCCAGCTCAACTAACATTGTGTGGTTTTATCCTTGGATGAAACCTTGAGCTAACTTGAGAGTTTTGGGACAGACCCGACCGGTCTGACCGGTCAAGGGGACCGGTCTGACCGGTGGAAGGTCTAACGGCTAGTTTTTCAAATCACCCTGCCCGACCAGTCTGACCGGTCTAGGTGACCGGTCTGACCGGTCACGGCAGAGCTACAACGGCTAGTTTTTGTGTGCTGGGGTATTTATACCCCTCAGCCCCCCTCTTGGTGGGCTGCTGCTTCTACACGACTTTGACATATTCCAGAAGCCAGGAAAGCCCTCCCCAACCTCTCTTTGTGAGATTTGTGTGATATTTGTGATATCTTTGAGTTGGGTTGAGTGAGCAAGATTGAGTGAGCATTAGAGAGCAAAACAAGAGCAATCATAGCTTGAGCACTTCGATTCGCTGTCAAGAAAGCAATTTGAAGCATTTGTTACTCTTGGAGGTTCTTCCTCCTAGACGGCTAGGCGTCGCCCGGTGAGCTACCAAATTGTGTGGTGAGCCTCGGGATTGTTTGTGCAGGTTGTGCTTCACCTCCGGAAGGGAAGAAGCAAACTAGTGGAAGGAGGAGATAGCTTGACCTAAGTGGTGGTCGCATAAGCTTCCTCAACGGAGAGTAGGATTCACCGTACCTTGGTGGTTGCTTGGTGCGAGCGGTGAATCCGAACTTCGGGAAAACAACTCTTGTGTCTCCGTTGTGGTTTGCCTCACTTGTTGATTTCTAGCATATTTTGTGCTTCCGCTTCGATCTACTTGGTTGTGCTTATATTGTGTGCAGGGATAGCTTTGCCTTGCTGAATATCATCTATAGAAGCAACTCACCAAGTTTGGTTCGTGCTAGAAGTCAAGAAGAAGCTCGAGCTGCTGTTGGGGGAGTGCACTGCACGTCACCGGTCTGACCGGTGTGGAGAACCGGTCTGACCGGTCACCCCCTGGCAGCTAGAGTAAAAAGGGGAAAAGTTTGATTTTGCGGTATATCGCCTATTCACCCCCCCCTCTAGGCGACATCAAGGTCCTTTCAATTGGTATCAGAGCTAGGACTCACATCCAAGCTTAACCGCCGTGAGAAAAGATGTCGACTACTTGTGAGGTACCACATGAGCTACTTGCTCTAGATGGCTCAAACTACATATCTTGGTCTGCTCATGTTCTAAATGTTTTTACGACCATGAGTCCTCTTGCTGAGCAGATTTTAGTAACTAGCATTCTATCTCCTAATCATGATTGGTTTAATGTTGACATGTCAACTTTATCTCTCAAGGAGTTGGAATGTTGGCGACTCAACGCTCAAGTTAATAACTACTTGTATAGAGCTTTGAGTTATGAGATGCAGGATGTTTTATTTGATGAGTTTACAATAGATGCACATCTCAATTGGGAATTGATCAACAATATGTGCAACAAAGCCAAATTTGTTGATCAAGAGCAAACAGATAATAAAACACTTGAGGAGTGCTCCACATCTTCTACAACAAGCACTGATCCTCATGTGTCACTTCTCAATGAAGAAGAAGGCCAAACAAGCCAAGACACGGTCTCTCTGCAGAGACCGGTCAGACCGGTGTCATTTACCGGTCAGACCGGTGCCGGCAGAGAAACCGCATCCGAATTTGTCTCGGGTGTGTGTCAAGATTCAAGCCATGCTTCATCATCTATAGAGTCTACTCAATCATATTATGAAGCTGGTGTTTGCTTGATGGCCAAGAAGAAAAAGAAGAAGACCAAGAAAGGAAAAAGTCAAAATGTTGAGGTGTCTAGCTCTTTTGAAAAAGAGCTTGAGATCCTCAAATCCGAACATGCCTCCTTGGTTTGTAAGTATGATTCATTGGCAGCAAAATATGATTATTCCATTAAATCCTTTGCTTGTGTAGCATCGGTGGATAAAGCCAATGATATGCTCATTGCTCGACTTGAGAAGCTCACTAGTGAGCATATGGCTTTGCAAGCAACTCACAAAGAACTTGAGTGTTCTCATGAGAAGCTTGTGGAATCATATGCTATGCTAGACATTGCTCATGAGGTTGTATTATCATCGGTAAAATATCTTGAACCTCATACACACACTTGCACATGCTCTCACATCAATTCTACTTCATTATGTGAAAAACCGTGTTGCTCCCAAGCAACCAAATCTTGTGATGAGCATGTTTTTGTAGAGTCTTGTGATGATCTCCTTGCTGAAGAATTGGAGGACATGAAACAAGCAAGAGAAGAGATCAAGAATGACTTGGTCAAGCTTAAGGGAAAGGGCCAAGTGCAACCTTCTCAAGATAACCGTGAAAACATGGTGAATAAGCTTGAGAAGGGATCAATGGTCACTAGCTCAATCCCTCAGCATGACAAGCAAGTCAACAAAGACAAGACTCAAGAAAAGAAGAAAAAGGAGCTTGATCACATACAATGCTTCAATTGTTCAACAATGGGGCATTATGCATCTATGTGCCCGATCAAGCATAAAGGCAAGATAATGAAGCATAGAGTATCCAAGAAAAGGAGTCTTGCAAAGAATAGGATTTGCTATGGATGCAAGAAGAAGGGACACACAATAGCCATGTGTCCTGGCTCTGACCCTGACCGGTCAGACCGGTCACCTGGGCCGGTCAGACCGGTGGCGGCCAGGGCAGCCACTCTTCACCAAAATGACAAGATTGAAGTCACCTCTTCATCCATGGAACCCAAAAGCAAGCAAAGGCAAGAAAATCAAATAAATATAAAGGCAAGCAAGAACAAGAGCCGTGTTTGCTATACTTGCCGGCAAAAGGGTCACATGGGCAAGGATTGTCCAAATGGTAACATTCTTGAATCTAACCTTGTCCATTATGATTTTAGTAAGCTTAGGAAAGACAAAACTGACACTTGTGCTATAAGAGTGATTAGTTCACCTCAAATTAGCATAAGAGCCATTTGGGTTCCTAAGCATCTTGTGACTAACCTCAAAGGACCCAACAAGATTTGGGTACCAAAGAGTGCTTGGTGAGCTTGCAGGATAATCGAGAGGCATTGGACACTTGGCTTATAGAAAAGATGCAAGAAATGAAGAAATTAGCCAAGTGACTAGCAAAGTGTTGAAATGACAAAACCAATGTCATCTCGGTAACTGGTGCTAAATGTCATGCCTTGGTCACTCTCAGTTCTGAGTGAACGCTCATGGGTCACAAGTGTAGTTTGTGAGGCATGAGAAAGTGACTTTGACATTTTTATTTGATTTATTCCCCTTATGCCATGTGATGCTTTTAATGACTCTCTAGTAGAGTATACTTTTTGAAGTGCAGGAAATTACACAAAAAGTAAAGAAGAAATTTCTTGGAACAAGTAAAAGAAAAGAATTCCAATTGAGTGTGTGCTGACTGGAGTTGACCGGTCTAACCGGTCACCTTGACCGGTCTGACCGGTCATGACCCAGTCAGCGTACATCAAGTTCCGGCAGCCTCTGTCTCGTGCCAGAAGTTCCGACCCAAAACTCCGGCAGCCACTGTTTCTTATCAGAAGTTCCGGCAAATCACTACCAGAAGTTCCGGCAGGGATTTATTTTTCGGGCTTCACCCAAGCTGGAATATTACAAGAAATTCTTCAAGCACTTCCATGGCACACAAATCCATGTACTACATTTGTGGTAGTAAGTTCTCTTGGCACCATCTCAATAAATGTAATTTATTTATGTGCCGGACCCAAATTGTGAAATAAACTCCTCAAATTCATTAAATTGAACAAGTGCATGTGACAAGTGATTCAAACACGTGATGCACCTATTGAGGGGGAGTTCATTCTACAATTTGTGTCCTTGAGACTAACATTTTCTTTTAGTGATCTTGTAGTCTCATTTGTGAGAGCTTGTCTCTCTTGTGAGAGTTAGTCTCTCTTTGAAGCAAGCTATGCATTTTGTTCAAAATTGGTAAAAGTGTATCTATCTCTTTTTGGACAATGATTTATCTTGATAAATAGCTGCTTGCCATAATATAGATTAAATTCCTTTGCTTGGCTTTGTGACAAGATTGATGCATGTGAGCTTGCCTTCTACCCATATACACATGTGCATCAAGAAAGAGGAATCTAACCTATATTGTGAGGTTTCATCTTTTAGTGATCCACTGTGCCTTTTCAATCCAAAGATCACTAAATGATGAAACTAGATCTTGAGTTCCTTAATGCATTTCCTCTCTATGATGTATATAAGGGAAAATTATAAATGAGAAGAAGCATTTGGATTATATTGATAACGCACAAGACTTGAGAAGTAAATCTTCACCAATGTGAAGAAAAGGATTGGCTAGAGACCAAGGTATGTTTTTCAATTTCATATATTCATTTCAATGCATCTAGGCCTTCCCTCATGCTAGTGTGTTTAGCATGAAAAGTTTTATGTGACTTTGATTGAGATCCCTGGCATAATTTCAATTTGTTTATTACCTTCCATATGCTTTGACCAAGATTGTGAATAAACTCCTCAATATTCATAATTGAATAAAGTGCAACTCAAAAGAAATTCAAAATTCTTATGCACTATCTAAGGGGGAGCTTATTCCAATACTTGTGTCATTTGTGGGACTAACAATCTCTTCTAGTGAATTTGTAGTCACATGTGCTAGTATATCTTGTGCTAACTCTATACTTGAGTAAGAAAAATAATCATGAGAGCTAGCACCATGCTAAATTGAAATGTGCACAAATCGAATGGGCTTAAGGCAAAGGTGTGTTTTCATGAACCTTCTATTCCTATCTTTTGCATCTAGGCCCTTGTACCTTGCTAGTATGTGTTTTTGCATGTAATTGTATCAAGTCATTTTGAGCTTCAAATCTAGATATTTAGTTGATGTCTTCATTGAGAACTGACTTGGTGTCATCTCTTGCAAGATATGAGCTAAATATACTATGATGACTATTGACTTGAGATGGATGCATGTCTTTTGTGGCATAGGGTAGTTTTTGCGAAAATTCAACTAGCATGTGTAGGAAGTGTGCTTTCTTTGAAAATTTTTGGTTCTTGGTCTTTGTGGCCCGATTGACTCACTTGTGACTATTGTTCACTTTGTTTGATTGATGCCTAGTCACAAGTGGGAAGATTTTCTCAAGTCCATAAAATCTTTATCTATCTATCTATCTTTCTTGGAAGAATCAAGAAATGAGAAACAATTTGGATTATCCCATATTCTTCTGAGATATGTCAACTTTGGATAATATTCACTGCAAATCTAATGTCCAACCTTGGAAGGGCTAAAAGGATCAAAAGTTCATCAATTAGCCTTCTCAACCTTGCTGTTGAGAGGGGCACCGGTCTAACCGGTTCCCGGCACCGGTCTGACCGGTGTACCCCGGGAGTTACCCCTTTTACCCCCTCCCGTGACTCAACAGTACATCCTTATCCTCATTCACCCTCTATTCCCATCCACGACCTCTCCTCTCTCCTGCCCGAGCGCCCAAGCTCCCCTCTCATCCTCCATTGGCGATTTGAGGATTCAACCAAGGAAAAGCTCGCCTCTCTCAAGGATTCAAGCCTCCTCGGTCGGTCTAACTGGTGCCCTAACCGGCCCCTTGGATTCATCTCGAGTTCCTCTCTCCAAAGGTATTCAAATCTTGTTTTTGCCCGATCTATCAACTCCATGAGTAGATTTGAAATTCCTTGGGTAGAACATCTCCTGGCAACCCTTAGAGACTACTCCTAGAAGATCTTTCAATTTCGTTGGATGCATTGTGAGGAATAGATTTTGGGGATGAACTGCGAGGCACCGGTCTGACCGGTGCCCCCGACCGGTCTGACCGGTCAAGGCAGTTCACCTCCAAAATCTGATTTTGTTCAATTTATTCAACTTTTATCTGCTTGAGGATGTCTCATAAGATTCCATGATCATATCTAGTCAATATATCTGCTCAGATTGCTGGATGGAGCTATTGGCTCAGTTCTGGGGGTGATCGGTCTGACCGGTCACCTTGACCGGTCTGACCGGTCAGGCCCAGAGCTGCTCCAATTTCTCCAATCCATGTGCTTTCTCTTGACAAATCAATCAAATCTTGTTCCCTGGTGTCTTATGGATATTTCTTCATAATCTTTGTGACCCAGGATCAGCAGCTATGACTAATGGTCATGATGCCGAGAGAAGAAAAAAGAGAAGACAAGAAGATTCTAGTTCTCAAGGTGCCAGCTCTGTGCGAGATGATTATGCAGGCCGACTGAGACCTAGAGGGCAGAAAAGGTCTTCAGTTGAGATGAATGTTGATGAGGAAGAAGAGGAGCAAATTGAGACTAGTAGTGATGATGAGGAGCAAAGTCCTTATAGAGTGGAGCCTCGCCATGGCAAAGGCCCGGCTATTGATAATGATAGCAGTGGCAGCGGTGAGAGTGATGGTGGTGGTGATGGTGATGGTGGTGATGATGATGATGGCAATGGTAATGATGATGAAGGTGATGGTGAAGATGATGATGAAGCTCCTGTCATTGTCAGGCCCAACTATCTCTATGGTACAAGAATGACAAATTATCATGGGGAAGGGATGACAAAGGCTGTTGTGAAAATGAGAGATGCAGATCCTTACAGTGGGCCTAGGACAGCTAGTGACAATAGATTTTGGACTATGTTTCAGCAGGATTTCTACACCTCTGTCATTCTAAAGAAGTCCAAGATCACACATGAGGCTCAGTATGTGGATTGGAAACACATGACAGATCAACATAATCAAATTTTTGATGAGATCATTGAGGCTTGTGCAAGACAAAGGATAATGCACATTATGGGTTTCAAGCAAAGCTGGAACAAAGAGATTATTGCTCAGTTCTTTGCTACAGTGTACTTTGGCTTTAGGAATGATGTTAAAGCCATGTTTTGGATGACTAATGGTGTTAGGTATCACATCACCTTTCCGGCCTTCAGCAACATGTTCAAGCTTGGTAATGAAGAAGGCCTTCAAATGTTGCATGATGAGGATGAACTTGAGCTATCTAAGATGAAGATCATGTATCCTCGCAATATGGAAAATGAATGGGGGAAAGTGAAGCATTTGTACACTTTCTATGGAGTTCTCAATAGGCTTTTTAGGAAGACAATAACCCCTAGAGATGGCAATACATCTGAAATTACTTCCTATCAAAAGAATTTGATGTATGCTATGAGGCCTGGGGCACCTGAATTCAGTGTTGGGGATTTTATTTGGCAAGAGATCAAGCATGTATCTGAAAATCCAAAGAAGATCTGCAGCTATAGTCCCTATATCATGTATATGATTAGAAAGGTGACCAAGATTGATTTTCCTAGTGATGTGAAGCACAAGCCATTGAAGCCTAATGCCAAGAAAAATCCTAGGATTCCATCTCCTGAGCCAGAAATTCAGCATGAGCCAGTTGGAGGAGTGTTTGAGCAGCAGGAGCCGCCTCAACCAGATCAGCCTGGTGCTCAGGCCGGCACCGGTCTGACCGGTGACCGTTACCGGTCTGACCGGTTCAGGCCTGAGCCCATTGTGTTCTCTCGCAGGCCAAGGGAAAAGCCCACTTCTCCAATCAAGAAACTCTTCAATCTTTTTGTTGGCATGTGTAAGAGCCAAAGAGATATAGAGGTGGAGCAGCAGCGTCAGCGGAGGGATAATAAGAAGATAAATGATTCAATTAAGATGATGCACAATGCCATGAACCTTCAGCCGCCGCGTTCTCCTCCATCTCCACCACCTCCAGAGGTTGAGATTCCATCTCTTGATGATAGGCTCCAAGGATATTCATCAGCAGGATACTTTGATCAGTACGGGAGCATATTCTTTCCAGAGGCTAGTTCTTCATCAGGTGCTCCTCCAGTTCAGCCACAGCAGCCGCCAGCACCTCCACAGTATGCACATGTTCCTCCACTATACCAGACCCTCTCTGCCAGTATGCCTAGTACGTTCTCGTCGGGTTTTGTGCCAGGTATGATGGGAGGCACATATCCAGCAGGATCATCCTCTGTGGGTCCATCCTTTCATAGTGAGGGCATGATGGCGGGTTCTTCAGTTCCACCATTCAGTAGTGGCATTCTTGATCCTTCTAGTGATGCACCGGAGACCTCTGACATAGCAGCGAGGCTCTCAACTTCTATCTTTGGTTATACACCTCCTGTGCCTCCTGACACTTCGGCTTCCTATGGTACTACTGATCCCACTCTTGCTTCTCCCTCTAAGATCACCGTATCAGATTCTATTTATCTTATGCCTCCTTTCTCACATTTACATGAAGGACTTCATCTTTGGCAAGAATCACCTAGTGAGGGAGGAAACGGTGGCAATGGACACGAGTGACTGCAGCTACAACTTCTCCAAGCCCTTTTATGGATGTTTGATGACAAAGGGGGAGAAGAGTTGGATTAAAGGCTTCATTCTTCAGTTTGCAGCAGTAGCAGCAGCCTTGACCGGTCTGACCGGTCAGGGTGACCGGTCTGACCGGTCAAGTGTCTTGGCAGTTGAAAACTTGTAATAAATCTTGAATTCTATTCCTTTGTGGACTTGAGAACTTGTAATGTGTGCTACTGTGTGTGTAAGAACCTTATTTATGCACTTTGAGTAACTTTGTGTTAGTTTGTGATGCTTGAATTGATTGGTGGATGATTTTATTTATTATATGTGTGCTGACTGGGGCTGACCGGTCTGACCGGTCACCTTGACCGGTCTGACCGGTCAGGCACCTGACAGCACACATACATTTCTATGTGTGCCTTTCATGTCATATGCATCACGGATATTTTTTGTACACACACTTGTTGCACCCCACCGTTTCTGAGATATAGAGGGAGCTCCCATGTTTTTATTGTGAAATGTGTGCTCTTGGCATGTGAGGCCAATTTTGAAATTCCATTCAAAGCACACATTAAGGGGGAGCTCACAATATATCTAAGAAACTAAAAGAGCTTAATTGTCATATTTGTAAGCTTTAATCGGGTTGTCATCAATCACCAAAAAGGGGGAGATTGAAAGTGCATCTAGGCCCCCATGTGGGTTTTGGTGAATTGAATGACAAAGCGATTAAAGGACTAATGTGTTTGTTAAAGTTATGAGCAGGGATTAAAATGAATATTTTATGATACACTATTGTTCATGGGTTGAATGCAATGTGTATGGCTCATAATGTCACATACCAACGAGTGTGTGGTCCCATTATGCAAGGATATGATAAATGGCAAGCTATGGTGAAATAAGAAAGGAGACATGTTGACATATGTGATATATTGGTCTCTAAAAATAATGAAGGCTTGTTGAACATATACATATGGGATATCTTGGATCATGGTTGATAAAGATTGCGAGATATTGCAAGACTAGTTGTCACTATTGAAATCTAAATGCAATACAAACCGATATGGAGCTACATGAGAAGCAATGATGAAGCAATAATTCGGGATATATCATGTTGGTCTCCAATATTATGAGATGATCCAATTGTCAAAGAAGAATGATATTGGAAAGCTTCATATGTGTATGATAAAAATGACATGAGCATATGTGTTACAAATTGGTCTACAATTGGAAGCTTGCAATGGTTTGGATATTCTTTGTCAATCAAGAACAAGCATTTGAAGATTCTTTCAAGTGGAATTCATTCAAAGGCAAAGCAAAGTCAACTTGATGATACAAGGGTAAGTGATGAAGAAGCAAATCGAGATGACTAGAGCGAGGGACTAAGCAAGCTAAGGTGCAAATTGCTAGGGTGAAGCATCTAGTATCCGGGGTGTGTTCGAAGTATCATATTCAAGTATCATCAAGAAAAGCAATGCAATGCATATATATGTTATGATTGATAAAGAGGGTGACCTAAGGATTAAAGTGAACTCAATGGATGATGGAAAATCCTAAGTCACTAGCTCAAGTATGGAATTGCTCAAGAAAGATGGCAATGTTGAAAGCCCTCAAGTTGTCAACTATCAAAGTATGGCATTGATGAAGACTTGGAGACTCAAGAAGAATTCATTGTGTTTATATTTATCCTTGAGTATAGGTACGCCGTACTATCAAGAGGGATGCAACATTTGCTTATTGACAAATATCTTAAGTGCTCAATAGTTGACCCATGTGAGAATAGTTTTGAGAGAGTCTCAGAGTGTGCTAACCAATCCCAGCTCAACTAACATTGTGTGGTTTTATCCTTGGATGAAACCTTGAGCTAACTTGAGAGTGTTGGGACAGACCCGACCGGTCTGACCGGTCAAGGGGACCGGTCTGACCGGTGAAAGGTCTAACGGCTAGTTTTTCAAATCACCCTGCCCGACCGGTCTGACCGGTCAGGGTGACCGGTCTGACCGGTCACGGCAGAGCTACAACGGCTAGTTTTTGTGTGCTGGGGTATTTATACCCCTCAGCCCCTCTCTTGGTGGGCTGCTGCTTCTACACGACTTTGACATATTCCAGAAGCCAGGAAAGCCCTCCCCAACCTCTCTTTGTGAGATTTGTGTGATATTTGTGATATCTTTGAGTTGGGTTGAGTGAGCAAGATTGAGTGAGCATTAGAGAGCAAAACAAGAGCAATCATAGCTTGAGCACTTCGATTCGCTGTCAAGAAAGCAATTTGAAGCATTTGTTACTCTTGGAGGTTCTTCCTCCTAGACGGCTAGGCGTCGCCCGGCGAGCTACCAAATTGTGTGGTGAGCCTCGGGATTGTTTGTGCAGGTTGTGCTTCACCTCCGGAAGGAAAGAAGCAAACTAGTGGAAGGAGGAGATAGCTTGACCTAAGTGGTGGTCGCATAAGCTTCCTCAACGGAGAGTAGGATTCATCGTACCTTGGTGGTTGCTTGGTGCGAGCGGTGAATCCGAACTTCGGGAAAACAACTCTTTGTGTCTCCGTTGTGGTTTGCCTCACTTGTTGATTTCTAGCATATTTTGTGCTTCCGCTTCGATCTACTTGGTTGTGCTTATATTGTGTACAGGGATAGCTTTGCCTTGCTGAATATCACCTATAGAAGCAACTCACCAAGTTTGGTTCGTGCTAGAAGTCAAGAAGAAGCTCGAGCTGCTGTTGGGGGAGTGCACTGCACGTCACCGGTCTGACCGGTGTGGAGAACCGGTCTGACCGGTCACCCCCTGGCAGCTAGAGTAAAAAGGGGAAAAGTTTGATTTTGCGGTATATCGCCTATTCACCCCCCCTCTAGGCGACATCAAGGTCCTTTCACAGATGCTGATAGGTGTCGCGGTTCGTGCGCAGTTAGACGCGCTCAAGGTCAACAAAGAAGGTGGTGGGTTTGAGGGTTATGGTGAGGAACATGCCTGGACTCAGAAGTCGGGCTTGTGGAGGCTCCCCTACATGTGTGACCTTCTTCTTCCACATAACATTGATATGATGCACACTGAAAAGAATGTCGCCGAGGCAACATTCGGTACAGTCATGGACATTTCTGATAAGACAAAGGACAATGTTAAGGCTAGAGTGGATCAAGCTAGGATGTGTAATAGACCAAAGTACGACATTCCGCCTCCCAAAGACGGCAAGAAATGGAAAAAGCCTCCAGCCGAATTCGTACTGAAGAAGGAGCAAAGGAGGGAAGTACTAGAATGGTTCAAAACTTTAATGTTTCCTGATGGGTATGCAGCGAATCTGAGAAGGGGGGTGAACTTAGCTACAATGCGAATCAATGGGCTGAAGAGCCATGACTACCACATATGGATTGAGCGGCTTCTTCCGGTGATGGTTCGAGGCTATCTCCCTGATCATGTGTGGCTTGTGCTGGCAGAGTTAAGCAATTTCTTCCGCGTACTTTGTGCTAAGGAATTATCTCGGACTGTGGTTGCAGAAATGGAAAAATTTGCTCCAGTGTTGCTTTGTAAGTTGGAAAAGATCTTTCCGCCCGGTTTTTTCAATCCAATGCAGCATATGATTTTGCACCTCCCGTATGAGGCACGACTGGGGGGGTCCTGTGCAGGCCCGTTGGTGCTATTCAATTGAGAGGCAACAAAAAGTTCTTCGAACCAAATGTAAAAACAAATGCAAAATTGAAGCTTCCATTGCAGAGGCATACTGTACTGAGGAGGTGTCAAATTTCACAACAAAATACTATGGTGACACTCTTCCGAACGTCCACAATCCACTACCTCGTTACAATGCCAACGAAAATGATTCAAACATCAGCCTTTTTAGAGGGCAACTCGGAAGTTCAAGTGGTGCACTCGTAAGACCTTGCAACATGAAGAGTTGCGCAAAATCATGATGTATGTGCTGACAAACCTTTCAGAAGTGGAAAATTACATCCAGTAAGTTCTGAACAAACTAGTTCTCGATTATTTTGCATCCAACCCCTCTTAATCTTGTTCTCGTTCATACAGAGAATTTACTCATCAATTCTGGCGAAGAAATAGGGCACCGACACCACATCAAGTTGATGCCCTTCTTAAAAATGGAGCGGGAGGTTCTGCGCCCGATTTTATTTCTTGGTTCAAACATAAGGTACAGTCGTTCTAAGGCTCGTACTTTTTACGACGTGCGAATAATAACATGAACTATCATGATTTTACTTTCAGGGCCAAAATGATGAGTCAATGAGTCCCGAGTTGAGACAGATTGCCAATGGTTGTGCCTATAGGGTCATGTCATACTCCGGCTATGATGTGAATGGATATCGCTTTCACACAGAAAGCCACGAGCAGAGTCGTCCCAATCGAAGAACCACAAATAGCGGAGTTTGTACGACAGCTAATGATGGGGTCGATTATTATGGCATAATTGAAGAAATATATGAACTAACGTTTCATGGTTGCAAACCTCTTAAGCCGGTCATATTCAAATGCCATTGGTTTGATCCTAACGAAGTGCGACGGACCCCTAATCTTGGACTAGTTGAAATTCGACAGTCATCCGTGTATCCAGGAGACGATGTCTATATTGTGGCTCAACAAGCCACACAAGTTTATTATCTCTCATACCCGTGCAAAACCGACAAACGTCTTCAGGGTTGGGACGTTGTGTACAAGGTGTCGCCACACGGCAAACTACCTGTCCCTAACAATGAAGATTATAACATAGATCCAAACACGTATGACGGAGAGTTCTTTCAAGAAGATGGACTACCAGGGCGTTTTGAGATAGACTTAACCGGAGCGATCGAAATGGAAGTAGACGATGATGAAACGGTTCATGACGAGGATGCTGGAGATGAGGTTTATAATGCGAAGGATTTAGAATTACTTGAGCGATTACAATTAGGGCTTGATGACGATGACAGTCCTCCTTTGGAGCACGGGCCTGAATATGAACTCGATATGCAAGATAGTGATGATGAGACTTATGATGCAGCTAATCCTGATCAAGATGACTATTTTTAATACATGTTAGTTTCTAATTATGTGATGTTTATTTTGTAATTATGTTACTCTTTCTTAAATATTTACTGATTGGTTTACTGTTTTTAATTGCAGGTGATTGAACAAAGATGGTGGGCGGCGGTGTAGCACGAAAATGTGTGTCTGCTTTCAGAAGGGCTCTTCCAAGCCCTTCTGCGTCGGGGCCCTCGACTTGGGGTCGAGGGAAGGGTCGAGGGAAAGGTGGCCCCAAGGGTGGCCGAAAGGGTCGACCTATACAGCCACCTTCGCCAGAGGAGGAGGAGGAGGAGGAGGAGGAGGAGGAGCAGCAGCAGGAGCAGCGGCAGGAGGACGAATACGTTCCTTCCGAGGAGGAGGAGGAGGAGGAGGAGGAGGAGGCGGAGGCGGAGGAGGAGGCGGAGGCGGAGGAGGAGGAGGAGGAGGCCACGACAGGGCCTATCCCGGCTGTCTGGTTGCGAGGTCCCTCGAGACTTCCGGATAGGCCGATACCTCTTGCTTCCCGCCCAATGATTCAACCCTCTGGGCAAGCGTAAGTAAATTTACATGTTCTCAATACCTTTTCATTTCAATACCTTATGATTTCACAATATATCATCTTAATCATTTTTGACAGGGGTTGGCGAGTACTCATCGAATGTGGTCACAACCGCAAGGTCAACGGCATCCTCGGCCTTTTGTGCAGGGAGCACTTCCCGGGCCTGGTCACCATTGGCGGAAGGCAGGAGCCGGCCTGGACGTGGGAGCACTACGTCATCGTCCCAGATCACGTCAATCGGGAAGGAAGGATCTTCGCTAACAAGGCGGAGCGGGTCAAGGCCGAGCTGTGGGTAAGTATTCCTCGCACTAAACTACTCAATACATGGCATTCATTTGTAATAATGACTAGATACATCGTGTTTATATGCAGGATTTCTACAGGTGTGCGGATGGGTACGAGGCCCGTGCGGCGGTTGTGGCTCACAACCGATGCGTGAAGCTGGTGAAGGACATGCACTACGAGGCGCAAGTGCAGTGTGTCATCAACTTCAGCGCTCTGTTCATGGGCCAGAAGATAAATAAAGAAGCCGCCAGAAACTTGAAGCTGACCCGGGAGCAGTACTTGCAGGTATTTTTCATATATTTTCAGATTTAAGAACGGCGAACCTTTTGATATTCTTACGTTTCATTGACTTGATCACGTGTAGGTGCCTGCGTGGTGGTGCCGCAATGATATGGTGTGTTGGGGATGCATAGTGGACAAGTGGTTCACACCAGAGTGGGAGGAGAAGCACAACGCTGGCCGAGAGCGGCGTTTGCTGATGCCAGGTCCCGCACACCATCAAGGCAGCCGTACCAACGACGAATACAGGGCTAAATGGGTATGCTGGTTCATTTTCTTTATTTGTCATCAAACTACTCAATGTTGCTTCATTTGTCATCAAATTGGTGTTTTGTTTTGCAGTCCGCAGCACATCAAGGCGCTGAGTGCTCCCAGTTCATGGGATGGGCTATGGCGCACAAGGGCAAGGCGTCCGAGGTCACCTACAACCCGGACGACCCGCCCTCGGCGTACTCCAATCCCTCCATCCACACCCGCATCACCGAGTACACAGAGGCGGGACGACAGGTCCATGGGCCAGAGTGGGATCCGAGCGCCCATGACCTGGATGGAGAGCTCGTCATGAGGGTGGGAGGAGGCAAGAAACATGGCTGGTACTACATGGGCGACGGTATTCTAGACACGGCCAGTACTCCCACTCTCCCCCAGGTTCGAGCCAGGAGCACCAGCAGTAGCCCGGCCATACGCCCACGCCTGACACAGTCACAGCTCCAAGTGCAGGAACTTCAGGTTATTTATGTCTTATTCATTGTTCATTCATTTCTTATATATATTTGATTTGAATTGTGACATTGTGATGAAAAATTGTAGGCCCAGCTAGAGGCGCAAGCGCAAGCACACCAGGCGGCAATAGCGGCGGCGATAGCCGAAGAGAGGCGGATACGGGAGGAGGAACAGGCCAGGCAGCACGCCGAGAACCAGCAGCAGCTGAGCGCGATGTACAACTACATTCGAGCTCTTTCTGTTCAGATTGGTCAGCCCCTGCCCCTACCGCAGATGGTCTTCCCGGCGGCTCCGGCTCCAGAAACTCCTGCGGTGAGTGACTTGAATTCCTTGTATATTCGTTTCAATTATTAGAGACTTAGAGAATATAGAAACTTAGAGTCACTTAGAGACTTAGATTAAATTTTGAATGTTAAAGATTATAACTAGGAGAAATTGAATCTTCGCTCACATTCAATCTATTCTCAATATTGCAGAACCAATCCGCGGCATCGAATACGCCGGACTTGTCGCCAGGCATCTCACCGACGTTACAGCCGCAGCAGTTGTTCCCGCCGAATAACCCCCTGCCGTAACCGCCACCGTACCCCCCAGCACCGTGAATTTGAACTTTGGAATAATGAACTTGTGACATACTTTGGATTTCCGAACTTGTCAAACGTAAAATGCATTTGTGAATTTGTCTATATTATGTGCCTATGATGCTATATCAATTGCCTGTGATGCTGCTTGTCATGAATTATATGTCTGTGATGTTTGTTTGAGAGGGGACCTTTTTACGTGAAAAAATAGCAAAAAAATGGTGAATTTGGTCACTTCGCCGTGTGTGGCACACGGCAAAGAAGGCCTTTGCCGTGTGTTTTTGCCATGGCACACGGCGAAGGGACCAAACCTGATGGTTCTGGACGGAACATTGCCGTGTGCAGAAGTTCGCCGTGTGCCTTTTCATTATTTTGCCGTGTGCCGCTCCAAAGGCACACGGCAAAGTTGGCGTGTTTGCCGTGTGCCGCCCGTAAGGCACACGGCAAAGTATGAGATTTCGCCGTGTGTCCCTGTCTAGGCACACGGCGAAGTTTTGAACTTTGCCGTGTGCTTTTGGGGCGGCACACGGCGAACCCTGTGGGCCCCGGCCGCCGTCGCCGTCCCCTGTCGCCGTCCCCCGCCGTCTCGTCATTTTTTTGCCGTGTGCCCTGTTTGACACACGGCAAAGAGATTGCCGTGTGCCCGATAAAGGGCCCACGGCGAAGCTGGCTTCGCCGTCGTGGCTGGCCGCCGTCGGGCCTTCGCCGTGGGCCACACACGGCAACTCTTTTGCCGTGTGTTTTTGGTCCTTCGCCGTGTGCCTCAGGCACAACCGCAAGGTCAACGGCATCCTCGGCCTTTTGTGCAGGGAGCACTTCCCGGGCCTGGTCACCATTGGCGGAAGGCAGGAGCCGGCCTGGACGTGGGAGCACTACGTCACCGTCCCAGATCACGTCGATCGGGAAGGAAGGATCTTCGCTAACAAGGCGGAGCGGGTCAAGGCCGAGCTGTGGGTAAGTATTCCTCGCACTAAACTACTCAATACATGGCATTCATTTGTAATAATGACTAGATACATCGTGTTTATATGCAGGATTTCTACAGGTGTGCGGATGGGTACGAGGCCCGTGCGGCGGTTGTGGCTCACAACCGATGCGTGAAGCTGGTGAAGGACATGCACTACGAGGCGCAAGTGCAGTGTGTCATCAACTTCAGCGCTCTGTTCATGGGCCAGAAGATAAATAAAGAAGCCGCCAGAAACTTGAAGCTGACCCGGGAGCAGTACTTGCAGGTATTTTTCATATATTTTCAGATTTAAGAACGGCGAACCTTTTGATATTCTTACGTTTCATTGACTTGATCACGTGTAGGTGCCTGCGTGGTGGTGCCGCAATGATATGGTGTGTTGGGGATGCATAGTGGACAAGTGGTTCACACCAGAGTGGGAGGAGAAGCACAACGCTGGCCGAGAGCGGCGTTTGCTGATGCCAGGTCCCGCACACCATCAAGGCAGCCGTACCAACGACGAATACAGGGCTAAATGGGTATGCTGGTTCATTTTCTTTATTTGTCATCAAACTACTCAATGTTGCTTCATTTGTCATCAAATTGGTGTTTTGTTTTGCAGTCCGCAGCACATCAAGGCGCTGAGTGCTCCCAGTTCATGGGATGGGCTATGGCGCACAAGGGCAAGGCGTCTGAGGTCACCTACAACCCGGACGACCCGCCCTCGGCGTACTCCAATCCCTCCATCCACACCCGCATCACCGAGTACACAGAGGCGGGACGACAGGTCCATGGGCCAGAGTGGGATCCGAGCGCCCATGACCTGGATGGAGAGCTCGTCATGAGGGTGGGAGGAGGCAAGAAACATGGCCGGTACTACATGGGCGACGGTATTCTAGACACGGCCAGTACTCCCACTCTCCCCCAGGTTCGAGCCAGGAGCACCAGCAGTAGCCCGGCCATACGCCCACGCCTGACACAGTCACAGCTCCAAGTGCAGGAACTTCAGGTTATTTATGTCTTATTCATTGTTCATTCATTTCTTATATATGTTTGATTTGAATTGTGACATTGTGATGAAAAATTGTAGGCCCAGCTAGAGGCGCAAGCGCAAGCACACCAGGCGGCAATAGCGGCGGCGATAGCCGAAGAGAGGCGGATACGGGAGGAGGAACAGGCCAGGCAGCACGCCGAGAACCAGCAGCAGCTGAGCGCGATGTACAACTACATTCGAGCTCTTTCTGTTCAGATTGGTCAGCCCCTGCCCCTACCGCAGATGGTCTTCCCGGCGGCTCCGGCTCCAGAAACTCCTGCGGTGAGTGACTTGAATTCCTTGTATATTCGTTTCAATTATTAGAGACTTAGAGAATATAGAAACTTAGAGTCACTTAGAGACTTAGATTAAATTTTGAATGTTAAAGATTATAACTAGGAGAAATTGAATCTTCGCTCACATTCAATCTATTCTCAATATTGCAGAACCAATCCGCGGCATCGAATACGCCGGACTTGTCGCCAGGCATCTCACCGACGTTACAGCCGCAGCAGTTGTTCCCGCCGGATAACCCCCTGCCGTACCCGCCACCGTACCCCCCAGCACCGTGAATTTGAACTTTGGAATAATGAACTTGTGACATACTTTGGATTTCCGAACTTGTCAAACGTAAAATGCATTTGTGAATTTGTCTATATTATGTGCCTATGATGCTATATCAATTGCCTGTGATGCTGCTTGTCATGAATTATATGTCTGTGATGTTTGTTTGAGAGGGGACCTTTTTACGTGAAAAAAAAGCAAAAAAATGGTGAATTTGGTCACTTCGCCGTGTGTTTTTGCCATGGCACACGGCGAAGGGACCAAACCTGATGGTTCTGGACGGAACATTGCCGTGTGCAGAAGTTCGCCGTGTGCCTTTTCATTATTTTGCCGTGTGCCGCTCCAAAGGCACACGGCAAAGTTGGCGTGTTTGCCGTGTGCCGCCCGTAAGGCACACGGCAAAGTATGAGATTTCGCCGTGTGTCCCTGTCTAGGCACACGGCGAAGTTTTGAACTTTGCCGTGTGCTTTTGGGGCGGCACACGGCGAACCCTGTGGGCCCCGGCCGCCGTCGCCGTCCCCTGTCGCCGTCCCCCGCCGTCTCGTCATTTTTTTGCCGTGTGCCCTGTTTGACACACGGCAAAGAGATTGCCGTGTGCCCGATAAAGGGCCCACGGCGAAGCTGGCTTCGCCGTCGTGGCTGGCCGCCGTCGGGCCTTCGCCGTGGGCCACACACGGCAACTCTTTTGCCGTGTGTTTTTGGTCCTTCGCCGTGTGCCTCAGGCACACGGCGAATTGGCCATTTCCCGTAGTGCCTCCATGCTTAGCGATCACACAGCAATCAGCGTTTTGCACTTCAAACCATAGTTCTCACATTCCTTAGTCTCCAATACTAACTAATTTAGTTTGGATAGTCAAGGAGAAACAGAGGCACAGATCGATGGCCATTCATCTGCTTCTCCTGGCACTGCTGGCTCTGACCAGTTCTCGTGCCATCGCCTCAGATCCCAGCCTTCTCCAAGACTTCTGTGTTGCTGACAAAACGTCTCCAGGTACATGCAAACTTGTATTGATAGACTTCTTACGCTGTTAGGTTATTATTACCTTACATGAATGCATACATGAATATATCCATGCAGTACTTGTCAATGGATTTGCTTGCAAAGCGGCGAAGGACGTCGCAGTAGAAGATTTCCACTTCTCCGGCCTTGATAAGGTTGGCAACACAAGCAACAAGCAGGGCTCAGCTGTGACGGCAGTCAACGTCGCACAGATCCCTGGGCTGAACACGATGGGGATCTCCATGGTTCGCATTGACTATGCTCCCAATGGCATGAACCCACCTCACACGCACCCTCGTGCCACAGAGATACTAACGGTATTGGAGGGCTCGCTCTTTGTCGGCTTTGTCACCTCGAATCCAAACAACACGCTGATCGCCAAGGCTCTGAACAAGGGAGACGTGTTCGTGTTCCCAAAGGGACTTGTCCATTTCCAGTTCAACAACGGTACAGGCAATGCTGTAGCTCTTGCAGCATTGAGCAGCCAGAACCCTGGAGTGATCACTATTGCCAACACAGTGTTTGGGTCCAAACCATCCATTGCGGACAATATACTCGCTAAGGCCTTCCAGGTCAACAAAGCCACAGTAGACTCAATGCAAGCTCAGTTCTAAATAAATAAGTAGTCTTGTCAGATTTATCCATGATTATTTATTTAGCAACTATTGTTTTCTATTTTCCTCGTGTGCATTGTATTGTTTACATCGATCATTGTAAGTTGATTTATATTGAGATTTTGCGTTGTTGAAAATTAATGGATTTTCTTTTCTGTTACCAGTTTCAATATGTTCATTCATTCTCCTTTGCGTTTAAATGTTTTGTTTTCAAATCAGAGGCCATCATAAAAACTTCTCTTTGATTAAGTTTGGTTTGCTATGCGTGCATGCCGCGCACCATGCCACTGCACACGATGCGGCTCACCATCATAAAAACTTAAGTACAGCATGAAGTCAACATTCGTTTCTGATCGACGTTGCCTTTCAATAACTATAACTAGAAAGAAATGTATCTGCAAAACAAGCTCATTCTTCGAAATAAAACAGACTTATGGGATGAAAATTATTAACTGTCAATATGAATTCTAGTATTACGCCATAAATTAAACATTTATGGTGTCACGATCATACACTACTAGAAAACCCGCCATCGGTCCGAGTACATCGGTACCGGATTTTTAACACCCGGCACCGATGTCACATTGGTACCGGGTCCAGAGGAGAAAAAAAACAAAGTCTCATAGGTACCGGGTGGTAGCAGCCACCGGTACCAATGAGGTCACATTGGTACCGGATTGTGGCACGACCCGGTACCAATTCCTTATAAACTCATTGGTACCGGGTGGAAGCACCACCCGGTACCAATGTCTCCTCATTAGTACCGGGCGTGGAAACCACCCGGTACCAATGTCTCTGACCGATGACTCTCTTTCCTTTATCTGCTCACCACCACCGAAGTCTTATCCTCTATCTCCTCACTCTCCTCTCTTCTCTCCTCTCCTCTCCTCTCTCTCTGCTCCATGCCGGCGTGGGGTTGGGCGCGAGCCCCCCAGGCCGGGCGCGGCGGCGCGGGCGGCAGCTCCCCAGGCGAGNGCGTCCAGGGGCGCGGCGGGCCGGCGTCCAGGGGCGCGCGGCGCGGCGTCCAGGGGCCTTGCGCAGCGCCGGTGAGACTCCGAGGATTTTTTTTCATATCCGAAGATTGTTGGTGGATGTATGAATGGATGTATGAATGTTGGTGAATGTTTGTGATTCATATAGGCAAGCCAAATCTTGTGAATGTTGGTGAATGTTTGTGAAATTTTGGTGATTCTTGTGATTCTTGTTTCCAAATCTTGTGATTCTTGTGATTGAATCAGTGGATGTATGAATGTGAATGTTTGTGAAATTTGGTTATGTGTAACGGTGGAGAAGCCGGAGCTTCTGGAGAAGCTAGAGCACGGAGCTTCTCTGGAGCACGGCGTGCTTTTTTTTATTCATAAAAAATGCATTGGTACCGGGTGGCAAAATTCGGTACTAATGGCTCAAAGCCATCAGTCACGGATGCGCGGTACCGGTTTCAAAACCCGGTACCAAAGGGGGTTTGGAACCGGTACCGATAGCTCGTTCTTCGGTAGTGATATAACTTAAATACATCAATCAAAAGAGTATATCGATCAGCTCAATAATATGGAGTCCACTAATAGTAACGTGGATAGTGTAATGCTTACTCTAGTGGGCTGTGACATCCTCGCTTTCTTTCTTTGGAAAACTCTCTTTCTCATCAAGACGCTCTTTACTCAGTACGGTCTCCCAAAGGTCCTGAACTTATCTATAATACTTCATGTGAACGTTGGATTTGGGAGGAATGAAGCATGCAAAAGATGTATCCATGATTAATATGTGTGACTTATATTTGTGAAAAAATATATGTTCATTATAGATTATTATATATTCAGCTGTCAAGGGGACTCGATGGGGACAATTAAAACAAAAAAAAATCCATGAAGGTAATGAAAGGTGGTTGTCTACCGAGCAAAGGATTGGCCCGGTAAAGGGGTTTTAGGTTTCTCCATGGGATCCACACTAGGCAAGGGATGCGGAGGAGTACCCCACTAGGGCCGAAGTCCTCAACCATCACCTGTGCCCCGGAGAGGGCGAGCTCCGCCCCCACCGCGCGGGTGAGCCCTCGTGCCCCAGCGAGGGCGAGTCCCCGTGCACCATCGAGGGTGAGCTCCACACCCCCGACGCGTCGAGCAAAGAACATGGGGGACACGAAGGGAAGGTGAGCTGAATCACCATCTTGGCCACCACTGTCTTGGTACGTGCAGCCTGCATAGCATGGAAACGCAACTCAATTGTGTCTCCAGTTAGCCAGGCTTATGACCCCTTTTGGCATTGCCAGAGCCAGGCTAGTGAGCTGTGCAGGCATCCAAACAAAGCTTGGCTTCATTCCATAAGCCGGACAGAGGTTGGCCACCCAACCAATCACCCCCATATGTCTCTAGATGGATTATGGCATTTGAACTTCCCTTGTAGGGAGAGCAGCCAATCCCAACCCCAACTCAGATGGGATAGACACACGAGCCCCACCAAACTGGATGGTGTGCTGGAGAGTGCTCGGATAGCTGCAATGTGTGTTTCCCTGTGTCCATATATAGGCCTTTGACAATGGCTACGATGCCTGGTACAATTGCGTTATGTCAGTTTATCATTTGCCATCATTTCATGCCCAAATTAATTAATGTGAGTGTTCAGGGTGCTCCCAGGGCGAACCAGTGCCTAGACAGGGCGCTCCCAAGGCGAACCAGTGCCTAGACAGAGCATGGTATATACCTTGGACCCTTAGAGCAACTTCAAGTGCCTAGCTAAATCCATTCGGATCTATAAAAATGGAAAAACACTAGGAAAAGGCGATCCAATGGCCTCTCTTTTTCCTCTCTTCTCTATCTAGCTCGGCATCCCCTCCCCTCCGCTAGACATCTTTGCCGAGTGCCTCCGACTCTCCATCTCCCTCCTCGTGCGCGCTCCTCTTTTCCCATGGCACTTCCTCCTCCCATGTTCCCTGCCCGCTCCTCTGCACAGACGAGGATGAGGCCTGGACACACACCATCATGGACCTCTACATGGGGCCCGTCCTGCTCGACTGGGTTCGCCTCCGCCGTGGCGCAGCCGTCCCGGAGCCCGACGCCGCGTACATCCTCGTGCAGCCGGCGCGGCCGCTCGTGGGGTGCCACTGCGACGTGAAGCCCGACAATATCCTCGTCGACCCGGACCCCACCAGAGACGCGCCCCCACGGGTGCGGCTCGCAGCAACATCCTCCTCGTTGTGGAACTATGGCGACTGCCACAGGAACACGTGGTCACCTTGCTGCCATACACTACTACACAAATTCATCACTTCCTGTTTCAAACACATCTTCATCGTCGATTTTGGCCACCGTGGTGAAAAAGCGGAGGTGAAAACTTTAGCCATAATGGCCGGTTAACCTACCGGCGGTGATGTCAATATCAAAAAACAAAAAAAAAAACACTGCCGGTCGACCACCGCCACCACCATTTCTCGTGGGGCCGCTGGATCTCGCTGCCAGGGGACAGGAGGCCGTTGGATCTCGACGTCGGGGGGAGAAGAGGCCACAGGATCTCACCGCGGGGGGAGAGGAAGCCACCGGATCTCACCGAACCCCGCTCACGCCACCGCAACAGAGGCCGCGCCCGCCGTGGATCCCGTCGCTACAGAGGTCGCGCCCATCGCCGCCGCTTGCCCCATGTGCTGCCGTCGCTTCTTGCCCCGCCGCTGCTCCTCACTGCCACGAGTGAGGGGTGAGCGAAGGGGGGAGAAGAGGGGCAACTGAGGGAGAGAGGAAGGGGCCAACGGAGGGTGGGAGGTAGCCTACGGGAGAGGGAAGGGAGGGAGGTGGCGGAGGGAGAGAGGGAAGGCAATGGGGTCGAGTGCGCGAGAGAGGAAGGGGGCCGGTGGAGGGGTGAGACAGTGCAGGTGGAAATGGAGAAGTCCGGACTCAACTCATCATCGCTGGTTTTTTATACAAACCGACAGTGATGAATGACAGACAACTTTCACCGTCGGTTTTTAATACAAACCGGTGGTGAAAACACTTTTCACCGCCGGTTCCAACGGCTATAGTAGCCGTATTTGGCCACCAACTCTTGAACCGGCGGTGAAAAGATTTCACCAGTGGTTCTCACAAAACTGGAGGTAAAAGTGGTGCAGGGGAAAACAATTTCTGTAGTAGTGTAGCAGGCTGTCCCGTTGAAGGCTCGTCCTGCTAGCTCTCTGATCGATCATTACCTTAGTTTTTAGCTTCCTGTAAGCTCGATCAATCGTGTACTATCCTAGCTAGAACTAGATGGCCTGAACAACTCCCTGCATGGAGCTACCAGCCTTTGGGTAAAGGTGGCGCCCGAGGTGGTGGAAGGTGGACGTGTGGAGCGCCGGGTGGTGATGTTCGTTCTCTTCTCTGGCGGCGCGATGCCATTCGGCGGCTAGACGCCCGCGGATGTGTTAGCTGCAGTGCTGAGGGGCAGCCTAAGGTTCCTGCCCGTTCTATTCACCAGGGTGTCACCGGCGGCCAAGAACCTAACACAACAGATGATGTGCCGCGACGTCTCTAGACGCCGGTAGATGGGAACAAGATGAAAAGAATCTCCCGATCGCCAGGAAGCAATCCAACATGGAGGTGATTTGAATATGGAGAGTCAATATTTGGAGAGTCTGTTGGTTTACCCCACCGTTAGGAAGTCTTCTATTTTTTTACAGTCCTCGTAAAACTCTAAATTTAGCTAGAATTATACATAGACTCTTGGAGTTGCTCTTAGGGAAATAAATGTACAACAACATGCTGCCTAGAGATGATACAAATATAGGAAAAAGTCTACTTAACCTCTTGACCTATTGATGTTCATTTACTTAACCTCCTCACCTATAAAACCGGGTATATAGTACCCATGGACTATCCAAAACCATGCAAATAACACCCTAGGGTGGTTTCGGAAGTGGGTTTTTCCTACATGGTATTACACGTGGATGTGACGTAGCAACAACATGTTTAATAGTCTATTTCACCCCTCCAAACTTATAAGGTTTATGGACATAACCCCCTAAACTATATAACGGGATATTTAGCCTCCCTTACTCTCGGACTGCTTTTATGACATTTTATTTTCTGATGTGGAGCACTACATGGAAGATGACGTGACATTTGACCCATCCATCTCTCTCTCACACACACACACACAAAAACACGTTCCACTAATCTTCTCGGCACTTTTATAACTCCATGACAATTCTGCATCAACTTTGCCTCCATTTTGGATTTTTGTCACCTTGTGATAATATCATGAGTTAGAATTGTGTAGATGATTAGCAGAACATCCAACTCATCATCTCTGACTCGTTGGTAGAGTGCGACAAGATTTCAAAATGGAGTCAAAGTTGCCACAATATGTAGAATAATACAGAGAAGATTAGTGGGGTGTGCTTCTATGAGTGTGCATGGGAGAGAGGAATGTGATCAATGTCATGTTATATTCCGTGTAGTGCTCCACATAAAAAAGTTTTAGGAGGTGATTTAGACGGTATTGAATAGGGGGGTGTTAAGTATCCCGTTATATAGTTGAAGGGGTTATGTAGCTAAACCGTGATAGTTTGAGGGGTAAAATAGACTTTTAAATATGTTGTTGCCACGTCACATCCATGTGTAATGCCACGTAAGCAAAACTGCTTCTGAAAACCACCCTAGGGGTTTATTTGCATGGTTTTGGATAGTTTAGGGGTAGTATACCCGATTTTATAGGTGAGGGGGTTAAATAGACAAATATCAATAGGTCAGGGGGTTAAGTAGAGTTTTTCCTACAAATATATGTACACGTACAGAGCCTTAAGACTTATCAGAAGGCGTTTTCGGATCTCCTTCCACACAATTTGTATCTCCTGTACTACCATGCATGGTTATATCTATGACCAACTTTCCCAATTAACAGGCTTGTTTAGTTGCTGGCCTATGAAAATATGAAGGCGGATGATGGGTTACAATTGCAAACCTAAGCTATTTCTTCTACAATTGGCAATGAAGTAGGCAGTCCAAAATAGATGTCAGTTTACATGATGAACACAGTTAGTAATATATTAGATTGTGACGGTGACTACTTAATCTCTCCGTAACTTTTGCATTTGCTATGACAAAGAATGAACGACAGGGACATAATCTGAATCCAGATTCCCTACCCACGACTCTTTCACTCTCAGATGATATTATTATGTATCTTGTAGTAGAACTTAGGCAGTAGTGAACCATATACAGACATCTATCTCGTACAAACGAGAGAGAACAGAGAAGTATGCTTGGTGTCTATCTGTCATTTGTTTACTATTAACATATATACAACTTCATTATTTAATTACACCATTATCTGTTAGTGGTTCCCATCTGGAGATATATCTCTGTTGTTTTTGACGATACGTACATGTGACTAGTTCAAGCACAAGACATACATTGGACTGGTTCTTGCTGACTCATATATGCAATTATTATGCAAGCAGCTGTCTGACTATGCATCTAAATCGAGGACATATATAATGACACCAAGTAAATTGGAAGACTTGTTCAATTCCTGCAAGCTGCCTAATCATCACACAACAATAAATCAATTTCCCTGAGCCAATCACAATGCATAAACACTCCTATAAATATCAACTTCCTGCATGGTTCATAATCACAGAGAAAGTAACAAGTACAACCCTCAAGGACATCCCTTCAAGATTAGTTCTTCACATTCATTACTGTTTCAGTCTTGGAGAATCTGAGACCTAGATGGCCAGCCATCGTCAGCTCCTCCTTGCTCTGTTGGCTATGACATGTTATTGTGCCATCGCTTCAGATCCGAGCCTTCTGCAAGACTTCTGTGTTGCAGACAAGATGTCTCAAGGTAAACTTAGATTTCTTTTTTGTTTGTTATTTCCACAAACTATATTGATCGATCAAGCTAGTACTCTTAGTACAGTTATGAGTTTATCTTACATAGTTATAAAATATATATGCAGTGCATGTTAATGGTTTTGCCTGCAAAGCTGCAAAAGACGTTGTTGCCGATGACTTCTTCTTGTCCAGCCTTCATGTGGCTGGCAACACCAGTAACAAGCAGGGATCCGCCGTGACACCAGCCAACGTTGTGCAGATCCCCGGTCTGAACACGATGGGGATCTCCATGGTCCGTATTGACTATGCTCCCAAAGGGCAAAACCCACCTCACACTCACCCTCGTGCCACTGAGATCCTAGCAGTGCTCGAGGGCTCACTCTACGTTGGATTTGTTACCTCAAACCCAAATAACACACTGATCTCTAAGGTTCTCAACAAGGGTGATGTTTTTGTGTTCCCAAAGGGACTTGTCCATTTTCAGTTCAACTATGGAACAGACAATGCTCTAGCTCTTGCAGCCTTGAGCAGCCAAAACCCTGGAGTGATCACTATTGCTAACACAGTATTTGGATCAAAGCCATTCATATCAGATGATATCCTTGCCAAGGCCTTCCAGGTGGATAAAATGACGGTTAACCAGATGCAAGCTCAGTTCTAATTAAGCCACTGGTAGGATGCACGTTTGTTCCTTACAAAGTAACTCAAGTTTTTCCCTATTTCTCCATTTGTAATGTACTCTTAAACTGTTGTAAGTCCATTTCCTTTACATCCAGTGTGACATGGAATCTTAAGCTTGTTTGCAAATTTGAATGTAAGCTTCTTCATTGTCCGTTATGGCATCTAATGCTATTTGAATGATGAGAATTTTCTCTTTAACATCGCAAGTAGGCCTGGTTTAGAAATTGTCATCTATTATGAGAATGAAATGTGGGGTCATGAGCACATGTTAATAACACATTATATTGGATGCTTTCCCCATAATAATCTTTGCAATGGCACTTCTTGTTCCTTTTAATAGTACACACCTACCTTTCTCGTCAGGTTAACATCCACTAGTGCATCATCTAGAATCAACTAGAAGCACATGGCATTCAATAACTGGCTTGATGAATCTACTGTGAAGAGATGTCGTCAATGGTTTATTTAGGGAACTCTACCAAGATGCCACAATTACAACTTGAGTTTGATAGTTGAGGTTTAATACCGGTTGTTACCTTTACAAGGATGCAAAAAGTGTTCATATGAAATCAAGCCACATTTTGTCAAAGCTCCATAATGATGCAAATGTTAGCTTTACAGCCCAACATACTTAACGATGATTGTTGTTGTGGTGTTGCACAATCACTTTATCCAATCTTGGGCTCTTCTTCAAATGAGCTCCTCATTTTCATGGGAAAAATTAAACCCCGATCTTCATTTGTTAGAAAGATTCTGAGCTTCTCCATGCAGCTGCCTTACTAGCTAGTACCTCCCATATCATGAACAATCATTTTCTAGTTATATAACTAGGAAATGATTGTTCATGATATATATGTACATCTCTGATTATGTACATAATCAGAGATGTACATATATAGCAAGTTTTCTGTATTCCACAATTCTTTTATTGAAATACACCCATGTTCCTAATGTGAGCATTCTAACTATGGTTTATAATAAGAATGGCTTCCTACAAAATTATTAATAGTGAGGAAAAATAGTCTTTTTGGCAAATGACATGCTAAAACATTGCAGCTCATTATTGTCTTTTCTTCTTCCAATCACTTGCTAATTTGTGAGGTTACCCATGAGAAGGTTGTAAAGTGAAAAAAGCGTGAAAACCATCTGTTGCTGCTGGAAAATATCTGCTAGCTGCTGGTGAAGTTCATGTTGCACTATTGCACAGACCCTCAAACTTACCGGCGGGAAAAACTCAAACTGCTAGTGATTTCGCCGGTGCCATGAAGCTGATGCGATTCCGAATTTACATTATGAAACAAATTGCTATCTTTTTATGTGGGAACTGCAGGAAACTGCATATGGATGCTAAAGAGAAGCAGTGAGGCACTAAGCCAAGACCCTCAGTTCCAACACCATTTCCTGGAGAAAACATTCCCTGTGAGCTAACAGGGTCAAATCAAGACTGAAAATCTTTGCCACGGGGAGAAATCCTATTTTGCTGTTTCACCTTCTCTTGATTAATAAAATATGTCTGTTTCAGAAAAACACGTGTCAAACAATATGTTCACAATATTTAATTTAATGTTATAAAGTTTTGTTTTCCATATATATTACAATGTGGCACTAGGACTGACGACGCTACATCTCTTCGTCAGAATAGAAGTGACGTCCAGGCATCTTTTTTCTATGATGGGCAGCCTGCAACAAATAACTGTAATTAAAATATAGGCAAGCTATTCGTTGATGATGGAAGCGGTCAATGACTGTTATTAGCTCATCCAAACTAGTGGGTGCCAAAGCCATACATCTGTATTTGATGATACTTGTATAATAAGCAGTAATACAGAAATTATATAGATAACGTGTTCCACTAATGTATGGGACAAAAAAAAGTTTTTGGATTGACTTCATCTATGATTAATTAGTAGCGAACCATGTCCCTCAGTTAGTTGGTTCCCTACATGTGCCTCACAACTCTGGATGCCAGCTGAGATTAAACAACAAGTCGGCAGAGTGAAACCAAGAAAGAAAGGACACATCTATACAAACAAATATGACCAGACAAAGAACTAGTTAATAATAATCTGGAGTACTTGAGGGAAACTGAAAATATGGAGATTACAACTTGATGAAATTATTTTTAGGCAAACGAAGTACAACTTTGGCCTTTGGACCAATTACAACTATAAGGCCCTATTTGGAAAGACACGGTTTTAGGATCCAAACCCCTAGGATTTTAGTACAAACCTGAACTAATCAATCCTTGAATTTCCTGGAGCAATAGTCTTCTTCCAAACGGGCGGTAAACAGAGATGGACACCAGGATTTCAATGTAGTGGGAAGAACAACTTGAATGAATTAAGCTGTCCAAATCGTTTAGCAGTATTTGAAGCGTTTTATGCCACCACCTGCATCATCAAATAATAGATATCGTTATTATCTGCCATCATGTCTGAAGCAGAAAAAATGCACTTATCTGACAGATCTCTCTCTTCAACAAATATTTAAATACAAAGCCCATTTCATTGGGTTATCGATCTGCTTATGACAACGAAAAAACTTTTTATCACAATGGAATCTCATGTCCAAGCACCAACTTCAATGGCTGAGTTTATTACTATCAAGTCTGTCGTTTATCCATAATGGGCCACCTATAATAACTGATAGTTGCAACCAAAGAATCAGCCTGTGTATGAGATGCTGGATTTTCCTAGTGTCAGAGTAATTGATGATCCAACATGGACTTTTTTAGGACATGACAATATCCTGACACTAATAATTTATGTACATTTTTCAATTTTTTAAACTTTATCAAGATTTTGATGGATCAGACTTTCATGCAAACGTAGAACATTGGATTTTACTTGAATGGTTTGGATCCTGTGGGGGCCAACCTTTTATTCACTTCCTCCTTCAGAATCGAATAGATGCTTCACCTACTGTTTTTATGCTTTCAAGTACTGCACCGTATCATTGCCAAGAAAGGGCCTTTAACACAGGGTGTAAACTTGTCTTTAGTACCAGATTCCCACCCGATACTGGGATTCCGGTACTAAAAGGATACCCTATAGTACCAGGTGCGGTGCCGCGTACTAAAGGGGGGGGGCACTGTTGCAGTTGTCCCCCTTTACTAGCTACCAGCTGGTACTAAAGGTTCTTTCTTTTTCTTTTTTTTCCTTTTCTTTTATCTCATATTTGTTCTCCAACGTACATCTATACGCCACCGAATACTATACCACTATACATAAATATGAAAAATTCTTAATCTCATTAGATAAACTCATATACACAATTCTAATATTACAAATTATATTTACATTATATACTTCCTTAGAATCTACGACCTGCTAAAAAAATCTACAAAAGTGGTCTTGAATTGCTCTTATTCAATCCTCGAGCATGAGTCCTTGACTTAGCTCCATCATCTGACACGTGATGAAAATATTGTTGTAAGAAATATATTAAATCAATGGTGATGATAATTTGAAATAATAAAATTACAAATAAGGAACAATGGAAACATATTGTCAACTCTTCAGCCGTAACGGGGGTGCTATCAATAAGGCCATGGAGGTTGTCCAGTACGTAGTATCCGCATAGATTATTTCCAAATTCTTGTGGCATACACTTTTAGGGGGAAAACTAATTATGAAGTATGAATACAGTTTCAATACGTATCAAAAAGCTAGTTTTGAAATAATATTAATCATTGAAATCACCTAGGTGATTTTTACGGAATTTCCTCCATCCCATCTGAAACATATCTATGAGGTTTTGGTAAGGGGTCTTTGGTTTTCTCAGAGAGTCTAGCACATGGAGCATGCTTCAATCAATGAAGATGACAAGAAGTATCCCATGAAAGTTGTAAAAAAAATTCATATTAATGTCAAGTTCCAAATGATGTAAGAAAAAGAATATAAGTATGTTACGGAAAAAGAATATAACTAACTCAAAGTTGTATGGAAAATGTATCATTTGCTTGCAATTTTGCTTATCTAAGAAATGATATATGTTCTTCATTGTCCAACTCGGTTTCTTTTTCAGGCCATCCTCATTTATGAAATGAGGGTCCATGAAGCCGTACCTATATAAGTTGTTTATCCAGCAGTTTCGGATCTCCATCCCACGTGAAACAAAATGAAAGTAACGATGAGACTTGCATATAAAAATATACAACAGTATGTAGTGAAATAAATTTATTCACAGAATCCATGTGCTTATGAGGGACTTGTCAAGGCCATCACGATGGAATAGCATGTGGAATTCTTCGAATGGTATCTAGATCAAGTTGTCCCCACAAAAATAATGTTCATCTCTGACTCGAGCAACGACAAATATGAGACCTGTTGCTGAGTTTTCCATGTACCATTTATGAAACAGCCTCATTTGTGTTGGTAATAAGTCTGTTAATTGTGTCCAGATAAGATATTTCCCCACATGAAGTACCATTTTCTAGTCGTGCTTGGACAATTCATCCTCCCGTCGAATCTGAGCTGTGGTGAGACCATTGTCTAGCACAAACTCCTGATCATAATCTGAAAGCACCTTTAGCGGCTTAATGAATTGTTTTGCTTGCTCTCTGAGCTAGGGAATTTCAGACCCACTCTTATGTACCTTTATCTCACTAGCCTTTATGATAGAGCGGTCGTAGTTCAATAACTTTTCTTTGGAGGAAGAGGTTTACCCTGGTCAGTGAACAATTGCATCCTATTAGGATTGATCTTTTGCTTTTTCTCAGGCTCCTTTTTCTTGAAGTGTGCATCAATATTTGCTCGCACTGACTCCGTAATTTCCTTATTGGTTTTTTCATATGCTTTCTTTGGAGACAAAGGCATCTTTTTTTTTTTGCTTTCCTTCTTCTGTTTAGTCTAGAACCAGAGGGGTCTAGTGCTCTTGATTTGAATAGGAGGGTCCTCTTGTGTAGGGATCGTAACTGGTGGACTCATACTATGGTCTGGGCTAAATGCAGCCGGAGCTGGTGGACAAATCGAGTGGTCCCTGTTGAATGCAGCTGGGGCCGGTGGACTCATGCTTGGCCGAGGAGCTTTGGCTCTTGAGCTCTGAGGAGATGATGCCAAGTCCGAGGCAGTCATATACAAAAATCTTATGAAGCGCTTGGGCCATAGAATAGACCGTGGACGGCCTGTCCAAGATACACCTTCCCGTCACTTCCAAGGATATCGAGCTCCAGATCAGCCCATCCTTCAACCACTCGGTCCAACCCAACTCTAGCGTATCCCACAGGAATATCTACTCCATGTATTGTCTGTCTAGGTACGGCATTACCAAAACCCACCAGAACATTCTTGTTTTTTATGGAGTAAGAATCTCACATGTGTTGGCAAATCCACTCGGCAAATCCTTTGCCGAGTGTAACACTCGGCAAAAGGCTCTCGGTGACTGATGTGTCGGCAACGAGAGCTTTGCCGAGTGTATTATTTCGGGCGCTCGGCAAACGTGTTACCGAGTGCAGCAGCGACACTCGGCAAAATAAAATGGCTCTGACGGCGGTGAGGCAACGGCGAAGCGGCGTTAGGTGACGTGGCGGACGGCCAGCTTTGCCGAGTGTCTTTGCAGCGACACTCGGCAAAGCTTCAATTTTTGCCGAGTCTCTCGGCAAAACTGAAGCGCTCGGCAAACATGTACCAGAAATTGATGGAAATGACAACTTTGTCGAGTGTTAAGGTAAAAACACTCGTCAATGCTTCAATCCTGCCCCTATTTTATTTCTTTTTTGCGTATAAAGTACCCACTCAAACAAACATCACAGGTAGTTCATACATATGACAATAAGCATCATAGACTACTCATATAGATAAATCCACAATAAACATCACAGGATATTCAATAACACATAAATCCAGAGGTTCACAAGTTTGTTCGTTCACAACCACAAATAGTCTCTAATAATCCACAAATCACAAAGGGGGTTGGGGGTGCGAACAGAGAGCGGCACAACCGAGAGCCCAGATCTTCGTCCCCAGGCCCATCATTCGATGCCGCCGATCCAGGATTCTGCACAAAGGCAAGCAGATTGCATGTGTGAAATAAGATCTACGACAGAAACACCTTCTTTAAGTAACAAACCAAAACTATTAGAAAAGTAACTATAAGGTTATGATGTTTACTCTCGGAGTAACGATCTATTGTTGTCTAAGGTCTCTAATTGAAATGAAATTTTGAGGCAGTCAAGTGACTCACAGGAGATATTGTAGGAGGTGGTGGAGCCAAGGGCACCGGTGTTGCAATGAAGGGCATCGGTGGCAGAGTATGGCCCATCTGCTATGAAAGACTTTGAATGTAGTTATACATCTACGCTATCTGTCGCTGGCGCTCGGCCTCCTCATGCTGCCTCTGCCTCTAGGCGGCCTCATGCTGCCTCTGCCTCTCGGCCTCCATCTGCTGCATCCTCAACTCCAGCTCCAGTCGTGGGCGCTCGGATCAAAGTTTGGCCCATGGACCTCCTTTGCCACCTCTGAGTACGCACTTAGGCAGCTGTGGACTGTCGCATTGTTGTACGCCTCAGGAGGGTCCTCCGGGTTGTACCAGATGGCGGACGACGCCTTGCCCTTGTGGGACAAAGCCCATGCCTGGAACTGGGTGATATGCTCGCCACCATGTGACGCCGACTGAGAATATAAACAATATGATCAGAAAATATGCAGAATTGAGCGTTAGAATAAAGAAATGATTTGTCGTACCCATCTTTCCGCATATTCGTTAAGGCTAAGGCTGCCCTGATGGTGTGCTGGACCTGGCATCTGCAAACGCCTCTCCCGGCAAGCCAATATCGAAGGCCCAGATCAAGTCAAGCCGTAAGTTACCGGTCAGCCATGGTTTTTATGTTAAAGAGACCCTGTCTTTGTTTGGAATAAACCCGCAGTCCATATACTATGTAAAGTATTTACACTTAAGCCCTTAGTTCTTGCGGTTAGCCCCCTGTCTTTTCAAGAAATGTAACCCGCCGTGTTGCCTTGCTATTTTTTAAGTTAGACCCTGAGTTTTTGTGCATAATTATGTTTATGACCTTGGATTCATCCTAGCTAACCCCTAGAATTTGTGTTTACTCATAGATAAGTCCCTGGATTCCCATTTTGATCATATCTCAACCATTCTAGCTCCGTTTCAAGTGATCTTTTCGCTCACATGACCGTAAGGACTTGAACTATAGCTTTATACCATTCTTTTGCAATGTTGCCCATGTTAGGTGTATTGTTTCTTATTTGTTGTATTGTTTCTTGTATGTGCCCCTGTGATGTGTTTAGGAGGTGCAACTTTGAGGTGTTCGAGGATCGTTCTTGGTATTCGAGGATTTAGTTGAGAAGACCTTGAGCAGTAGCAGTTATTAGCTGGAATTAAGGCAAGTATATTCTTGATCATGATTTCAGTCCTAATAACCATATGACATGCTTACACTTTATAGTTTCGCTATGCTTGCATGCTTATAAATATGATGGGTCCTACGTTAAGGATGACTAGTTTTCTTTAATCATACCTTGTTAACCTGGGTTTTATATTCATGTTGGGTAGCATTTTCTTAGTTGCTATATTTGGAAATGGTTTACACTAAATGCGAAGATAATAATCTTGTGATATCTTTTATCAATATAATATATGATCTTATGAGAACGTTAAACCAAGACCACATTGATTAATTAGAACATGGAGAACCACCCGGGATTTCTCGTACAACCACAGTACTACATGGCTCTGGTCTTGGATAAGTAATTAGAAGATCCCTTTGTTGTGTGGAGGCACTGCACGTTTGGTATGGGCTGGTTGCTACCGGCAAGGTTTGTGAGCAGAGGTGCGGGGGCAGGAAGGTTCACCTTTTATAGACCCATCTGGCAAGGGAGCACACACATTGGGAAATTCTTTGGAAAGGCCTCGTAGTGATTCTCTGGACCCTCACCAAAGGAAGTGTTGAAGGGAGTAATTAACCCAGGCATAGTGAGAAACACGAATTGTGGGAAAAGCTTTACAACCTCTGCAGAGTGTCTAAAATCTATTGGAATAGCTGTGCTCGTGGTCATGAGCGGCCTAGACCCTCACATGATTAATATATCGAAAGGAGAATTAAATTAGTTTACTTATGTTCATGACGATGCGTATGGTTTACCATATGCTTAATTGGGTTGGTATACACTTATACCTTATTAATTATGTTGCTAAATAAAATATGACCAACTAAAGTGCTTAAAGCAATTTAGTTAGCCAGCTATTTCCTTGTTAAGCCATTGCATATCATATGCTTTGCTCTAAACTTTCTAAGTACCAACCATAAGTGTACTCAACCTTGCTTTATCTGCGGCTTAGGCTTGGACATAAGATTTTGCTGAAGTGTTTTGGAGATTTCTAGGCGTACGTGTTCTCCCAGTCAGCTGCCTGTGGAGAAGTGTTGAAGTTTCGCTGCTAGTTATTCGCTTCACATGAGTGTAATAATGGTATTTAATTCTATTTACGTTTTGCATTATCTTTTATATCACTGATGAAGTCTCATATGTGTGTAAACTTGATCCTGGCGCACATATGACAGTCATTTGGTTTTGTTTGTAAAACCGGGTGTGACACCCATGACACTCCTCTGGCACAGTTACCTACTCCCTCTATCTTGGAATAAAGGGAATTCTGGGTTTGTCCTAAGTCAAACTTTTGAAAATTTGACCAAGTTTATAGAGAAAAATATTAACATTTAGCAAATCAAATAAGTAAAATATAAAAATATATTTCACAATGAGTATATTGATGCTCATTGGATGTCATAAATATTATTGTTCATTTCTAGAAAGTTGATCAAAGTTTATCTAGTTCGACTTAAGACAAAACTAGAATGTCTTGTATTTCAGGACGGAGGGAGTAGTTTACAGTCTTGGTTACTGTGCGATGAAACTATACATTGAGACTGGTCTAATAACAATCTAAGGTTTATTCTGGAAGCTAGAGGGGAACTCAAGCCTATGGCAACGAGCCAAAAGGTCGCAAACTTTCCTTGAGCCCCGTCATCGTAGGCTGCATGCTGAATAGCGTGGTTGCAAACTTCCTGATAGTTCCTATTGCTAGGCACTAGAAATCTATTCTTTTAATTTTGTATGCACACATGTGCATAAGACATAGATCTTTTTGAATGCAGTACCTTCTTAAAGCCGACCCGTAGGCTTTAGCAAAATAAATATATAGTGTAGTATAACAAACCTAGTAGTAGCCTAGAAAATATAAAATAATTCAGTCATAGACACTATTTTTTATTTATATGCCCTCAAGTGATATCTTTTAGGTCGAAGTCACTCTCGAACTTTGTCTACACAGCAATTAATTGCTGCATTTTTGAAAAAAATTAATATCAGACACTCACAAAGCTTCATAGCAAGTTTCCTTCTGGGGAGAATATTGCAATAGTTATTACTTAAGAATTGGGTGCATCGTGTTGGTAAAACTAAGTTTTGGGCGTGTTGGCGATCAAAATTGGCACAAGAATAGCAAGGCAGGAAGAACCGGTGGAACCGGATTCTCAAACCGGTGGAACCGGTTTGTCCACTATTGCTCGTCTGACAGAGCAAACCGGTGGAACCGGTTTGGGAACCGGTGGAACCGGTTTTCCCCGGGTCCTAGTAGGTTTGGACTCTTTTTGTAGATCCAAGTTGTAATAGGACTTTCCTTGTGGAGTACGACCTCCCCACCCTATAAATATGAAGGGTCACGGCCGATTGAGTATCATCCAATCGATCAAAACATTTATTACCTTTACTTTTTTGTCATCTCCAAACCCTAACTTTTCCAACCCTAATTCTGTTCGTTCTTCGTCTCCACGGCGTTTGACGGCTCTCTGAGTGGCCTGCCGATCTCAGAGAAACCCTAGGCGCGCCTGCCCTGACGGGGTCTCTCCCGGGCCGGCGATCTTAGGTTCACGCAGCAGCTCCCGTAGAACCGGTTTCACCGGATCTACAAACCGGTTTCACCGGTTTCGTCTGGGCCTGCTGCAGTTGCTCGATCCGTTGCGGATCCGCGCGTTCTAGCGCAAAATCGGTGTGTTGACCGTGAAAGGCGTCAACACATTTTTGGCGACTCCGCTGGGATCTTGGAAATCTTGGTTTTAATAACCGATTTGTCAAACCCTAGCCAGATGGGATCTATCTCAAATCTTGACAAGGAGAACATCGTTGTTCCTTCCATGGAGGAGATCAGCGAAGAGGAACGCCTGAAGTTTGAAGCGGCCCAGGAATTCTTCAAGACTCAATTCTTGATGGGGCTCAAGAAGGATCGCCACGGCAAGGTGACAAGAACTCAAGACTTCACGATGCCGGCGTTTACAATGAAGGATCAAAAGGTGGAAGAAATCCCTCCGGTAACTGCACATCCACTTGAACCTTCTACTTCTAATCCTGATAATGATCTTGGTGCTGCGCTTTTACATACCGATGAAGTAGTAAGCACTCTTATGGACAGGATAGATAAAATTGAAAAGGATAGGTTGTTAGAATCGTCTTACTATTCACAAAACATGCAACCTATACAACATGAGAATATGCATGCTAGTGTGTCGGCTACACCAGGAAAAACACCTGAAAACCCTTTATATGGTATGCCGGCTAATTTTTATCCAGGACAGGTACCGCCGCCAGCGCATGTTTCGCCAGCCTCGGCGAAACCGGTTGCACCGGTTCCAGAAACCGGTGGAACCGGTTCTGCTGCTCAGGCTACACAGCAGCTTGTACCGCGCACTACACCCCCCTTTCGGTAGTCCCTAGCCGAAATACTGAGGTGATTAATGGGTCTGCTTATATTAAAACACATGCTTATACATCACCCCTTATACCTAATCAAAACACTAATTCTAGCGGGATTCCTAATGATGTATATGATCAATATTTGTGGCAAAGTTCTACTAGCATGCCTCATGTTGCTCCAGTTCAAAGTACAGCCATAGAGCAATCTGATCTAGCTCGTTCAAATTTATATGCTGAATTTTATAAGATGAAGGACGAGTTGGCTACTATGATGCAGGATAAGCTTGGCACTGATATGGGTAATTCTAGATTATATCAAAAATCATATTCTGCTAATTTTGATGCTGTAGCTTACCCCAATAATTGGCGTGTTCCTAATTTTGTAAAATTTAATGGTGAT
>CM014270.1:44694942-44729756 GCA_004135705.1 Alloteropsis semialata | reverse complement strand
GTATATATTGCTGTTTGGAACCGGTACCAAAACTCCTTTTCCAGTTGTGACTCTACCTTGCAAATGTATGTTACATTTTTTTCATACAAATTCTATGCATGGTTTACTTTCATTTTCACCTGGAGCCTATCCTCCAATTTACCTTGTTAGGCCAAAACAATGGTGATGTTTATGGCTCAGATATATAGATTGGCAAAAGGAAAATTAGGTTCAAGTTGGGTCTTGAATATCACTGAATCGGAAAAAATATACTTTTATGGGACCAACTGCATGGCTCCGATCAGTTAAAGGACACATAGGAAGACAAAGTAATGATATTAGAGCAAGGCTAATAATACAGCCTGCTGCTGGCTGTATGGATGTTTACAGCCCATCTCTCAGCCTATTCATATATTGGTTAAGCCTTTACTATTAATACATGGTCCACTTATCACTCTCACAGAATTTCGTGGTTTTGTACCTGAACGGGCTGTAAACTTACAGTCTGCTTCCCTTCTCTCTCATCTGATCTCTTCTCCACCTCAGCATTCAGCCCACTTGCAGACTTTTACTATACTTGCTCTTAGGGCCAATCACAAAGCGTTTTATGAGCTCATTTTTGCAAGGCTACCCTTGCTATAATACCAAAGGCTAATTTTGATTGACATGACAATTTCTTCGAACTAGATTGTTAGTTAGGATTACTCATTAGAATAATACCAAAGAAGAATATTAATCTTCAAAGGGATTCTCAGCTTCGAAATGAACTTATAAGAAAAAGGGCTAACCAGGTTCATTAGATACAAATACATCGAAAGTAGTGAGAACTGTCCGTGCATGATAGCGTAAATCCAAGGAATAAGTGTCATTTATTATCTATTATTTGTCTGAGATAGAAAAAATGTCCACCATCAGTACTTGGCATTTCCTTTGTTTCTTATTGCTAGTTCATTTTAGTTCCGATGCATTACCTTACTAGGTAATCACTGTTTCTAGACCAGAAATGAGATGAAAGGGTGTGTGATTGGTTGCCTGCATAGCCTTGAAGCAGCAGCAAGTCAAATTAGCTTTCAATTGACGTCTACTCTTTTCCATTAAGGTAACAGCACGCCAAGTACCTCCATTCACAAATTTTCCATTTCTCCACTTCAAGCTTGCAGCCAAAAAATAAATATGATTGTATAAATCTTAATTGTCTCATTCTTCCAGTAGAAATAGAGGGAATGTACATGACCTTTTCACTTTCAGGCTTTCAGCCTTTTCATATCTAGTCCAGCAGGACGTAGCAATGCAGAAAAACTAGTAGCACTTATCACTGCTCGATGCGGCCATCTACCCGTGCCTACGAAAAATCAAAGACAACACTAGATCAGACATTGAAGAGGAAGGGAAAGGAACAGATAAGAAGAAGAAGAAGGGAAGATAAGAAGACAACACTTGATTTTCTACTTCCAAATTAAACCACAAAATTAGACTCGTTCTGCTAGAGATTGAAGCCTTTAGAAGAATAACTTTGTCAAATTGTCTAGGGATGTAATTGTCTAAGGTTGTAATTGAACTATGAGAGAAGCTGTTGTATATCTCAGTTTCAAGTATACAACCTTTGATTTCAGTAAACTAGTACAGGTGTTCCTCCAAAGCTCTAAGGGTGTACTACACATTCAACAATGGATGATTGCATCCCGTGTACTAATTCTAGTTCTGTAATATCCTGGAATTGAGAATTTTGTTTTTCCAAAGAAAAATGTTTCAATTTTGCATGAACACAAAAGAGTGTCTTCTTTGCTCTCTCTCTCTCTCTCTCTCTCAAAACTCTTAGTAAATTAAATTGTGCATTTAAATTCTAAATTAAGGGAAATATGTGATAGTTTGATTTGGATCTTTTTGGTTTTAAATTGATTTGAGTGGAATTTATATTTGAGTCCCAAAACTCAAATATATATTTCAACTAATTTAATCTATCATGTCAATCTTGGGCTCAATCTTTCCAATCTATCTAACCCGGCCCAACCCAAACTCTCATTTCTTCTCTTTTAGCATGTGTTTGGATTGCGGGTTGGTGTGAGTTGGTGCGGGTTCGACCCACACCAACCTGCATTTGGATGAAAAGAGATGTGGGTTGGCTCCGTGTCACACCCGCTCGCTACTGTCACCTCCCTCACCTTAACTCGCATCGATGGCGAGTTACTGCCAGTAATGCCCGTAGTGCTCGCTGCCCCCAAATCCCTGCCACTCGAGCTCCCTCATGCCCTATAAAATCCTCCTAGAGCGAGCCCCTGTAAGCTTTTAGCCACCCTGACCAATCGCCTTCCTCGCCGTGCCCGGAGTCGCCGGGAATCGCTCGTCAGAGCCCCGCACGGTGAGCCGTCGCTGCTGTCTTTTCTCCCCTCGCCTGAGCCCCTCTCACTAGTCTGCATGTTTCAGTGGCCGTCTAGGATCACGAGGAGAGCACGCCGACCCCCAGCCACGAAGAACCGAGGCTCCAACCGCATGCCCCATGCGCAGCCACGCCTATCTCCTCCCCTCTCTGTTGTGTGCCGCAGCAGCTGCCTCCCCACCAGATTCAAGCTCACAGTAAGACTCCCCATCTTCTCCTCTTTCCGTTTTGCCACTTCGCGTCGAAAACTAACAACCATAGCCCTTGGGCCCCTCTCCTTTGGCTAGCCGCCGCCGTGAAGCATTGAGCGCCGCCGTCCTGGGTCATCTCCGGCAACTAGAGAACAGTGGAGCTCCGTGAGCCATCCATCAGGTGATCAGAGGACCAGAATAGAAGCAACATACCCCTTCGCGTTTTTACTAAAGAGACCCCAGGAAAGAAAGAAATCAACCCGCCGTCCACTGCCTTTGAAAAATAATCACAACCATGCCCTTTCTTTTTACACATCCAACCCTGAGCTTCCACAAATTATAACTCGCCGTCCTTCCAGATCCTTTTGCATATCTTACCCCGAGTTTCATCAAATTCTTGGTCACTATTTATAGTGTCTTGAGAATCTTACCAACTAGCCCCTAAGGTCTATAGTTAATCACATTTAGGTCCCTGTAACCATGTTTTAGCTATAGAATTCGTGTTTTAGCTCCGTTTTAGCTCATTCTCATTTCGTTAGTCTCCGTTTAGCATGATTAATGAACATTCCACTAATTTTCTAATAAAACTTTTTTAGGTTAATACCTCAATATTTCATAAATTCTTGTTAATTTGACTAATATTAAATAAATATGTTTTCAATAATAAATTGCTTAGTGTAACACATAACATGAAATAATTCAATTAGATGGATCACATGTCTTTTATGTTAAGTTAATTGTTAAAAGGCTTAATTCCTATGAAAATTTCTATAAATACAATATGACTAGGTTTTACTTTGCTTTTAAATTTGAAAATAATTTGAATAAATCAACTTGGGTATTTCTTTGAAATATCCTTTTACACGTGCTTTTCTTTAATTAAAATAAACCAAGCATATAGTCTGTTTTGCTTTCATAAATGCAAATGTACGGTAGTTGTCATTTCAACAGTGCGTTGTTTTCAGCGTTTCTCCAAGTGTCGTCCCTTAGTGCGTTCTTTTAGGGTGTGTTTGGTTGGGCTGTGAGCTGTGGAAAAGCTGTTGTGGCCTGAGAGCTGTGGGAAAAGCAGAAAGCTGTTTGATTGGAGCGACTGTGAGCTGTGAAAAAGCTGTTGTGGCCTGATTGACTGTTTATATGCAAATCGATCATAATAAAATATTCAGCTGTGGCATGCAAATGACTATTTTAGAAAGAAAAAATATTCTGCTCATTGATAATGACTATTTTAATAAATATGATTAAATTTAACTAATATATTCATGGTTTTTTTCTTTTTTCCACTTCTTTTTTTCTCCCTTGCTACCTTATCCATCCGTCCTTTCTATGCTTCTGTCCACCCACTCCGTGGCTCCCCTCCCGTATCTACCAGTTCCAGCAAGAAAGGCCCAAAGCTCGCCGCCGGCGGCGAGCAGTAGCAGCAGCTACTAGCTAGCTAGCCAGATGGCCGGTAGCGGCGGTGCTGGGAAACACGATGAGTTCTTGTAGTTCACCAAGCTGCTCAACGAGACACACCTAGCCAACTCCCAGTACTCGGTCGGGACCATCTGCTGATCCGCCACATCCTCGAGCTTCATGTCGTCGAGCTTTTGCAGGGCCACGAGCTCGGCCGGCAGCGGGAGGAGGCGCGGCGAGCTCGAGCTTTTCCGCCGCCCCGGCCATCGAGCTCCTCCGATGTGACACCCTCGAGCTCCGGCCTTCGAGCTTCTCCGTCGGGTTGTGAAGGGGCGCCGTTCGGCTGGGGAAAGCGCGGCGCCGGGGTAGGGACGAGGCGTCACTGTCGCTGGGCTGGAAACACAGTGCCGTCGCTAGGCTGGAAACGCAGTGCCGTCGCTAGGCTGGAAACGCAGTGCCGCCGTGCTGGGGAAGGCACGCCGTGGGCTGGGGTCGAGGCACCACCGCCGGGGTGTGCACCGAGAGACGAAAGAAAGGGGACAACAAGAAAAGAAAACGAAGCTCAGGGCAACCAGGTGAACCAACAGAATCAGCAAGGTCTGCAGAAAAACAAGGAGCCTCAGGAGAAGAAGAAATTTCAGGATACTGAAGCCAAAGTTGTAGGAGAGTCATCAGGGTTAGGCAACAAGGTTGAGATGGAGGAGAAGGCCCCTGACAAGTTTTTACATGTGATCTGCTTCAACTGTGTAGAAGCTGGGCATTACAGCTCTGCTTGTAACAAACCCAAGATTTGCTTCATCTGCCACTCAAGTGATCATGTGGTGGATAAGTGCCCTGAGCTGAAAAAACCCCAAGCAACAGCCCAATATTATGGAAGTGCTAACAAAGGCCTTGGTTTTTATCACATTGATGTTTCACAGAGAGAAGGAAGATTTAGGCACTGGGCTGGCTTTGACAATTATGGAGTTTTTACTGTGGAAGATGGAGAGCTGAGTGAAGGAGAGATAGTCAAGACACTGAAGCAACAGATGGACCAGACCTGGAATTGGCAATTGATGAAGATGGATGAGTACAGATACTTAGTCAAGTTTCCACCTCACATCAAAGTTGGAAGTAAAGTCATTGGTAATGCCACTTACTTCTACCTGAAAAATGATACTGTTATGGCCTCTCTAAGAGTTTGGAATGGGGATATAGAACCTATTGGACATTTAGTAGAAGCCTGGGTGCAGATAAGGGGAATACCTCCAAAATGGTGTGACTGGACAACTATTAGGGAGATTGCTACAGGTCTGGGCAAGCTGGTAGAAGTTGATTGGCACACCTTGTTCTCCAGTTTCTTTAGTGTCATAAGAGTCAAGATAAATTGCAAAGAGCCTTCCAAAATTCCAACTAAGAGGGTTTTAGAGATGAATGATCAGTTATATGTAGTGTCCTATACAGTTGAGGATTTTGAGCAGAAGGAGGATAAAGCAGACAACCTGGAGGAGGAAGAGCAGTATGACAAGGATGATGACTTGTTAGGGGATGAGCTAGAAGAAGCTAAGAAGAGAGAGGACAAATCACATCAAGGAGCCCAACCTCCAGAAGAAGGTCAGAAAGATCAGGATTACCAGACATCAAAACCCGGAGATCAGAGTGCATCAAAGAACTCAGTTAGAAGAGCTTTGCTGCTCATGGATGAGAAGACTGAACAAGGGTTAATCCAAGGACAGCTATCTATCCCTGAAGGCATTAATCTGCTACAAGCAATGGAACTAGAGGGTTCAGATGAAGAAGATCCTGATGCAAAGGAAGGGGAAGTGGACAAGGAGGAAGAGATGCTGTCCTTACCAGAGGAGTGGATATATCCTGCAGTCAGCTCATTGGAGAGTGTCTTAACTGAAGATAGTGCTTCTCTGGAGATGGATGTTTCTATAGTGGATGGTGATACTGCTGAACAGGGGTCAGCTGGTGGACAACAGGAAGCAAAAAAGACAGTTCAGAAGAAGAAATGGGGACCAGTTAAGGTAGAAAGGAAGAGCAAGAGAGGCACTAATGATGGGACGACAGTACTGGAGAAAGCACAAGACATCAAGAGGAAGTGGAGTGAAGGAGATGACAAAGGTAAAACAAAATCTAGTAGTTCCAGTATTTCTGCTATTGATATTTTCTCAACTGCTATTGCCATTGGTATTGTAGACAAGGATGGAAATCCTATTAGTAGTAATATCATTAGTGACATGGAGAAAACTGAAACCACTAGAGCTCATTGTTTTAGCTGTTCCTGCAGTTCTTGTAATCTATCTGCTAATTCCACTAGTGATAAGGATGTAGTGGTTACCAGGGGGCAAGGATTTGACCCTGGAAATACCAATAGGAATGATAATAACCTAGAAACAGATGTTAGTCTGCAAGAGAATAGAGTAGGTAGGATAGAAGGTAGACTTAGAAATAAAAAAAGGTTGAAATGATAGGTATGTTTTGGAATATTAGAGGTCTTGGGCAACTTGGTAGAGTCCCTGCTTTAGTTAGTAAGATCAGGGAGAATCATTTAGATTTTATTGGGATTATTGAAACCAAGAAAAATGATTTTTCTCTTGGTTTCTTGAAATCTCTAACAGGTAATACTCCTTTTAGTTGGCATAATCTCCCAGCAGTAGGTTCTGCTGGTGGCATTTTAGTTGGTTTTAACTCTGATTTGTTTATTTCCTCAGTTAGTTCAGTGTTAAGATTTTCCATTAGTCTGATGATTACTGATAAGAAAACAGGCTTTGTGTGGAAGTTAATAGTTGTTTATGGTTCCCCTTATGAGGAAGGGAAACAAGAGTTTATTGATGAGCTTGATAATGTTCTAACTAGTTGGCAAGGTCCTATCCTGATAGGAGGTGATTTTAATCTGGTTAGGTTTCAATCAGATAAGAGTAATGGGATTATTAATCACAAATGGGCAGATCTGTTCAATAATTGGATTAGTAAATGGAGTCTTATAGAATTAGATCCCCCAAATAGGAAGTTCTCATGGTCTAACAACCAAGAGAATTTGATTTTGGCAAAATTAGATAGAGTTTTCATTTCCACTGATTGGGAGGCAATGTTTCCTCTAGTTAGAGTGAAATCTCTAGAGCGGCCACCGAGTGATCATAACCCTATTTTGATTAACTCGGGTGATAATATGTTCTTTGGAAAAAAGAAGTTCCGTTTTGAAAAATGGTGGCTAGAGAAAGATAGTTTTAGGAGTATGGTTGAGAAAGCTTGGTCGTCTCCAGGAGAGGGCCTTAGTAATATTAGCAGATGGCAGTCTAGAGTAAGAGTTTTTAGGAAACTAGTTAGAGGTTGGGCAGCAAATGAAGTTGCTGCTTTGAATAAAGAAAAAGTTAGGCTAGCAGAAGAGTTTAATGATCTAGATAGCAAAGCTGAGAGGGGACTTTTGTCTGCAGCGGGCCTGGTAAGGTTGAAAGAGGTGACAGATGGGTTAAGTAAGATTTGGGCCTTAGAGGAAATCAAAATAAGACAAAGGTCTAGGGATAGGAATATCCTAGAGGGTGACAGAAACACAGCTTACTTCCAAGCTATAGCTAATCATAGGAGTAGAAAGAAAAGAATAGATAGTTTAATGGGACCAAATGGGTTAGTGGAAGACCAGTTAGGTATGAGTAGAATTGCAGTAGATTTTTATAAGGTTTTATTTGCCAAAGAGGATACTGAGGTCTTTAATTTGGGTCCTGACTTCTGGAAACAGGAAGAATTAGTTACTAGGGAAGAAAATGATTTGCTTTCTGGCCCCTTCACAGAGAAGGAGATTAAAGACGCTGTCTTCAGCTGTTATGCTGAGGGTGCACCTGGCCCAGATGGCCTGCCGTTTTTGTTTTATCATAAATTTTGGGATGTAGTCAAAGAGGATATTCTTAGCCTTTTCCAGGATTTTTATGATGGAACTTTAGATCTGTGTAGGCTAAACTTTGCTATGATTACTCTTATCCCCAAGGTAGATGATGCTAGGGATATGAAAAATTTTAGACCCATTAGTCTTATAAATTGTAGTTTCAAGATTTTCTCTAAGGTAATGACTTTGAGACTAGGCAAAGTGGCTGAGAGACTAATTGCTTCAAATCAAAGTGCTTTTATTAGAGGGAGATACATCCTAGAAAGTGTAGTTGTAGCACATGAGCTTGTTCACAGTGTGAATAAGAGTAACCTTCCTGGTGTGATCTTGAAATTAGATTATGAAAAAGCTTATGATAGAGTTAGCTGGGATTTTCTCTTCAAGGTACTTAAGTCTAGGGGCTTCTGTCCAACCTGGATAGGATGGATTGAGAAGTTGGTCAAAGGTGGTTCCATTGGAATTAACCTAAATGGGGAAGAAAGTTCCTATTTCAAGCCAGGGAAAGGCTTGAGACAGGGAGACCCTATCTCCCCTTTACTATTTAATTTAGTAGGTGATGTTCTTACTAGAATGCTTATGAGAGCGACAGATAGAGGTTTAGTTAGAGGTTTATTAACTGACATGAAGGATGGTGGTATAGTGTCGCTGCAGTATGCAGATGACACTATTATTTTTTCTGATGCAAATTTAGACTACCTAAAACATCTGAAGTGTAATCTAGTTTGGTTTGAAAAGCTATCTGGTATGAGAATAAACTATCACAAGAGTGACCTGATAACTTTGAATATGGAAGAGGAAGATACTCATAGAATAGCTCATTTGTTTTGTTGTCCTATTGGTTCCTTACCAATTAAATATTTAGGCATTCCACTCCATTTTGACAAACTTAGGAGGGAGGACATCCAACCCCTCATTGATAAGATTTTGAAAAAGATAGCTAGCTGGAGAGGGAAGCTGTTATCTCAAGCAGCCAAAGTAATGCTTATTAAAACCTGCTTGAGTAGTATACCTGTGTACCTTTTATCCTTTATTAAGTTTCCCAAGTGGGCTATTAAGCTTATTAACACCCACCTAGCTAATTGTTTGTGGAATGATCATGAGGGTAAGAGTAAGTTCCATCTCTCTAATTGGGATAGCATTAGCATGGCTAAGGAGTTTGGGGGTTTAGGTGTGCCAAATTTAAGAGACTTGAACCTTTGTTTACTGGGATCCTGGTTAAAAAGGTTCCAATTAGATAAGGATAAGTTATGGAAAGAAGTGATTCAGTTTAAGTATAAGACTGATTGCCCAAATATTTTCTGTACCAAAGATTTAGGGTCCTCACAGTTTTTCAAAGGGATGATGTGGGCTGTGAGAGCAGCAAAGCTTGGCTTTAGATGGAAAGTAGGGAATGGTAAGAAAATTAGGTTTTGGGAGGATAACTGGTTGGGTACATCTAGTTTAGCCATTCAGTATTGGGAAATATATGTAATTGTGAATGAGCAGACAGCTACTATAGCTGAGCTGTGGGATGGTGAAAATCTAAAATGTTCCTTTAGAAGAACTGTGGATGATAGATTAGAAAATCTGTGGTTTGAAATAGTTCAGTTGGCCTCCACCATTAGGTTCAGTTTAGAAGATGATGAGCTGATTTGGATGTTCCAATCCAGAGGTGTTTATTCCTCTCAGTCTTTATATAAAGTCATCAATTTTAGAGGTATTATGCCGGTTTACACCCCTGCAATTTGGGCCCTGAAAATCCCACCTAGAGTCCATTTTTTCCTATGGTTGCTTTCTAAAAATAAGGTCCTTACCAGGGACAATCTAGCTATTAGAAGAGCAGTGGAGGATGAGTCTTGCTTGTTCTGTAGAGAAAAGGAATCTTGTCAACATTTATTTTTTGATTGTGCAGTAGCTAGAGAGATGTGGGTTAATATAAGTGATGCTACTAATCATAGTTTGAATCCTAGCTTTGAATCTATTGGTTCCTGCTGGCTGAGCAATAAAAAGTTCTTAGTTCTTAATATATTTACTTCAGCTGCTTTATGGGGTATTTGGAAGCTAAGAAATAGTTTTTGTTTTCAAAATGTGTCTTGGAGGAGCATGGATATGCTACTCTTGAAGATAGTTGGCTTGGTTCAAAATTGGGTTATCTTGTGTCCGGAGAACAGGAAGGAGGAAATGCAAACATATATCTACAACATGAAGCTGCTGGCAATGAGGCCTGGAAGACTATAAAGCTGGTAGGAAGTCCAAGGGATGCTTCTCTTTGGGGGGATTCGAACTACTCTCCTCTCAACATGGGTGACTGGCTTCTGCAAATGAAGGAGCTGGAAGGCGTGCTTTCAAGCTGATAGATGTTAACTTCTCGCTGTTGTTGCCGTTGGGTGACATGAGTTCCTCTGGTGTAGTAGTTTGTGTCCTGTGTCTGAAGTTCTGTTTCTGTGCTGCTGTTGTGCCATTTCGGCTGGTGGCGATTGGCTGAGACTGAATGCTGTAACTGACATTTCTGTCTTTGAGTAAGACGGGGGCAATGCTGCCCTAGAACTCTAAAAAAAGAAAACGAAGCGGTGCGCTTCATAACCCGTGGCAGGCGGGTAAATTTGATGAAAACTCCCCTCCACAGCCGGTGAAAGCCACCAAGAAGTGGCTGTGAAAAATCAACTAAGGAAAAGAAGCTTTTGTGAAAGAACTTTACTCACTGCTCATGCCTTTGGTTGGGCTTTTGACTTTTCAGAAGCAAAAGTAGGTTGGAAGCCCAACCAAAGGCACCCTTAAGCTTTTCTATGTTTGGTGTATTGTTCTTAGTTGTGTTTGTTTGTATGCCTTGTGCCCGATGATTGCTTCGAGTAGAAGGATCGCTGTTTGTTGCTTTCAAGACAAGAATTCCAATTGAGCAAGAGCAGAAGAACAGTAAGAGTAACTTTACGTTAGAAAAAGGCAAGTGTCCCTAACCATCCTTCTATCTATGCTTTTAATATATCATGATGATTTAATTGGAACATGGAGAACCACTCGGGAAAACAGTGCAACCACAAGTATTATATGGCTCTGGTCTTGGCTAATTAATTAGATAAACTCTATGTTGTGTTGGGGATGTATGTTGGGCTGGATTGGTTTGTGTGTGATGTGCAAAGAAGGAAGATGCGCCTTCCTGATTACTCGTTCGGACAGGGACCGACACATACATAGAGGGATTCTTTGTAAAGGCCTCGTAGCGTCCCTATGAAGTCACACCAAATGTAGTGTGATACGTGCCTGATCAGCACAACGTGGTTGGGTGATTGGGTCTACACTTCTTGTGGGGAAACTGTACAAACTCTGCAGAGTGTTAAAAAAACTGATATATCAGACGTGCTCACGGTTAAGAGCGGCCTGGACCCTCACATGATTAATACATTTTACATTGATAATAAATCATATCCTGGTTATTTCTTGTGACCTTGCTGAGTACCAACCATAAGTGTATTCATCCTTGCTTCCTGCTGCTCAGAAAGGTGTTGTGAAGTTGTTGAAGATGGTGCCAGGCATACGCAACCCCCAATCGATTGCCTGTGAAGTGTTAGAGCCTTCGTTTCCAGGATAAGCTGTGACTCTGATAGATTGTAAGTCTTTTGTATTGTTTTGCGTGATATTGCTATTGTTTATTACTGATGAAGTCTCATATGTGTGTAAACTTGATCCTGGCGCACATATGATTATCATTCGGTTTTGTCCTTAAAACCGGTTGTGACAGAAGTGGTATCAGAGCTGTATCGACTGTAGGACGTAAGTTTAGATAGCAATGGTCGTTTTCTAAGATTCTTGTGGATATCAGAACTTTCCTTGACTTGTTCTTGACCTTTCTGATAATTATTCTCAACCTTTGACCATCTATATCCTCCTTGATAGCTTACTATTCATGCTTGACCCTTGGTCACTTAGCCCACCTTGTCTTGATATTAATTATTTGATCATTCATCCCTCACCTTGAATTTGCTATTGCTGACCTCTCCCTGGCATTGTTGTCAATGTATTCATTTGCCCCACTGACCCTTCTCATTGTCTGTCTTACATTAACACTTTGGATTTCTTCCCTTCTCTTATGTTCCAAATGGTTTGTGTCCTCTCCCTTTATTAGGATAAATCAAATAGATGTTTAGTACCTTATGTCTTAATGCCTACCCAAGCCTCAGTGAAGAATCAAGCTACTAGGAGTCAAGTCAGACAATTGAAGGCAATGTCACACTCAAGACCAGGAACCATAAAGAGCAAGAAGTCAGATATCAGGACCAAGGACGCCTTTGTAGGACTATAGGATCCCATGAAGCAGTTCTAATAACGTTTCCCCTCGTTTTGCTTTGTATGGCTAACTTTTGTTTGATGCTTTGCAATGACTATTGTTGTGTCTAACTCACGCTCCAGTTGGGTTCTTCTTTGTGTTTTCCTCTATCCTTGTTCTCTCTTTCTATCCTCTCCCGGGATCAAATGAAGAATACAACAAGGCGGAATCTCTCTACTTCTCTTGTCTCATGTCTATGTTCGTTTTCATCACTTCCTTGTCTTGTCATTTTGTTTTCCTTGTCCAAATCTTCTTTGCTTTATTTCTCCTCCTTGTTTCTTTTCTCTCTGAATCTCAGGACGAGATTCCTTTTAAGGGGGGGAGTGTTGTCACATCCGCTCGCTACCATTACCTCCCCCACCTTAACTCGCATCGATGGCGAGTTACTGCCTTCATGATAGTAACGGCCGTAATGCTCACTGCCTCCAAATCTCTGACACTCGTGCTCCCTCATGCCCTATAAAATCCTCCTAGAGCGAGCCCCTGTAAGCTTTTAGCCTCCCCGACCAAGCGCCTTCCTCGTCATGCCCGCAGTAGCCGAGAATCGCTCGTCGGAGCCCCGCATACTGAGCCGTCACTGCTGTCTTTTCTCCCCTCTCCCGAGCCCCTCTCACCTATCTACATGTTTCAATGGCTGTCCAGGATCACGAGGACAGCACGCTGACCCCCAGCCACGATGAATCGAGGCTCCAACCGCATGCCCCATGCGCAGCCGCGCCTATCTCCGCCCCTCTCTGTTTTGTGCCGTAGCAGCTGCCTCCCCGCCCGATTCAAGCTCATAGTAAGAATCCCCATCTTTTCCTCTCTCCGTTTTGCCTCTTCGCGTCGAAAACCGACAACCGTAGCCCTCGGGCCCCTCTCCTCCGACGAGCCGCCGCCGTGTAGCATCGAGCGTCGCCGTCCCGGGTCATCTCCGGCGACCAGAGAAGAGTGGAGCTCCATGAGCCATCCATCAGGTGATCAGCGTATCAGAATAGAAGCAACATACCCCTTTGCATGTTTTGCTAAAGAGGCCCCAGGAAAGAAAGAAATCAAACCGCCGTCCATTGCCTTTGAAAAATAATCACAACCATGCCCTTCCTTTTTACACATCCAACCCTGAGCTTCCACAAATTATAACACGCCATCCTTCCAGCTCCTTTTGCATATCTAACCCCGATTTTCATCAAACTCTTGGTCACTATTTATAGTGTCTTGAGAATCTTACCAGCTAGCCCCTAAGGTCTATAGTTAATCACGTTTAGGTCCCTGCAACCTTGTTTTAGCTACAGAATTCATAGCTCCATTTTAGCTCGTTCTCATTTTGTTAGTCTCCGTTTGGCGTGAGCTATCGTTTAGTATCATTGTTTTGTCTAGTTCGTGTTTCTAAAGTTAATTAGAATATTAAATTGATTAACAAACATTCCACTAGTTTTCTAATAAAACTTGTTTAGGTTAATACCTTGGTATTTCATAAATTCTTGGTAATTTTACTAATATTAAATAAATGTGTTTTCAATAATAAATTGCTTAGTGTAACACGTCACATGAAATAATTCGATTAGATGTATCACATGTCTTTTATGTTAAGTTATTTCTTAAAAGGCTTAATTCCTATGGAAATATCTATAAATAAAATATGACTCGGTTTCACTTCGCTTTTAAATTTGGAAATAATTTGAATAATTCAACTTGGGTATTTCTTATTTCTCTGAAATATCTTTTTACATGTGCTTTTCTTTAATTAAAATAAACCAAGCATATAGTCTTTTTGGCTTTCATAAATGCAAATGTACGATAGTTGTCATTTCAACCGTGCGTTGTTTTCAGCGTTTCTCCAAGCGCCGTCCTTTACTGCGTTCTTTTAAGCTTTTCTTTGTTTAGTGTACTGTTCTTAGTTGTGTTTGTTTGTCTGCTTGTTTTTGTATGCTTTGTGCTCGATGATTGCTTCGAGTAGAAGGATCATTGTTCGTTACTTTCAAGATCAAGAATTCCAAGTGAGCAAGAGCAGAAGAACAGTAAGAGTAACTTTACGTTGGAGAAATGCAAGTGTCCCTAACCATCCTTCTATCTATGCTTTTAATGTATCATGATGATTTAATTGGAACATGGAGAACCACCCAGAAAAACAGTGCATCCACAAGTACTATATTGCTCTGGTCTTAGCTAATTAATTAGATGAACTCTATGTTGTGTTTGGGATGTATGTTGGGCTGGATTGGTTTGTGTGTGATGTGCGGGGAAGGAAGGTGCGCCTTCCGTTACCCGTTCGGACAGGGACCAACACATACATAGAGGGATTCTTTGTAAAGGCCTCGTAGCGTCCCTATGCAGTCACACCAAAGGTAGTGTGATACGTGCCTAATCAGCACAGTGTGGTTGGGTGATTGGGTCTACTCTTCTTGTGGGGAAACTGTACAAGCTCTGCAGAGTGTTAAAAAAACTGATATATCAGCCGTGCTCATGGTTAAGAGTGGCCTGGACCCTCACATGATTAATATATTTTAAGTTGATAATAAATCATATTCTAGTTATTTCTTGTGACCTTGCTGAGTACCAACCATAAGTGTACTCATCCTTGCTTCCTGCTGCTTAGAAAGGTGTTGTGAAGTTGTTGAAGATGGTGCTAGGCGTACGTAACCCTCAGTCGATTGCCTGTGAAGTGTTAAGAGCCTTCGTTTCCAGGATAAGCTGTGACTCTGATAGATTGTAAGTCTTTTATATTTTTTTGCATGATACTGCTATTGTTTATTACTGATGAAGTCTCATATGTGTGTAAACTTGATCCTGGCGCACATATGGTTATCATTCGGACTTGTCCTTAAAACCGGGTGTGACACTCCGACCTCACACAGAATATTCCCTATGGATGTGGGTTCGTTGCATCCCATGAAAAAGAGCGGACGCACTCGACCCGCACGGACGCCGTCTTCTCCATCTCCTCACGTGCGCGAGCTGGCAACAGGGAGGCCGCGTCTTCTTCGTCTCCTCGTGTGCGTGGGCCGGCAACAGGGAGGCCATGGCCTGAGCGCCTGCCATGGCTGCGAGCTGGAGTGCTAGCTAAGGGACCACCGCTGACCATTCTCTGCCAGAGGAGTGCCGTTGCTGGTGCGCCGCCCGGGCAAAGGGGCAAGCAGCGTCTGGGACGTGGGAGGCCATGGACGGGCCGTCGCCATCCATGATGTGGGAGGCCTAGGACGTGCTGCCGCCGGCCGATTCGCGGGAAGTGAAGACTAGGGTCGGGCGCCGCCAGGTGGGGCCTGGCTGAGCAGAATCACTGCGGGCGGCTGGGGCCAGGTCCGCCGTCGGCCAATGTTGCCGTATGGCTCGCCATGAGAGGCCATTGCCAGTCCGAGCTTCGGTGGCCATGGGGCTGAACCTCCTTTGTGAGGAAGAAGATAAAGGCAAAAATAGAAAGAGAAAAAGAGAAACATCAAATGACAGATGGACCCTAGTAACGACACATGGGTCCCACAGATGATTCTTGCTAACGGTGTTAAATTGTCATCCAACCCAACCCTCAAAACTCATTCAACCAAACAAAAAATTGGGTTCGACCTAACCCGTCAACCAAACATGAGATGGGTTCATCCCAACCCAAAAAAAATGGGTCGGAGCCAACCCAACACACTCGGCTCCCAACCAAACGCATGCTTATTTTCACAGCTAGCCCAGCTCACCTCTCTCCTCTCTTTATCTTTTCTCCGCGGATGACCTAGCTCGGCCCAGCTTCCATCGGCCCTCGTCTCACCACGCGCGCCCACCTCCTCTCCCTCTTCTCTCTCTCTGATATGCAGGACTGTTGGCATTTCTTAACGTCGCCACTAGAATGTTTAGTTCTAGCAACGGCGCTAGGATATGCATTATGGTATTCTAACAAATGCGAATGAATCCGCAAGCGCATGGATATACCATTGTAGCACTTCACCTGAGTATTTCCAAGGGTATCATATTTCCCAAAGGACGGCTGTTGGTTTAAGAGTACTGTTGCGATCATGAATATAGCAATAGCATGTATAGAATCATATACAAAGGACAGGGGTAAGATAATAAGATATAGTGGTAGTGTGACACACACGGGATCATCTCAGGATTAACTAGGCTAGGGAGAAGGACTAAGAGATAACATCTTGGTTCTAATGTACTTCCTATATACTGCACAGATCAAGGTAAAGTAAAGCATTCATACACATATACAGTCTAAGTCTATGCACCTAGGCATATGGGGAGATAGCCTCCTGTGCCACTTACGTATGGCGAAGTGACTACTCATTTACGAACTCCTACAACAATACCCGAACATGGGGGATTTCAGAGGGTCCAATAGGGTTGTCACCACCTGCGGCCTACCCTGGCCAAACCGTGGGGCACACTCATATCCATCGATGATTCCAACCCGAGCACCATGCTCGCATCGTTCACTACATGTTGATCATTATGGACTAATAAGACTATGATCAACGCCACCATAGGAATGGCCGATAGACTAATGCCATAGTATAGATCATGGAGACTATTATGCATAAGAAACCATACTCTAGTTGAACTAGAGCAAAGTCTAACATGTATGACATCACTCAAGTCTATACTACTGAAGCAAGGGTATATGACTAACTCATGAGCATATAAGCCTAGCAACTTATGATAGCAAGAACACAAGCACAACTCATTCATATCATGACAAAGACAAACAATATATGAAGAAGATATATCACTGAAGTAGAATAAAGTCATCTTAGAACTAGAAAGATACAAGAGCCATACCCTTAGCTCCAAGGAGACCTGGAACCTGAATAGAGCTACTCTAGCCTAACTCCACTAAGCCTAGAGCCTAAAGAAAGAGAGTGATTGCCCAAAGATGTGTGTGTCTCATTTGGAGCCCCTCCACTCATATTTATAGGCCTCAAGATGCAGCATCTCCGAGGGAATATTCCAGCATCCACCTCGAACCAACCTTCATGAGAGCACGAGAGAGCACCACGTGGAAGGCCAGGATGGGACGCCACTAAGGCAGTTCGGCCGATCCAAGGGTTCGGCCAAACCCCTGGTGGGCCCTCTCCTGTTGTGCTTTCTCCAGGTGACTGTCAAGTGGGTCCCAAAGGGTAGTTGCACGTGTCCACTATGGATTGAGGCGATTTGGGTCTGTTGTGGGCCCTTCAATCCATGTGACGCAAGCGTGGCGGCTTCTGATTCGTCGGGATGTTGCCACTTGGACCCATGAGGGTGAATTCTCCTTTATTTCTGTAGCAAATCACCTACAACCAAATATTCTCCAATGACATGTGGAACTACATTATTTGAAGGGAAATATGCATGTGAGTATTAGCAATCCTTCACTTTATTCGAGTGTATTGATGGCTATTGTTGGTGCTTAACAGCCGTCAACAAGGACCCTAGGGAATAGTGTAGTCTTCCTCCTCCTCGCGCTAGCGTTTGGCGCCGGCCGCCAACAAACCTGCCCCACGCCCATGTGCATCTGTCTCTCCCACGCCTTGATGTCCAAGCAAGCCACTCAGCCATGCCTCCTTCCATTCAACCCATTGCCCAAGCCTCTCCCTCTTCCCCGCCTATAAATCCCCTTTTCCACCTTTCACCATCTGCAGCAAAATCACTGGGCAGAGCCCTGTCCAGTTTCTCCCTCGCCAAATTAGAGATACGAGGAGGAAGAGGAAGAGGAGAGGGAACAAACCGAGGAAGGATTGGAGAAGGAAGGGCGTTGCAAGGCTATGTTCCTCATCACGCCGAATCGCCATGCCGCCGGAGCAAGAGAAGCCGACGAGCGCCATGCCGAAGCTGTGGAACCGCGAGTCTACATCATGATCGATCGCACTCTGTTCCTTTGCCCCAATGTGAGCCATCTCTCCGATCTAATCCCCCTCTCCACCTTCAACTTCCTGCTCTGCTCTGGAATCCGTGGCGCCATGGTCGCCGCCGTGCTGATGCTCTGCTCTAAGAGCTGGATCGGCCTTCAAGCCATTTGTTGATCATGCAAGGCTGGCCCTTGTGACGCTCCTTACTAGCAGGAATTGGATCGCCCTCTCTCGCTCTCTGTCTCCATGGCATCGAGACTGTGGTCTCATCACCGCGGTGGCCATGCCAAGCAGCTATGCCACCTCTCTGTCGTGCAGTCGCTTTAGTATCCTCCTCACACGCCCTATTGCACATGATACCTTCGCCATCTCTCTCTTGCTCGCCACACAGCCGAGGGGTCCTCCGCCAATCATCGCTGGTCCACTCTAGCCCCCTTTAATCGTCCCCTTCTCCCTGCTCTTTCTCTGCTATCGTCTTGCTCATGCTCAAAGAACATGAGGTCCTCCATGGGCGCCGCCACGATCCACCGGCCGTTGTTCGTTGCCGTCGGCCGGGGCCGCATTGTTGCCCACACACACGTTAACGCCCCAAGAATCATAGAAGATCCAGCGCCTCTCATATGAGCAGGTGACTTGTGGGACCCCGCCCTCCTCTCTCCTTTGTATCACTGATCTATGGGCCCATCTTCTTGTCTCACTAACCCGTGGGCCACCAGCTCTCCTTCTCTCTCTCTCCCACAATAATATGGTCGTGTGCCAATATACTTGTGGCCCATTGGCCCAGTCTACTTTTGGGTCCAGCCGGAGCCCGTGGAGATGGACAATATGCAAGAAGAAGACGACCCGAAGCGAACTGGATTTTGGCCTAGCTCCAAAACATCCCGCCTGCTAACTAGCCCCACTATCATACTCTCCATGTCTCTAACTACTACTAGAAAACACCCCTTATAGCTACATTATAGTAGTAATGCTGGTGTAAAGCGTCTCTACACTGGTGCATAAACACGCTTTTTGACACAATTTTGACAACATGTCAAGATGTCATGATATTAGACATGCTTACAACGTTATTAGTCTTATAAAGACGGTTTTTATCACGCTACTGAAAGCATCTCAAAATGACATACAGTTAGACATGCTTTAAAGTGTCATTATAGTCTAGACACATTGCAAAGCGTATCAAACAATGTCTATAATAACGTAAAAATGATTTTTGGCACGATTTTAAAAATGTTTCAAAATGATATGAAGTTAGACATGCTTTTAATCGTGACTAGCATGTAGGCATGTCATAAAGCGTATCAAATAAGTGTACTAAAGGGTTTCTCATGAGTGAACTCAAAACGAAAACATGTCTCAAGTAAGTCACATTCATTGTGTAGGTGAGATGGTAAGGAAGCTATGTGTAAAGCGAGAGATCTTGGGTTCGAATCCTGCGCACTACACAAACATATTTTACATGAAAAATTTGTACAAGTCTCCTTAAGTCTGAAATATTTTTTATTTTTATAAATTAGTAGACATATTTTATAAATGTATCTAGAAGATTGTCTCAATATTTGTTAACACACAATGAGGTGTTACTATACTACGTAACTACAGCACTATAAGCATGTTATACATACGTGTCTATAAAATTGTATCAATGTGAGTAGACATGCATCAAACGTGTCTATGAAACATTGTTTCTGTCATAGACACGCTTAAAGAAGTCGTCTCTACAAAGTCTGACACGGTCCATACGAAGACGCTCCAAACACGCTTTTTGAAAGCATGCCTACAAAGCTATAAAGACGAAATAAAATGTGTCTAACTCTAAATATGACGTAGCTATAGAGAGGATATTCTGGTAGTGCTGTTTACTATTGACTCAGTCAATGTTGACCGTTGATCGGTCAATACTGACATCATCGTGACATCAGCAATGGCTGACCCCACTGATGACATCATGTTGATGTCAACACTGCCATGTGGCACTCTCTGGTGCTGCCACCTGTTAGCTCATTTTCTTTTTCTTTTTTGAAATTTAGTTTAATTTCAGAAAAGGGATTGAATCTAAGAAAATTCACCATAAATCATTTTAGCTCAGAAATAGGAAACCAGTTTCTATATTTTTCTAAAAACATGACCTATGCGTGGACCAAGGGTTGAGTGCATCTTGGCTTTTATTGGATTTATTTGACTAATAGGCATATCGATGTTTATTTTCCTTTCTCGTGTCTAGGAGCTGTTGATGACGACTTTGGGGGACCAGACCACACCAGCTAAGAGGACCACTTTGAGGAGGACTAATACTCACCAAAACGTTCACGTCCATTCCTGACTTTGAATCCCATTAGACATGCTATTAGTATGCTAGTGCTTTAACTATTGTTATCATGATGTTTGGACCTATTGTCTAGCTGTATTTAAATCCAATATCCTTGTTAGCACTTTACCTTGTTTTCAAGCTTGTGAAGCTTGGATGTGTTTTGGGATGACTATGATATATAGGACTATTGGCGTGTGGGCAAAAACCTGGAAAAGGAGCAGGGTATTTGGGTTATTTTGTGAGGGTGAGCAAATATAACTCATTCTTCGAATTGAGTGCTTGGAATGTGTGTCTGGGCACATTCTACGTTGTACCTGTGGTGGGTACACTTTCTTCCTGTTACTTAAGGAGTATGGCGGCAATACCTGTAATGGGTGCGCGTGCAGATCACTGGAGGTGGAGACGCAAGATGACGGTGATGCTCGCCTCGGCACCAAAAACCAAGTTGGTCACAACCTTCTCATAGAACTATGTAAACGTGCACACCACTTACACCTACTGGGGGTGTTCCAACTAGCCTATTAAGTATGCTGGTACCCAGACTGTAGATTTAGCAGATGCGTAAGGGGGGGACTGGCAGTTAATGGCCTTTGCTCCCCGAGTGACCGACCCTTGACTAGTTCCGTGGGGTGGTTTTCATAGTCTTCGGTGCATCCTAAGTTGGGGAAAGCCGGAGGGTACCGTTCCTTAATTGGGATCTGTGCTGTGGGCAATCTCTCAAGTTGACGACGGTCAGCTTTAGGGGTGGGCATTCGGGTAACCCGAAAATTTCGGGTCGGGTAATTCGGGTTTTGACAATTTCGGGTATTGTAAACTGGAACCCGAGATGTACCTGAAATAATCACAACCCGACATTTCGGGTACCCGCCATTTCGGGTTCGGGTAAAACCCGGAATTCATACAGCACATCAGAAATTCAGAATTCAGAAGGCAGCATCAATGCACATCACAATTCACAAGTAGAAGATTTGCACCAACATGAACAAGTAAAATAAAAATGAGAAACCGAGCTCATACGTTGCACGATTTCTCGGCTGGAGTCGTTCTTCAGTGAACCTGCTGGCCGAAGGAAATAGAATCTTCGTGTGTCCTGCGTCGGGCAAGGAGACAGGCAGCGACGCCTGGTGCCAGGCGAGGAGACAACGAGGCGACGGCGCCGGGTGACGGACTGACGGGGCAACGTCACNCGGGCGAGGCTGCGAGCCGGCGACCGGCGAGGGGCCGTGGGGGTCAGGTCGCACGCAAGCGCAATCGATGAGATGCGCCGCAATGCCGCACTGTGTCATAGGCTCGTAGTCATAGCGAATAAGAAAAGGATGGACCGGTAGGACTTAGGGTTTGCTATGGGCTGGGCTGAAACCTCGTTGTTGGGCTAGGATACTGTAAATTCGGGCTTTTCGGGGAATTCGGGTACCGTGGCCCTAAACCCGAACAACCCGTAAGTTTTTCGGGTTCTAGGATCTGCTACCTGAGATGGTGATCGGGTATTTCGGGTTCGGGCTATACGGGTTCGGGCTCGGGTTATTTGGGTTCGGGCTTCGGATATCGGGTTTTGTGCCCACCCCTAGTCAGCTTGCAGCCCGAATGGGTCCAGATATACACACTCTGTAGAGTCAAAACAATATGTATAGCCACATCCGTGGTCAAGCTGTGAAACTGTTGTATCGCCATTTTTTGGGGTTTTTATCCTTCCCTCTAGATCTTAAGCCTGCCTTGGGCAGCTGAGATGTGAAAGGCGAGAGCTTTCACATCGCCTAGTGAGGGAGAGTGGAAGTATGCTTTAGAGATGGGAATCTGGTGCACCACGAATGACCGAGGTGTCAGTGAGATTGGTTTGATTGGAGAATCTTATTGTTGCAGCATAGAAAGCCTTAAGCCTTTTCTTGATAATTTCTATACTAGTTTTAGGCCATCTTTAAACTTGCATATTTCAGATTGTAACGTTAAACTGCTCCAATCCTTGGGAACAGGTAATGACCACTACCAGAGAACTGCCCATCGGTACCGGGTGATAAGGGCCATCGGTACCGGTTCTAAAACCGGTACCGGGCATCCGTGACCAAAGGCAAAGGCCTTTGATACCGGGTGAATACCCCGTACCAAAGGGGTCTTTGGTACCGGGTCAAGACACGACCCGGTACCAAAGGTATTGGCGTCAAAAAAATAATTTGAATCCCGGGGAGGCTCCCACACATGCGCACATCGCAAGGCACAAGTCACGCGATTTTTAACGCAAAAATACGCGCGTGCGTCGCGCGAACCTGGGACCTCTCGCTTCGCGTGTTGCTTCCTTACCATCTCACCTAGACACCGTAGCTGACCACCTCCCAGATGCTTTCCTTTTAAATTAACCCGTGGAGGGGCCTTTGGTACGGGTTGGTAATACCAACCGGTACCAAAGACCCCCTTTGGTACCGGTTGGTGTTACCAACCGGTACCAAAGGGTCCTCGGGACCTACCAAATTTAGACCCGATACTGATGACCCCTTTGGTACCGGGTCATAAGCAACGGGTACTAAAGGGGGTGACCGATAGGCCATTTTCTGGTAGTGGACGATGTAGATTATGATGCAGACTTCAAGAACAATTTCGATGGGTGGTATGATTGAAGGGTGCTGCTACGCTCGAGTTGAAGCCCGCGGAAGGAGCTCGCCAAGATGGATGCTTAGTTATTGCATCCAATAGCTTTCTTTCTATCGTTTAGTCCAAGAGGCTTGTAATAAATGATTTTTTCTAAGTTATCCACTATTGTAAGTCTCTATTATGTGTTGATATTGAAGTATGAGTGTGATATGATGATGAGGTGAGTTCTGTACATGTTAGCTGTTGATCGTGGGACTAACACAATGGTACAGAAAGTCGGGTTCTTCAAAATGAGAATCCGTTTGTTTCAAGTAGTCTAACCACTAAACAATATTTGCACTATCTGAGTATCTCAGTTCTCTAATCTAGACATACAGATAAGGGAGAGGGGATATTACCTGGACAGCTTTACCTTGTTTGCACTTTTTGTTGCTTGCATCTTTGCTGGAGGGCTTGAGCTCGGAGCGGGAGCGATGGAGTTGTGGAGCCCCGGCCCACGGCGGCTACTCCTGGCACTACGGAGTTCACCGTACCGCGGCTGTGGTCGCCGCGCTGGCCACCCCCAGCACCGCGCGGGCCTCGCGAAGGCGTGCTGCGAGGCAAGAAAGTTGCAGGCAGCAGCGAGGTGCTCCTGACGGTTGGCGAGTTCGTGATTGGCCACGGGCGGCAAGGAGGCAGTTGGCAACGGCCTTGAGGTCGAAGAGGTCGGAATGTGTTTACTACACGTATCCAAAACAACAATTATCTGGAGATTGGAGAAAGAGTAAGAAGCACACATGTATGCATCAGTGGCGGATGCAGCATCTACGTATTGGGTGTACATAGTCAAAAATAAATACAGAAAAAAACTAAAGTTGAAAACGCAATTGATAAACTATGAATAGTTCATAAAGCTGTACTCCCTCCGTATTGAAATAGAAGTCGTTTTGGACAATGACACGGTCTCCAAAATGTAACTTTGACTTATTATTTTTCCAAAAATATTTATTAAAATATAATATATTTATACTTTTATAAAAATACTTTTCAAGACAAACCTATTCATATGGTTTTCACATTTTCAAACTCAATGAATTAAAAGTTATTCGTGATTTATGTTCCCAATGTTTGACTAAAATCTTGTCCAAAACGACTTCTATTTCAATATGGAGGGAGTACAAGTCAGCCATTCTTGAGTTTGGACATGAATTAATGAAATATTAAAAACTTATTTGTCCAAAGTTTGCCAAAAATTTGGACAAAATTGTCTAAAATTATGCAAAACTACTAAAGACTGTGCGCTATATCTGAAATTATTCATCAAAGCATGTGCCTCATCATCTTTAGACGCTAGATTTGCACTGAATGAATGAAAACTCCAATTATGTTATTGTCTCCATGGCGGAAAGGACTCTGCCCGGCTAGGCGTGTACTCCGCCTGGCTTATCGTCCACATTATGGACTAGACTCTGCCTTCTCCACGCTCAGTATGATCGAGCGCCGCCGTCCGTGTTGTGCTCTACCATCCACTCTATTGCGTCCCGTCTGGCCGCCGGATGAGGATGGTGTCGCCGCAACCAGGAAATAGCACGAAGGGAACGGGCTGTCCAAAAGCTCACGAATCAGGCCAAGTGCTAACATGCTGGCGCAGCCTGTGGACACCGAAGTCCAAAAGGAGGCCGGCTCATCACAGGAAGGAATGAAGGAAAGTGAGAAGGACGGGCTTGGACTAGGCTATTTCACGTATTTGAGCTTAACTATATACAGTCAAATCCAATTACAAGGGTGTACAAGTATTATACATTCTACTTGTGGTTTTTTGCAAAAATATTGGATGTACATTTGTACACAGATGTCCCCATACAGGGACCGCCACTGGTGGTATGCATATGCCACCATTTGTAGTTTTCTTGGACGCTTGCTGAACAGATTATTTGAGCAAATTAACGGGCTGATCGATGTGGCATTTCTCCAACCTACTACTTCCTTGCTATCAAAATATTTATCGCCGTTAACTTTTTATCATGATTTTAACCATTTATCTTATTGAAAATATTGTGTATATATTATCTATTTTATTTATAATTTGTTTTATCATCATATTTTTAAGTGCAACTTATCTTTTTCCCTATTTGTATAAGAATTTTGAATAAGGCAAAGTATCAAACGGTTTATAAAAGATCAATTACGACAAATATTTCACTAAGGAGGAAATACACACTTAGGACATTTACAAATTGTGGTCGTTCGGATTTGTCTATTCTGGCGTCAGCGTCAATAATTCCACCATCTGGAATTCTGGATGCGGGTGCATGACTTGTTCAAAAAAAAAAAAGGTTTATCTACCCACGTGTTCTGAGTGTATTTATTGTAGTTGGAGCCGTTTCAGGATGTGGAAGTAATCGTGGCTCGTGATAGCCTAAGAGGGAGAGGGGGTAAATTAGGCTTTCTAAAAACTAAACTTACCACTTGCCTCTTATTGCACAAATATAAACTAAGACATGCTATCTAGATGTGCAACTAAGGTTATCTTCTAGTGATTGCACTCACCCAAAGGAGTTTTGCAACCTAGAGCCAATCCTATTAAGATACTACTCTAGAAAGATAAAGGCACACGAGTTGCAAGAAAGAAATACGGAAGCTTAAGAGGGTTAGAAGGATGCAAACTTGACATGAAGATTTATCTCGTGATTCGGCTAATGCCTACTCCACGCTAGAGCTCCACAAAGGATGTGCTCCCGGTCGCCAAGTCTTGTTCTCGGTCAAGGCCTTGAGCTCATCAGAAAGGCTCCTCAAGAGGGATGATGAGCATGTCACCAAGACCTTGCTCTCATCAACCTACTCTCCTAGAGATCTTGACGCCGCCTCCACTACGGAGCTTCTCCACCAAGGAAGAGAGTCTCCTCTTCCCCCGCACAAGGTTGTCGTCACTGCTCCACACCAAGCCGGAGGGTCAAAGACTTGCCGGTGAGTCATCAAGACTCCAAGGGGCCGGCACACCGAGATTACAAGTGTTGGCTCACTCTAGAACCAAGCACAAGGCTAAATGCCTTGCCAACTCTCTCACTAGGCCTATTCTAACTTTCTCACTCACTATGAATAATTTATGTAGCACAAATGGTGGCTTGAATGTCTTGTGGGTGTAGATGAACATCTTTGGACTCCAACCGCACAGAATGACCGAATGGAGGTGGCATATATAGTCCAAAGGGCTCAACTATCCGTTGCTCAGAAGCTGCACAGAAAACTGCGAACGCCGTATGTTCCGCCGAGCACTTCACCCCCCATCGGCATATAATACGTCGTGTGCTTTTCCAACGGTCGGATTTACTTTTCCAACGGCTTTTTGCACACGCCGTATGCTTTTCAACATGTACGCTGATGGTCGGCGTTTCATACGCCGTGCCTTTTTCTCCATTGTCACACCCGATTTTAAGGACAAAACCGAATAATAATCATATGTGTGCCAGAATCAAGTTTACACACATATGAGACTTCATCAATGATAAACAATAACAGTATCACGTAAAATGATATAAAAGACTTACAATCTATCAGAGTCACAGCTTATCCTGGAAACGAAGGCTCCAACACTTCACAGGCAATCGACTGGGGGTGGCATACGCCTAGCACCATCTTCAACAACTTCACATCACCTTCTGAGCAGCAGTAAGCAAGGATGAGTACACTTATGGTTGGTACTCAGCAAGGCCACAAGAAATAACAAAATAACAATTCAATTCCATCTTCAAGTTTATTAATCATGTGAGGGTCCAGGTCGCTCTTGATCGTGAGCACGGCTGTTATAACAGTTTTTAACACTCTGCAGAGGTTGTACACTTTACCCACAAGAAGCGTAAGCCCAACCATGCGGTGCTGATCAGGCACGCTCATCACATTACCTTTGGTGTGACTGCATAGGGACGCTACAAGGCCTTTACAAAGACACATAGATAACTAGCGGCCCGCTAGAGTTTCAGCAGCGGTGAGGTCCATCACCCTCCCTAATGAGACCGTACCTTAGCAAAGGCTGCTCCTCCAAGAGGACCGAGCAAGACCCCTCACCGGCCCCCTCCTTGCCCTTTCGGTATGGCCTGCCAGTCACCGTATATCTAATTAGTCAACCAAGGCTAGAGCCATATAGTACTCATGGTTGTACTGTTTTCCCGGGTGGTTCTCCATGTTCCAATTAACATCGTAACAATGATATATTAAAAGCATAGATAGGAGGATGGTTAGGGACACTTGTCTTTCTCCAACATAAAGGTACTCTTACTACTTGCTAGCTTTTGCTCACTTGGAATTCTTGATCTTGAAAGCAACGAACGATGATCCTTCTACTCGTAGCAATCATAAGGCACAAACATACAAAGAAAACAAACAAGTACAGCTAAGAACAATACACCAAGCAAAGAAAAGCTTTAAAAGAGCACACTAAAGGATAGGGCTCGAAGCTATGGTTACGAAGGCTCAGAGAAGCGCTGAAAACAGAGGAACGATTAAAAAGACAACTATCGTACATTTACATTTATGAGAGCACAAAGACTATATGCTTGGTTTATTTTAGTTTAACAAAAACAATATAAAAGGATATTCAAAATAAATTGAGTCGGAGCTAAAACGATTAAACGGTGGACGTTTTTCAAAATAAATCGGTGTATTTTATATGATCAAGATTCTAATGCAACTTGAACGAATCGAGTCGGAGCTAAAACGATTAAACGGTGGAGGTTTAAAGGTTCAAGGACCTAAACACGATTAACTATAGACCTTAGGGGCTAGCTAGAGAGATTCTCAAGACACTATAAATAGTGCTCAGGATATGATGAAACTACAGGGTTAGATCGGAAAAAGAGAGAGGATAGGACGGTGGGTTACATATCTGAAAAGCTCAGGGTTGGATATGTAAAAAGAAAGGGCATGGTTGTGATTATTTTCAAAGGCAGTGGACGGCGGGTTGATTCCTTTCTTTCCCGGGGTCTCTTTAGCAAAACCGTGAAGGGGTATGGCTGATCTATTTTGGACCGTAGATATTTGATCTAAGAGCTCTTATCCTTTCTTCTTCCCTTAGCTCAAACAACAGAAGCTAGGCACGGTGGTGCCATGGCCGTGCTTCTGCTATGACCAGAAGTTCACCGGAAAAGAAAATAACTCGAGCTATGGTGGTCCGAATTCGATGCAAAGCGGCAAAATGGAAAGAGGAGAAGATGGCGAGCTCACCCAGGAGGTCGAATCTGGTGGGGAGGCACTGGTGGTGGCGCGCATCGGAGAGAGGCGGAGCAGGTCACGGGCGCACGTGAAGAACGTTTTTCTGGGCCTCGGCTACTTGCGCCAGAGCGTAGGCTCAATTCATGTGGTTCCTGCATGGGCGAGAGGGAGGGCAGAGGGGTGAGGGCAAGGCCGTGGCTGGCATAACCCAAGGGCGACGACGGTGGCTTACCGGCGGCTCCGGCGACAAATTGCCGACGGCGTGGGGCATGACGGCGGATGGGATTGGTGGTGTGGCTAAAGGGCGCATAGGGCTCGCTCTAGAAGGGGTTTTGTAGGACGGGAGGGCAGAGGGAGGCTGAGAAACGGGCATTATTGCCGTAATGACAATAACTCGTCTTTGCCGCGAGTTATGCAGGGGAGGCGATGGTTTCACGGCCGAGGGGGACGTGGGGAGAGGCTGGTTTGGGCTGGATTGGAGAGAGAGAAATGGGAAAGCTTTTGGGATTTTTGTGTGGATTTTGTTTAGGGAATTTGATTTGGGATTTTTGGAATTTCGGGTGTTACAAATTCTACCTCCCTTAAAAGGAATCTCGTCCCGAGATTCGAAGAGAAAAGAAACAAGGAGGGGAGGTAAACAAGATTTTGTCAAAGGCAATAAGCAAAATAACAAGGCAAGGAAATGATGAAAATGAACTTAGACATGAAACAAGAGAAGAAGAGAGATTCCATCTTGTTGTATTCTTCGTTTGATTCAAGGGGAGGATAGAAAGAGAGAACAAGGATAGAGGAAAACTAAAAAAAGGAGAACTAGCTGGAGGGAGAGTTAGACACAATAATAGTCATTGCAAAGCATCAAACAAAAGTTAATCACACAATGCTAACGATGCTAAATGTTGTTAGAAAGGGTGCACGGAATCCTATTGTCCTGCAGGGCATCCTTTATCTTGAGTGTGGCATAGCCTCAATTGCTCTAGCTTGACTTCTGTTTAATTCTTCAATGGGGCTTGGGTTGGCGTTAGGACATATGGTACTGAATATCTATTTACTCCTTTCTAATAAGAGGAGAGGAGAAATCCACTTTGGAATAGAAGACAAGGGGCAATCCAAAGTGTCAATATAAGACAGACAAGGAGATCGAAGGGTCAGTGAGGCAAATGAATACATCGACACCAATGCCAGGGAGAGGTCAATAATAGCAAATTCAAGGTGTGGGACGAATGATCAAAGAATTAATATTTAGACAAGGTGGGGCTAAGTGACCAAGGGTCAAGCATAAATAGTAAGCTATCAAGGAGGAGATAGAGGATCAAGAGTTGAGAATAATAATCAGAAAGTTCAAGGACAAGTCTAGGAAAGTTTTGATATCAAGAAGAACCTTAGGAAACGACCATTGCTATCTAGGCTTACGTCCTAGAGTCAATACAGCTCTGATACCACTTCTGTCACATCCGGTTTTGAGGACAAAACCGAACGATAATCATATGAGATTTGAGGATCAAGTTTACATACATATGAGATTTCATCAGTGATAAACAATAGCAGTATCACGTAAAACGATATAAAAGACTTACAATCTATCAGAGTCACAGCTTATCCTGGAAACGAAGGCTCCAACACTTCACAGGCAATCGACTGGGGGTTGCGTACGCCTAGCACCATCTTCAACAACTTCACATCACCTTCTGAGCAGCAGTACGTAAGGATGAGTGCATTTATGGTTGGTACTCAGCAAGGCCACAAGAAATAACTAGAATAACAATTCAATTCCATCTTCAAGTTTATTAATCATGTGAGGGTCTAGGCCGTTCTTGACCGTGAGCACGGCTGTTGTAACAGTTTTTAACACTCTGCAGAGGTTGTACACTTTACCCACAAGAAGCGTAAGCCCAACCATGTGGTGCTAATCAGGCACACTCATCACACTATCTTTGGTGTGACTGCATAGGGACGCTACAAGGCCTTTACAAAGACACACAGATAACTAGCGGCCCGCTAGAGTTTCAGCAGCGGTGAGGTCCATCACCCTCCCAAATGATACCGTACCTTAGCAAAGGCTGCTCCTCCAAGAGGACGAAGCAATGACCCCTCACCGGCCCCCTCCTTGCCCTTTCGGTATGGCCTGCCAGTCACCCGTATATCTAATTAATCAGCCAAGACTAGTGCCATATAGTACTCATGGTTGTACTGTTTTCCCGGGTGGTTCTCCATGTTTCAATTAACATCATAACAATGATATATTAAAAGCATCGATAGGAGGATGGTTAGGGACACTTGTCTTTCTCCAACGTAAAGGTACTCTTACTGCTTCCTAGCTTTTGCTCACTTGGAATTCTTGATCTTGAAAGCAACGAACGATGATCCTTCTACTCGTAGCAATCATCAGGCACAAACATACAAAGCAAACAAACAAGTACAGCTAAGAACAATACACCTAACAAAGAAAAGCTTTAAAAGAGCGCACTAAAGGATAGGGCTCGAAGCTATGGTTACGAAGGCTCAGAGAAACGCTGAAAACAGAGGAACGATTAAAAAAACAACTATCATACATTTGCATTTATGAGAGAACAAAGACTATATGCTTGGTTTATTTTAGTTTAACAAAAACAATATAAAAGGATATTCAAAATAAATACCCTATGTTAGAATTATGTCATATTAAAGTTTATCTTACAAAACCGAGATAAGACTTAGTCAAGTTTTGTTTATAATATTCAATTATTAATTATACCAATTAAACATTTAATTGGAAATAAAACATGTGTGAACATCTATCGGATAACTTTATGTCTCGTGTTCAGCTAACCGTATTAATATTGAAAAGACATTGACTTTGAGAATTAATTATATTAACAATATTATAAAAGCCGGTGTAAAAACCTAATCAACTTTTATTTAGAAAAGCTAGATTAAGTTGAACATTAATCATGTTAATATTATTCAAGAAAAGCCGATGTGTAAACTAATTATTTTTAATTAGAAAAAGCATATGAAATAAATATTAATTAATTTGTCATTTATTATAAAACACGGTGTGTGACACTATGTAGCTTTTAATTAAATAACACAATGTTTAATAGGTATTAATAAAATTAATACTAAACTAATTTCCAAAAACAAGCATTATGTAAAATAGCACCACTAACGTGTATTTTATATGATCAAGATCCTAACGCAACTTGAACAAATCGATTTGGAGCTAAAACGATTAAATGGTGGAGGTTTAAAGGTTCAAGGACATAAACACGATTAACTATAGACCTTAGGGGCTAGCTAGAAAGATTATCAAGACACTATAAATAGTGCTCAGGATTAGATGAAACTACAGTGTTAGATCGGCAAAAGAGAGAGGATAGGATGGCAGGTTGCATATCCAAAAAGCTCAGGGTTGGATGTGTAAAATGAAAGGGCATGGTTGTGATTATTTTTCAAAGGCAGTGTACGGCGGGTTGATTCATTTCTTTTCCGGGGTCTCTTCAGCAAAATCGTGAAGGGGTATAGCTGATCTATTTTGGACCATAGATATTTGATCTAAGGGCTCTCATCCTTTCTTCTTCCCTTAGCTCAAACAAAACAACAGAAGCTAGGCACGGTGGTGCCATGGCCGTGCTTCTGCTGTGACCAGAAGTTCACCGTAAAAGAAAATAACTCGAGCTATGGTGGTCCGAATTCGATGCAAAGAGGCAAAATGGAAAGAGGAGAAGATGGCGAGCTCACCCAGGAGGTCGAATCTAGTGGGTAGACACTGGTGGTGGCGCGCATCGGAGAGAGGCGGAGCAGGTCACGGGCGCATGTGAGGACGGTATTCTGGGCCTCGGTTCCTTTCACCAGAGCGTAGGCTCGGTTCATGCGGTTCCTGCACAGGCGAGAGGGAGGGCAGAGGGGTGAGGGCAGGGCCGTGGCTGGCATAACCCAAGGGCGACAACGGTGGCTTACCGGCGTCTCCGGCGACAAATTGCTGGCGGCGTGGGGCATGACGGCAGATGGGATTGGTGGCGTGGCTAAAGGGCGCACAGGGCTCGCTCTAGAAGGGGTTTTGTAGGATGGGAGGGCAGAAGGAGGATGGGAAACGGGCGGCTGCATGCACGAGCATTATTGCCGTAATGGCAATAACTCGTCATTGCCGCGAGTTATGCAAGGGAGGCGATGGTTTCGCAGCCGAGGAGGACGTGGGGAGAGGCTGGTTTGGGCTAGATTGGAGAGAGAGAAAAGGGAAAGCTTTTGGGATTTTTGTGTGGATTTTGTTTAGGGAATTTGATTTGGGATTTTTGGAATTTTGGTGTTACATTCATCACCTCTTGACATCGTCCTTGTGTAACTTGTACGTCGTTAGTCTGCCAATGGTCGGCGTATGATATGCCGTGTAGAGTATTGCAGACCCTAACTTGAACTTGCCAATGCCTTGAACGCCATATCATCCGCCCTTCATGCGCACAGTAGCACTGGATCATACGCCGATGCCTTTTTTCTGATTTCTTCGTACGCCGTAAGCTTCTGAACTTGCTATGCATCGCCGTATCATACGTCGTGTAGAATCTTGTTTCTCTGGTTGATTTACCCCTACACGTTGTATGCTTCTTGTTTGTGCGTCGTGGGTCGGCGTTTAATACACCGTGTACAAACTCTATATGCTTGTCCTATTCAATCAGTTCAAGCCCTTTCCATGATTTAATATGCCAATACCATGTCATGAGTACTCCCAAATTAGACTCTGGTTTTTATGCTATGCTTTGAAATCATTCTTGGGACGTAATTTCCTATGTAAATCACTTAACAAACTTGTTAGTCCCAATGACTATATTGTCATTCAATCACCAAAATCATAGTATAATGGCACATAGAGCCATTTTTCTTACAGGATGTTACAAGCTTAGTTAAGACTATTTCCTATCAGTCGAAATACGTCTGTCCATCCATATACGTCAACAGCGCCAAACTAAAAGAAAAGATGCTTCTCTCTCCCACATACTTTAGTGGACATATAGATGGGTACGTGTGTAATCATTATTTGACCACTGACGTGGCGTGGAATTTGTTGAATATATCTGTATTAATCACTGACTGTAGCTATCTTTGTGACAATATATGTTCGACCAAGGACATGCAAAACCTTTAAGGAAGGACCGATAGTATATATATTATATATGCAACAAACACACATTTGAATGAACATAACTTAATCAAAGAATAAGGGAACGGTAATACTTATACAATTAACAAAAACAAATTTTTGCATATGTTCAGAATTGCGCCTGGATGCGGTCAACAGTCATCTTGTCCACTTGGAAAGCCTTGGCAAGGATATCATCCTGAATGGATGGCTTTGACCCAAATACAGCATTGGCCACAGTTATGACCCCAGGGTTTTGGCTGCTCAATGCTGCTAGTGCCCCTGCTTTTGTGGTTCCATAGTTGAACTGAAAATGGATCAACCCTTGAGGGAACACAAATACATCGCCTTTGTTGAGAACCTTCGTGAACAGCTTGTTCTCTGTGTTTGATGTCACAAATCCAACATAGAGTGATCCCTCGAGCACGGTCAAGATCTCGGTGCCACGTGGATGGATGTGAGGGGGATTCAGACCAAAGGGCGCATAATCGATACGAGCGAGAGAGATGCCCATGGTGTTCAGCCCTGCAATCTGAGCCACGTTGACTGGTGTGACAGCAGAGCCCTGCTTGTTGGTTGTGTTGCCCGCCAAGTGAAGGCCCGGGAAGAAGAAATCTTCAGCCATTACATCCTTTGCATCCTTGCATGGGAACCCATTCACACGCACTGCATGAACAAAACCATCAGTTAGACACATTCTAAACTGTACTGGTCAGTTAAGAGCAACAAAATTTGCTAAATAATGTAACACAGGAAACATGTATATGTGTATAGATCATAGAACTAAAACAGCTACGAGGATGCGTACCTGTAGACATCTTGTCCACTACACAGAAGTCCTGGAGGAGGCTTGGGTCGGAGGCAGTGGCATGAAAGCAAGATCCAGCCAAGAGAGCTGCGGCAAGGAGGAAGAAGACGCGAACTGCCATATTGGCCGTGTTCTTATGCCTGGTCTTGACTGAGATCAAGGGGAATGGATTGAGGCTTTGAGCGGAGATGTATTGTGTTGGCGATCAAAATTGGCACAAGGACAGCAAGGCAGGAAGAACCGGTGGAACCGGATTCTCAAACCGGTGGAACCGGTTTGGTCCACTGTTACCCGTCTGACAGCCAGACCGGTGGAACCGGTTTTCCCCGAGTCCTAGTAGGATTGGACTCTTTTTGTAGATCCGAGTTGTAATAGGACTTTCCTTGCGGGGTACGACCTCCCCACCCTATAAATATGAAGGGTCACGGCCGATTGAGGGTTATCCAATCGATCAAATTAATATACCTTTACTTTTTTGTCATTCTTCAAACCCTAGCTTTTCCAACCCTAAATTCTGTTCGTTCTTCGTCTCTACGGCGTTTTGCGGCGCTCTGAGTGGCCTGCCGATCTCAGAGAAACCCTAGGCGCGCCTGCCCTGACGGGGTCCCTCCCGGGCCGGCGATCTTAGGTCTACGCAGCAGATCCCGAGGAACCGGTTTCACCGGATCCTCAAACCGGTTTCACCGGTTTCGCCTGGGCCTGCTGCAGTCGATCGATCCGTTGCGGATCTCGCGCGTTCTAGCGCAATCTCGGTGTGTTGACCAGATCAGGCGTCAACACATTTTTGGCGACTCCGCTGGGGAATTTGGAAATCTTGGTTTTAATAACCGATTATTCAAACCCTAGCCAGATGGGATCTATCACAGATCTTGACAAGGACAACATCGTTGTTCCCTTTATGGAGGAGATCAGTGAGGAGGAA
>CM014270.1:44679326-44693942 GCA_004135705.1 Alloteropsis semialata | reverse complement strand
AGGTGGGGTGGGGTGGTTTCAATCCAAGCCTTAGTTCGTTCGTTCAATTCTTTACCTATTTCTAAAAAGAAGATTGCTTCTTCTCAAATTTTCGTCCATCTTTCTGCCAAAGACAAACTCCGATTCGACGAGAGAGCGTACGTGAAAACAACCGACTCCGCTTGGTCGGTTTTTCCTCCTGCCCACGCACACCCCTCGCCTTTCTTCACACGACCCCTCCTTGCTGCCGCGCCCACCTCTCTTGCGCCCAAGTCCGCCTCCTAATAGGATTATGTCGCTGCCAGGGACACCGTCCAGGACACAACAAGCAAGTACAACCCAAAATTGATTAGAAAGTCATGAACGTGGTGGATCTCATTTTAATTAGAACTTGTGGTTAGTGGAGAGCTAAAAGACCCCTTGATGTTGGCTTGCTTGAAATTAAATCGGTCATCTACGCTTAATGCCCGAAATAATAACCAAACACCGAGACTAAAATACCCTATGCATTACTTAGTTATTTGTTCATAATTATGGCTGGACACAGGCGCAATATCATTTATTTATTTTTAACCGTGGCAACGCATGGGCATTATGCTAGTAGAATTCTAAATGACATCTCCCTAGGCATTTAAAAACCTCCGAAACTATTCTCCAAAACAACATGAATCATCAGGTCCAAACCCATTACAGCATCACACACTTATATATGTACGCTTTTTTCTTCTTCCATCAGGATTACGCTTTTTTCTTCTTCCATCAGGATATCTCTACCCAAAGCCCAAGCAACTGGCAGCGCAGAATGAATTTTCCTAACACTGCATGTCTGCATGAGCAACACAACCTTTGTGCACACCAGGGCCACCGCTGCTCCTCTGTTCCAAAACCCTTAACATGAAAGGGACAAATGGTCTTTGAACCGAGCCATGTTGCCGGCCGCTTGCCCCCGCCGCCACCGCCGCCCTGCCCGTCTCCGTCGGATCCGCCGCCGCCGTCTCTCCCGTTCGCACGCTAACTTGGTGGTGGTCGCCGCCGGCAGTTCGCCCTGCCCGTCTCCAGCAGCTTGCGCCGCCGGATCCGCCACCGGCGTCTCTCCCGCTCGCACGCTAACTTGTAGGTGGTGGTCGCCGCCGCCCGCCGGCTGCTCGCCCTTGCCGCCTCCACCACCCAACCGGGGGTCCACCGCCGCCCGGCTCCGGCGGTGTGGGCGCCGCCTCTGCTCCGCCGCCGTCTCGACCGCCACCACCGCCGGCCGGCGAGCCGCCCCAAAGATCCTTCTACAGACGCAGGCCACAGGTAACCCCCACCACCAACCCAAACCCGAGCCCTAACCTGCCAGAGCTGAGGAAGAAGATGTCGTCGATTGGGTAAGAAATTCGGGTGTGGAGAGAAGCAGAAATACATGGGTATAATATAGCTTTCCCCTATACCTCCTTAACAGAAAATGTAGAAAAAATCTAAGAAAATAAAATAAAAACAACAGAGTAATGCAACGGAGGAACAAATGAATTTGTACCTCATGGTAAAAATATATATCAAGAAATGCTTTGTACTGATCTTGAATCTGGCACTCGGTATAATCTTGTCCTCATGAAATTAAGGCTTTGGCATGGAAATCATAAGATGCATTCATGTAGTATTCTCTGTCTCCACATGGAATTGAATAAACTCTTACTAGAAAGCAGGAGCGGCTTTGCCGCTCCATTGTCTGTGTGAACCAGCCTATGGGTCTTTGGCTTGTGAAATAGTTCAATAACAAAAAAAAAATTGCTACAATTTCTGAACTCACCTTTAGTTCCAGTATTTTCTGTGATGCTCTCAACACTGTCTGTTGGGACACTTTAAGCAAGATAAGGCAATAAGTTGTTCTGAACAGGCATAAACATTTGTTCTCAAAGTGTTTCAACAAAATTATTAGAACCTGCAAAAAATGGAGAAAGGATTAAAGTAGCATAGACTATAAAAGATTATATATGTATTTTTCCAAAACTCTCACAAGGACAAAGCACATTTGCGCTGTTTTAGTGCAATGTAGGATCCCAAGAAATCAATAAGTCAAAAGTAATTAAGGAAAACTGTTTGATTTACTTATCCACGGCTGGATTTTGTGTGCTCTTATAAGAGCGGTGTCGGCAGATTGGTAGTAGACAAAAGCGGTAAAATTAAAAATTCATAAATTATTGTGCTAACATAGAACATTCACAATATATTTTCATTCCTTTTCTTAAGAAAGATACTCAGTTAGTATGACTATGCAGGTAGAGGTTGCATTCCTCTATGAACAGATGCAATGACACAATTGTAGATGGTCAATGTAAATGTAGAGATGTGTTTGCACCAAGGACGAAAAGATTGATAAACCCATCAACGTGAAATCATCAGAGGGTTAAACTGAAGTCCACCACAGAGAACAATAAACATGAATATGCTGACCAGTACATTCACAGTCAAATTTGCACCAAGATTATTGTAATCTATCATCAATGCCAGGCTATGAATATTGGGGGTAAACTACTTCTGATTGAGGGAAACCAACCTTTTGGGAACAAAGGATCATGGCAAGTCGCACAGCAAGACATAGCAAGTACCGTGCTAGCAGAGCTAACCAAGAAATACCTTTCCATAATTCTAACTGGATGAATACAGGCTTTATGACATTAGCTTACTTCCTCCTTGGAGAAGCATGTAGAGAGGGTGCTTTCTCTTTCACATTTTTTTTTTCAAATAAAAGCAAAATCAATGGCAAAATTTCCACGAACCCAATCAGATAACAGTATTGACAAAATAGTACCAATGGACCATCATTCAACAATGACATTTCAAATTAACATCACTTGGCACACATTTTGCCACTTCAGTTCTCACCATTCTTATAAGGCATTCTTGCAGTTATGCAGTAGACTTATCAGGTATGGTTATAATCATATGGCACGAAGCAATATTGAAGCTTAATAATCTGATTTGCTTTTCAACCATATCATAGATCTTTTTCTTCCTTTCTCCAGACCTCATCTTGTGCGGAAGCTTTCGCACTGGGTACACCTTTTTTTATCATACATCTTTTCAAAGATGTATTATCATTTATGTGGTCCTAGTTGATATCTTGTGATTGAAATCAAGCTTAGAAATGTTCAAAAGTGATGTACTCTCCTAATACTATCTAGAAGCTGTTTTGGTCATGCTGCTCTGTTTTCTAATACTCTGTGTTAGCGATCAAAATTGGCAAGGAATAGTTTCTGCAGGGAAACCGGTGGAACCGGATTTATAAACCGGTGGAATCGGTTTGGGTCACTGTGTTGCGTCTGACAAGACAAACCGGTGGAACCGGATCTGGAAACCGGTGGAACCGGTTTTCCCCGAATTGTAATAGGTTTGGATTCTTTTTGTAGATCCGACTTGTATTTGGACTTTCCTTGCGGGGCAAGACCTCCCTACCCTATAAATATAAAGGGTTGCGGCCGATTGAGTATCATCCAATCGATCAAACACAATTTATCTTTTATTCGTCTTTACTTTTTGCCTTTACTTTATGTTTCTCAAACCCTAGCTTCTCCAAACCCTAATTGCTGTTCTTCCTTCGTCTCCACGGCGATTGAGGGCGTTCTAGGTGGCCTGACCGATCCTAGAACAACCCAAGGTGCGCACACCCTGACGGGGTCCCTCCCGGGCGTGCGTTCGTTGGTCTTCGCAGGAAACCCTAGCAAACCGGTTTCACCGGTTTCCCAAACCGGTTTCACCGGTTTCTGCGCAGTCAGATCTGCATCTTGCGGCGTGTGAGTGTTTGGCGCGGCGCGTTTTAGCGTCAACACACTTTTTGGCGACTCCGCTGGGGAACAAGAAAAAGGGATCTACTATCATGTCGAGTCTACCGAAGCCAGGCGAGGTGGATCCTGATAATATTCAAAGGCCGACTGCTAATGAGCTATCGGCTGAGGATCGTCATCTATTCGAGCAACTCCTGCTGCAAGAAAAGGAGGAGATGGAACGCGCCAAGAAGAAACTTGAAGATAAGGCGCAATGGTTCCTCTCGCACTTCTCCAAGGACCGAAAAGGTGCTATCTCCAAGGACAAGGAGGTGGTCGTTCTTTCAGAAGGAGAAGAAGAAAAAGATGAGGTAACACCCACTGTAAGTGCTGCATCCGCGCCTGTTACCCTTGAGCAAATTAATGGCTTATTACTTTCTGGTCAAAAGAATCTTCTTACGATTGTTCAAGGCATGATTGATAAATCCGTAGGAAAACAACCCTCAACCGTAATTAGTAATGCTATTAATTCTGATCTAATGGGTACTTCACAGCATGCAATTGCACCTCAGAATTTATCGGCAGCAGTAATATCCAGAAATCCACAATATGGGATGCCGTTAAATCATTTGACAGGACAAAATTTTCAGGGATTTGGCCAGGCAAATCCGGTAAAACCGGTTTCTGTAACCGGTCCTACCGGTTTTAGTCCTAATGTTCAATACGGCCAAAATCCGGTTCAACCGGTTCCAGGAACCGGTCCTACCGGTTCTTACCCTGTTGTTACATATCAGACAACATCTGAGCCTATAACTAGTACATCAATTGCTCAGGCTAATTCTGGCCGAGTTAGTGGTGTTTCTGGTAATGTACCTACATGTATTCCAATGATGAATACTTCAAATCCTATGTCTTCCCAAAGTTCGGGTTATTTGCAACAACCATTACATGCATCACCGAACCAAATGTCACAACATGTGCCAAATGTCAATGATCAGCAAAGCTCAAATGATCTTTATATTCAGAGTCTGATGGAAGAATATAAAAAAGATTTGGCTATTTTGATTAAGGATACTTTTGGCGTAGAGGTTAAGAATAAAACTTTAGTATATCAGAAACCTTATCCTCCAGTTTTTGATACTATGCCTTATCCTCAAGGTTTTAAAGTTCCAGAATTTGTCAAATTCACTGGGGAAGACAATAGGACTACATGGGAGCATATTAGTCAGTTTAATGCACAAATGGGTATTCATGGTAGTGTTGATCATTTGAAAGTTAGATTATTCCCTTTGTCATTATCTGGTGTTGCTTTCTCATGGTTTTCGGCATTATCTCCTAATTCTATTCATTCATGGTCTCAATTAGAACATAAATTCCATGAGCACTTTTATAGTGGTGATAATGAATTGAGGCTATCTCATTTAACATCGGTTTTCCAAAAGAATGATGAATCTGTTGCTGATTACATTAGAAGATTTAGAGATACAAAGAACCGATGTTATAGTTTGATTATTTCTGAAAAAGATCTTGCCGAATTAGCTTTTAAAGGTTTGAAATCTCATATCAAAGATAAATTAGAAGGCTATGAGTTTCTTACCCTTAATCAAGTATTACAAAAAGCTTTGGTTCAAGAAAGCCGAAGTAAAGATGCTAGGCCAAAATCTGATCGTCCTAACATGCATATGTTAAATAATGATTTAGTGGACGATGAGAATGGAGAAGTATGTGCTGCTGAATTTACATGGCCAAGCAATTCTCAATCATATAGTTGCCCTTCACTTAAGCCGATCCACAAAAATCGGCAAGAAGAAATAAAATTTACTTTTGATGTGTCCAAATGTGATAGGATATTTGATGAGTTACATAAGAATGGATACATCAAGTGTGCATATACTTTACCATCTCTTGATGAGTTGAAGCGACGTGCATATTGTAAATTTCACAATTCTTTTTCACATGCAACTAATGATTGTAATGTATTTCGTAGGCGAATTCAATCGGCCCTTAATGAAGGCCATTTGACTTTGCATGAAATGAAGGTTGATTCTGATCCTTTTCCTAAACATTTTTCTGTCAATACCATTGAATTACAGAATCCTAAAGTGTTGATTCGGCCAAATCAAGCCGATACAACAAAAGGAAAAAATGTAATCATTGGTGAAGCACGACCAGAGCAGAAAAGGAGCAAGAAGATATGGCAGAAAAAAGACCCTCAAGTTGCAAAAAGGAATTCAACACTCGGGGGGCAAACCAAGAGCAAGTGTGCTGGTTCTGATAGAACCGGTGGAACCGGTTCCTCAAACCGGTATAACCGGTTTTCACCTGGAGACTCTGATGGTTCAAAAAAGAAAGCAGGGCCGACCTTCGAAGAGCTTTTTGAAAAGTATAAGAAGAAGGGAGCTGCCCAGAAACAAAGGAGTCGATCACATAGCACTGGAGATGCAACTTCACCACCAAGGCATCAAGGTAGTCGAAAATCTCACCAATACCAAGGTAATTATGCTGCTGCGCCATATTATTTTGGTGGATCATATATGCCGTTGTCTTGGCCATATCCTTGTTATTATGCTCCTAGTGACTATGGTAGTATGTACATGCCACCACATATTATTTCTTATCCAAATTATGGTGTCTTTCAACAACCGATTGCTTACAATGGTAATCCGGTTAGAAAAGATGCATGTACTGATTCTAAGCAGTGTGAGAATAGTAGCAAATCAGATTCTAAATATATGCAGCCGAGGTGGTGTCCCTCAGGCTTAACTCGCACTCAAAAGAGAAAATTACAAAGAATGCGCAGGCAATCAATGGAGCCAGAAGTTGAACAAAGATCAGCGGCACCTACAAGGATGGTGTGGAGACCAAAACAAGTTGCTTCAACTTCAACATAGGCGAGACGCATGACATGGCCGATGCTTTATACGTTTAGTATCGTCCAGAAGAACAATTTTGATCTTAGAAGTGTTTTCTAGTGCACAAGTTTACTAGAAAACAGGGGGCATATGTTAGCGATCAAAATTGGCAAGGAATAGTGTTCTGCAGGGAAACCGGTGGAACCGGATTTATAAACCGGTGGAACCGGTTTGGGTCACTGTGTTGCGTCTGACAAGACAAACCGGTGGAACCGGATCTGGAAACCGGTGGAACCGGTTTTCCCCGAATTGTAATAGGTTTGGATTCTTTTTGTAGATCCGACTTGTATTTGGACTTTCCTTGCGGGGCAAGACCTCCCCACCCTATAAATATAAAGGGTTGCGGCCGATTGAGTATCATCCAATCGATCAAACACAATTTATCTTTTATTTGTCTTTACTTTTTGCCTTTACTTTATGTTTCTCAAACCCTAGCTTCTCCAAACCCTAATTGCTGTTCTTCCTTCGTCTCCACGGCGATTGAGGGCGTTCTAGGTGGCCTGACCGATCCTAGAACAACCCAAGGTGCGCACACCCTGACGGGGTCCCTCCCGGGCGTGCGTTCGTTGGTCTTCGCAGGAAACCCTAGCAAACCGGTTTCACCGGTTTCCCAAACCGGTTTCACCGGTTTCTGCGCAGTCAGATCTGCATCTTGCGACTCCGCGCGTGTAAGTGTTTGGCGCGGCGCGTTTTAGCGTCAACACTCTGAATTGCAACACTATGGAATCCTCACTATTGGTGAATTGTGCCTAGATTAGTGCACACTGAAGATATGAGGCTCCTGAATTTTTTTAGTAGTTCCTTTGCTAAATTTTTTTCTATTTGAACCTCCCATATTTGCCTACTTTGTACACAATATTCAGGAGCCTCCTGATTTATACTAAATTGTGAAAAAAGGGGAAAACAGGAACAAGTACGAGGAATCAAACCTGAGAGCTAGCAGAGCTTTTTAGCTGCTAGGTCCCTTCTAGCCATGGAAAGTAGGTGTCTCTAATAAGAAAGGACAGGAACAAATTAGAAATTGAAATAGAAACCTGTGCCGATCTTTGGTTGAGATACTGAACTTTTAACCTAGAAGAACCGAACCATATAAGCTTTCCTCTAGGTGATGAGTCATGCATAATATTCCAACAAAAATAGAGTTTACTATTTTAGAAAATTCATCGGAAAAAACCAAAATTAGTAAAATAATATCCAGAGAAATTAATAGCAAGCTAGTTCACATATACATGCATCGTAGTTCTTCCAAAGTATAAGTGTAAGTGTGTATATATTCGTCTTAAGTATAATAAAAGCACTGAATAGTGATGATGGATACTCATAGATCAAAAGGTATTTGCGTAATCAATGGCTCATTTATAGACTACAATACCACCATTAGAATATATCTCATGCGAACTGATATGTCTCTCTGATAATCCTATAAAGTGGAAAAAAACAGCAATGATAAATATTATGATATTACATAAAGATACATGAAAAAATACTAAACATGAAATTCTTGCCCCAGCTAGCATGGATAGCTTAGGAAAACACATCACCTAAGGATTTCTCTCCTTTTTCTCATTCTTTAAGTAGGAGCCTTTGTCACCTGCATTTGTGGTTACACATTCTGGTAAATGGAAAGGAAGATTGAGGCGTTTGGTTGGCAATGAAAACAATTATATATGGATTAAATCAACTCACATAGGCTAATAGGCAATGCATCGAGCACTTGGTGTGCGTGTGCTATGAAGAGACAGTGGTGAGCAGCAGAGCACAATGTTTAGGCAACTCAGGACACAAATGTATATGGCCGTGGCCGTCCATGAGGAGGAGCCTACCAAGGGGACATGTGCGCTGCCCAAGGCACAAGCTTCGCAGGGATTGCCCCATGCGTCACCTCCCAGCGCGGTGTGCTGCTCCTTGACCTTGTGCGGGGACTGGGGAACAGCCGAGCAGGTTGCAGGGACATCTGCTGGGAGGCAAGGGGATGGTCGGAGCAGGGGGGCAAGAATCCACCGCTGGCGCCACCTCATCGCCATCGTGATATCTCATCCTTGTGCTCCAGCGGCCGGATCAAGCGTAGGCGAGCGGCGCGCCAGTGCGGCAGGCGGACGGCGGGGGTAGCGGGCAATGAGGCGGAGGGAGGCGCCGACGGCCCTTATTGGCCCACCTGAGAAGAAGTTGAGGTGGGCAGTGGCCGATGGGCCAGGGGAGAGACGGAGGAGACAGGGAATGAGGCACGCGAGGTGGGCGACCGTGTTGGTATGGGGATCAAAAAAAATTGATCCCTGCATTAAATGTCTCTTTGACCGTTAATTAAGGGTATTAAATAAAGTCAGTTTACAAAACTACCTACACAACCTCTTGTCAAATTCACGAGACGAATCTAATGAGACTTTTGACCGCACGATTAGAGGATGATTACTGTAGCATTACTGTAGCAAATCGTGGATTAATTAGGCTCGTTAGATTCGTCGCGCAAAGTTGCACTCATCTGTGAAAAGGTTTTGTAAATAAACTTCATTTAGGGCTCCATGCATGCAAGATTCCAATTGATCTAAAAATTGTCCTGGGTTATCTGAACACGGTCGCCTAGCCTCCATGTATCACAGCTATCTATTGCTGGAGAGCACCATGTCTTTTGCATGATGACTAGGAATTCTTGTGTGTTCATGCTAGCCGGCTCAAATATAAAACCAACAGTTCTCAGCCATCTTCAGTCAGGGCTGCCCCTCCTGTCCTCCTAAAAAATGTCTCTTCCATAAGAAACAGTTTTCTTGTCCTCCTCACGATGCGTAGTCAAAGAATCATTTTCAGGCAACCCTCAATGTGGCAAACACCTTGAAAGCATGGATTGAAGAAAGCTAAGTTATTGGGCAGAGAATTTAGACAGTTAATATACCTGTTGGTTGCTAAACATCAGGTACTTTATTATCCCAAAGTAGAGTAAATTTTTCCTTAGTGACAAATGGTAAGTACTACTATGCGAAAAAAAGAACCTTAGTGAATCATCATAGAGGTAAAAGCTTTCCTTTCAACTTTGTAACCACCTGGAAATTTATATTGTAACCACCTGGGACTTTGTACGCAAGACATAGTCAAACTGATGGCAACGGGCCAACACAGAAAGAGTCCTTTTCTAGCGTTCCAACACAAAAAGCGACCTGTTCTAGCATATTTGCAGGCTGCTAATGCACCTGCCGGTATGAAACACGGCATGACGCATTCCTGGCCTGAAGACGTTTTCCTGCCGAACCACACGTCGCCTAGCCTCCATGTATCACAGCTAAGGTTGGCCGGCCGGGCTTGGCCTAGCTCCCTATAAATACCAATCTCTGCCCACGCTTTGGTACCACAAGCACCAAAGCAATCAGCCATCCAACCGATTGATCACTTCTCAGCGCACCAGAGCACCATAGCTTTATTTCCTTTGGTTTGGGTTGAGAAAAGAGGAAGAACACCGTGCTGACATGGCCTCTCGTGCCTTCCTCCTTGTCGCAGCCATCTTGGCTTTGACATGCTTTCATGCCACCGCCTCCGACCCAAGCCTTCTTCAGGACTTCTGCGTCGTCGATAAGATGTCTAAAGGTATATCCTTAAAAACTTCAGTTCTATTTATATAAATATAGGTGTCATGTGTTCATTTCGACAATTTTTGTAGCTGCCAATGCAACCAACCATAGAAATGTGTCTAACTGATGGTTTTGTTAAAACAGGGCGTGTCAATGGATTCCCATGCAAGGACGCAAAGGATGTTGTGGCAGAAGATTTCTTCTTCCCGGGCCTTCACTTGGCGGGCAACACAACCAACAAGCAGGGCTCTGCTGTCACACCAGTCAACGTGGCTCAGATTGCAGGGCTGAACACCATGGGCATCTCTCTCGCTCGTATCGATTATGCACCCTTTGGTCTGAACCCCCCTCACATCCATCCACGTGGCACCGAGATCTTGACCGTGCTCGAGGGATCACTCTATGTTGGATTTGTGACATCAAACACGGAGAACAAGCTGTTCACGAAGGTTCTCAACGAAGGAGATGTATTTGTGTTTCCTCAAGGGTTGATCCATTTCCAGTTCAACTTTGGAACCAAGAATGCAGTGGCACTCGCAGGACTGAGCAGCCAAAACCCAGGGGTCATAACTGTTGCCAACACTGTGTTCGGCTCAAAGCCATCCATCCCAGATGATATCCTTGCCAAGGCATTCCAGGTGGACAAGATGACCGTAGACCGCATCCAAGCCCAGTTCTAGGGGACATGCAAGAATGTTTATTAATTAACTTTGATTCTTTTATTCTTATTTTATGTTGTGATCATTTAAATTATGTGTGTGTGTGTGTTGTATAATCATCTCTGTATTTTGGAAGAAATTAAATGTCTAGGTTGAGTGAAATTTCAGCAATCTTCTGTTGTTTTGATGCGATTAATATTTGTGATATTTCCTCACACCTTTGATGACGACTACTAAGTATGAACCAGTCAATAGCGTGCATTCGGCCAGACAGCCTGCTCTGTGACCGCTATGTAGGGAAACGGATCTGCTACACTAGCAAATAACTACCGTATCACCCAGAAAAACTTGCGAGTAGAGAGGTCACAGATCGTTACCACTAGACGCGCAACGCAGCGGAAGAAGAGTTGGAGCAGTCGGTCCAACGTAGATGCGCGTCGGTGTAGAGGAAATAGTCGATCACGATCGTCTCCTCCTCGTCCTCGTCCGGCAGCAGCTCCTCACCTTCGCAGCCGATCAGCGCAGCAACAACAGCAGCGCCTCCACGGAGTCCACACGTACAGGGAAGGAACGTCGTGTACCAGTGTGCTAGCACCGCGTACCCGATCTAGGGTTTCGGGGGCGTGAGGAGGCGAGGGCGCGGCGGTTAGGGTTTATGGCGTGGTGTGTTGCACCCATAGCCCCGCCCTTGTTTATATAGACCGTACTAATGGGCTTTTAGGTTAAAAGCCTATTAGGACTCTATTTCCTTATTGGATCAGCATCCAATGGGCCAATTCGAATCGTTCTATGATTGCCTCTTGGGCATATCACCAACACGCTACACTCAGAATACGTTGGTTAGTAGATTGCTAATCCCCCTCATCTCCCGGCTTCACACATTGCATATACTGTACACTCTCCAGATGGACTTATATATGGACACTGACCAGGTAAAATCTAAACACATCGAACTCAAGTTGCATTAATCTGTTTGAACCTTAATTCATTGGAGAAACCGTTCCATTTGGCATCATCTTCTTTGGGAGTTTTTCAGAATTCATGCTAGCCAGATAATTACCTTCAGGCCCATTTGGATCATTGGAATTGAATTCCATTCTAATAATTCTAATTTAGACACAAATTAATTAAGCTAATATAGTTGTATGTGAAATATATTTGTATATTATTGTTGGCCATATGGGAGAGATACTTATGTGATGCACTTCTAATATAGGGAAGCGAGTTGGAGAGCATGCTATAAATTGCACATTAAAAACATAGCATGAGGATCTATAGAATCAGTTTCTATCTTCCACCCCATGAATTTAAGATAGGCTCATATCTAAACTTTGGAAAGTTATGGAATGTCACATTACAAGACAAATAGCCTACTTCATTAAATAGATTTCAATTCCTTCAAAATGAAGGGATCCAAACAGGGTCTAACGAAATTGGAATTCATGCTAGATAGTTTTTTCAGAATCGACTGGCTCTTTAGTCTATCACATACAGACTTCATTCCTGCAAGCCTCTTTTGCGTCTTAACACTAACTCTACAGTTTCAAACTATATATGCCGTGCCACAAGCTGTTAGCTGTATCACCTCCTTTCGCCCGAAAAAAACACCCTCTGGGTTCGCATTACTTAAACAGATATATACTTCATCATATTTGTTTTTTTTACTTTTTTTAGTTACAACATTGATTTGATGTCCTGCTGACAACATGCTTTGAAATGTTTTTCATTCCTCACTGATGGTTCATACAGTTTCAGTAACATCTGCAACAGTTCCGTGAAATCTATAGCATGGAGATACCAGCATATTAGTAAAACATGTAAGGACTCAGACGCATGTGCTTTAGTTTGCCTGCCTGCAATCAGACAGCGAAAACAAATCAAGCTATGATGATAACAAATTACAATACTTACACTAAGTCCTCGTTGGCACATAATTTGTACACCATTTCGGGTGGCGATCAGGTTTTCTTTAATTTGTATGATGATGCTCCGGAGTTTTCTTCAATGTTCATGGTATCCGGCTGAAGTCACTACCGGAAACCCGGTCATTGCCGTGTGCCGGCCCCTTTGCCGTGAGCCAAAAGGCGGACATACGGCAAAGGTCCTTTGCCGTGTGTCTCGAGACCCAACACTCGGCAAAGGCTGTACACACGGCAAAACCGTGTCTTTTGCCGTGTGCCTGACGCCCGGCACACGGCAAAGGTGACGGCGCACCCACGGCCACCTGACGGCGCTTCTTTGCCGTGTGCTGCTTGAGGGGCACATGGCAAAATTGAAATTTTGCCGTGTGTATTCTCCCTTTGCCGTGTGCCTTTTGTAGGCACTCGACAAAGTAATCTTTTTTTTTTCAAATTTGGCCCCCCAAATTTTTTCTTCTGTCCACATACCTTACGTGATACCCCATGTTAAGAATTGGTACATTTCATGATCCTTTTGCTATATTTAGTTACTTTATTTCGGTGAAGGGATTTATTGGAAAAAAATAAAATTTAAACTGCAAATGTGTCGAATAGTGGAATATAATGAATCAAAAAATAATATTCACGTTAATTAGTCCAATCCGAGGTCGTATCCAGGGAATGAAATGAAATTTCGAACATATTCTTCACGAAACATGAGCGCGGGATTGTGGCCAAATCGTTTTAAAATTATATAAAAATGAAACGAAGTCTAAAAATCATAAGATTTGTACTGATGTCATGATTTCATGTTTGGAGGCTACGGTAAAAAGATGAACATGTTTCGCACAAGTTGTCACGTACCCTGCTTACAAATCCAAACATCTGCATAGAAGTTTCATAGAGTTGAGAAGGAGTTGTTCATATTGCGAGGCATAAGTGCAGTTGAATTGGGTTTTGACTTCAAAACTTTTGTATATGTAGTAGGTTACAAAAATTGTTTCATACCAAATTTTGGTTATTTTTTTGACACATTTGATAATTCTATTTTTTTTGCAACTTTTCTCTGACTGCATGAAATACATTGTAAGTGAGCTATAACTCATAAAATAATACAATATTTTTGTTTAAAAGCATCAAATATGATCTTATAATTGAATTTGCGTAGATATTTTCAAATATTTCACGGAAAAATTTAGTATAACACGCTACGGAATTTGAATTTTAGTTATAATCGCACGAAATAATGGAAATTTAGCATCAAATCATGTTGTTGATTGACTTTTACAAGCTATTTTTCGTTAAAAGCATCAAATATGCACTGATGAGTGAATATGCGTATATATTTTCAAATAAATATCGAACACAAATTTGGTATAACACGTTACAAGAATTGAATTTGAGATATAATCACATGAAATAACAGATATTTTCTCACAATAATGATCAATCATGTTGGCAAGCTATTTTCAATAATCATCAATCATAAAATTTAAATAAAAACACAGCACAATAAAATAGAAAAGCAAAAGGAAAAAAAAAGGCCTTTGCCGTGGGCACACGGCAAAGAGCCACGCAAAGCACCAGAGCATGCAAAAAAACAAACCGCATCATTGAGTACACGCCAAAAAAAAATAGACCTTTGCCGTGGGCCAGATCGGGGGGCCCACGGCAAAGGGTGATCTGGCCACGACAAAGAGTCTTTGCTGTGTGCCGCATCACTGGCACACTGCAAAGAGGTTCCACAATGGCCACTAACTCACCCACACACCTACACACACACCACACACCACACCCGCACACAGCACACATCAGCTCACCCATCGCCGCCGGCCCGCCGCCTTGCCGACGCCGGCCCGTAGCCCGCT
>CM014270.1:44668267-44678444 GCA_004135705.1 Alloteropsis semialata | reverse complement strand
CCCGACGTCGCCGTCCGCGCATGCGCCGTCCGGCCCCGTGGTCGGCTGCATCCCCGGCCGCCGTTTGTCGCGCCCCGACACCGTCACTGTCCCCGACGTCCCTCTGCGCGAGCGCCACCTGAAGCCCCGGCCGTCACCACACGACCCGAGCATCGCGTGCAGTGCACGTGCGTGTGCGTGTGGGTGCTGTGTGTTGAATGTTGTGTGCTGTGTGTGTTGTGTTTTTTTATGCATGTTATTATTCTTATAAGAAATGCTATATAGAAAATGATAGAGGAAATTTATTGTAAATGATTTAGGAAATGATAGTACATAAAGTTATAAGAAATTGTTTAGAAAATGGAATAAGCTTATAGGAATTGAAATGTGTTATCTCCTCATCATTTATTTCCTAGGATTTTTGTTTAGGATTTGATTCTAGGAAATGGAATGTGTCATCTTATAGGAAATGATATAAGTACTTATAGGTTTTTCCTAGAATTGTTTTAGGAAATGATATATAGAAAATGGTTTAGGAAATGATATAAGTACTTATAGAAATTCATAGGAATTTATAGAAATTCATACAAATTTATAGAAAGTCATAGAAATTCATACAAATTTTTAGAAATTCATAGAAATTCATACAAATTAATAGAAATTCATAGGAATTTGTAGAAATTCATAGAAATTCATGTATACTTGTTAAGTGTTATTTCATGTTAGTAATGGTCTTGTCATTAGTGTAATTTCAGACAATTTTAGGTGCCAACATGATGACGGAAGACGATGGCTACTTCATTTCAAACTTGGAAGAAGAACTTGTACAGAAAATATGGCGAGAAGAACCTGACACCCAACTTCGATGATTACCCACAGCTCAAGGATCATTGGGAATCGTTCGTGCAGTATAGTCGATCGGAGTTAGGTGAAAAGAACTCAAGTCAAGCAAGGATCAATGCCGTGAAGAAACGGTACTTCCACTCACTTGGACTAACTGGCTACAAGAAGAAAATTCTAATCTGGGACAAGATGGAAGAAGATTTGCTTGCCGGAGGAATCACGCCGGTGAAAATCAATTGGCCAGAGCGATCAAGGCATTGGTATTACGCTCATGTGGGCACTATAGATCTCAATGATGGGTTGCTTATGTACAATGATGAGATAAAAGAGGCGGCCACTGATATCCTTGATGTACTTAAAGAGAAAGCCGATGGGAGATTCATCCCCGACAGAGAAAACGACGAGCTAACAAGGGCTCCAGAGAATCCCGAACATCCCGGACGAGCTAGAGGTGTCGGCGTCATCCCGTGGAAGGTTGCATTCTCTGCGGACAGTGACACCTACAAAAGTCGTACGCGCACCAAGGCCGCATAGGAGAGAAGAGTTGAGAACTTGGAAAGAGAGGTTCAACAGACAAAGGTTGGCATCGTAGATGAAGTGTCTAGACAAATACAGACATTGCTGAGCCAAGGGCAGCTGGTGCCGGGAGGAATACTTCTCCCCACCAGAGTTGGTGGTACAGTTGGTGTTAGCCAGCCCTCCCAACGTCGAAGCAGTGTTGCTTCCACGGAGCTCCCACCTGCCGATGCCGGGGACGACCGTGCAAGTTATCCAGTGGATGAAATCACTCTGCGTACGCCATGTGAGCTACATATACCATGCAGGAACTTATCCACTAAGGCGACTTTCGGTATGGCTTATCCGGTCGAGCAAGGGCACACCATTCATGGGGCACAAATTCCATGTGGCTACTGCAAGGTGGGGGTGGAGCAAATTTGTGAAGGATATGATGGAGAAAGGACGATAGTGGATGCTGCCCATGGCAGTATTATTCTATGGAAGAAGCGTTACGCCAAATTTGCCAGTCAAGGGCCATCATCTACTCCACCCAGGGATCCCCCGCAGCCACCGTCACCTTCAAGAAGGGACGAGGATGAGCAAGAGCTGCCACCTCCAAGTAGGGATGATGCCGGCTCACACATGTCTCCTCCACCAGCATGGCATGCCACAAAGCGCCAAGCTGCGCCCCCACGGAGGACTCACTACAAGAAATCTTACTTTCTGTGACAAAACGGCTCATGACAGGGACAGTTTTTGTCATATAATGTAACTTTATATGACGAAATTTTTAGTGCCGTCACAAACATATGAGACCCAGAACTATTTGTGACGACAGAACTTATTGTGTCACATAAAGGTACCCAGTTCATCACAAATTGTCATACGCAGGAAGCCAGTTGACGGTCCTATTTTTATGATGCTATGATCTGTGTTTATTTGACGGTTACGCAGCGTCACAAGAAGTTCCTTCAAAAATGATCGTTCCCAGCGTCAATATACCCCCTGCAGGTGGACCCTACTCCCTCTCTGTTGACCAGTTGCACTTTCCCCATCTCCCGACCCCAACTGAATCGGAGGGCAAGCACGGCGCTGGCCGAGCGGAGGGCGACGAGCACGGCACTGGCGGAGCAGACGGCGGCGAGGGACGACCGGCGGGCTGGTGGCGTAGCACGGAGCGGCGGCTCCCCCTCTGGGCGAGCACGGCGGAGGTAGGTCCGCCTCTCCCCCATCGACGGCGCGGCGGCATTTAGGCGGTGCGGCGGGCAGCGGATCTCGGAGGGAGGCCAGGCCGGGCGGCGGATCTCGGCGGGCTGGTGGGCTGAGTGCGGCGTGCGGGCGGCCGGAGCACGGTGGCCGGGCTGAGCTCGGCGTGCGGGTGGCCTCTGGGTGGTGGAGCACGGCCGCCGTCGTGCTGCCTCTGGGCGGAGCCGGCTCCCCCTCTCCCTAGCTGACGGCGCTGGACGCTTCCAGGCGACTGCTCAGGTGACTCCGGCGACGACGACGCCATGTCCAAGTGTCGATCGAGGGGTAGTGCAGCGTCCGGGATGGTTGAGCGCCATCTGGAGGCAAGCTCGAGGTGGGAGCTGGAGTCGTATCCCCTTGGTAAGGAAACCGGGCTCCCCTTGATCCCATGCCCTGACTGTGGGATGGCGCGGGTGATAGAGAGGCGGTCAGGGAAGGACACGATCGAGAACTACCTACGTGTGTTCTTCAAATGTCCACGAAACTCGGTGAGTATCTACTTGTATGATTTGAGTTGAGAAGTTCTTCATCCCAGTTTATGCAGCTATGGTTAATGGAATTGTTTTTTATTGTTGTAGTTTCCTAAGCTTTGCGGGTTCTATAAATTCCAAAGGCAGTATTTGGATAAGCTGGAGGAGCTTGGCATTGTTGCAATCCACAAATTCCCCCTAGCAGTGGACATTGGTGATGAAGCTGAAGAGGTAGCAGATGCATCATCTGGGAGAATGGTCATGAATATGCAGGCTGGTGAACTGAAGATTGAGGCCAAGGTGGACAATCTGATGTGGAAGTTCAACCTTTTGATGTTTGTTTTAGCAGTTGGTCTTGGCTGTGTGTTGATGTATGTTGCTGACAGACACTGAAGTAAATTTCACTGCGTAATGTATTTTAGTCTTTGTAGGTTATGGTTGTAGTGTAGTATGAACAATGCAATCTGGTGCATTTGATCTTGGCTTTTGTAATGTATGAACAATCTGGTGCTTTTTCAAGCAATGCAATCTGGTTCTTTTTTCAAGCAATGCATTTTATTCATGTATGAAACATTATGTGCCAATATTGGATGGGCTTGCATTCAGGCAAGCAAGAAATGAAAAGCAAAGAAATAGAATACTTCCAGCCAATACATTTTGTGACAAATTATGTACATTCCATGACATGGCCTTGGGGTCATAAAAACCTAGAAATACATTTTAGGACAGAAATAAATATACTATGACAATTTCTGGGCATTCCATGACATTGTCGTGCGGTCATTAAAAACATCCATTATATCATGAATTCTGGGCATCAGTATAGCCTGAATGTAACTTGCATCGTAAATCAATCCATTGAAATAGAAGCATTGCATGTATCATCTTACAAATTGCAATAGCATAATTCAAATGTAACAGATCCACTGATACAAGTTCATAGTTCACAAATAGGTCTATAAATGCAAAAGTTAATCATCAGCACTGGTACAAGTTCATGGTTCAGAAATAGCTGTAGAAATGCAACAGTTAGTCATCATCACTGTATTCTTCTGACATGTTGCCTTCATCTGGACTATGGTACTCAAGGAAGGTTTCATCTTCATCTTCGTTGTCTATTTCTTCACCTTGAGATGTATGTTGCTGTCGACGACGGATGCTCTCGACAAGGTCTCTACTAATAGGGCTGCCTGGTTCATTGTCCATGTTCAGTAAATCCATATCAGGATTTATGTCTCCCAATGTACCATGTCCCAATGAAGTACTCTCCTCTTGGTATGCCTCTTGATATCTCATTTGTATTTGTTCATGAATTGGTTGCTTTTCGTCGGACTCTTCAACGTCAAATATATGTCGGTGGCCGAATTCCTGTACCACTCGCCAACATGGACCTAACTTCGTATCTTCCAAGAAAAATACTTGTGAAGCTTCCGTGGCTACAATGAAAGGATCATTCTTATACCATCGGCCTTGGATGTTAATGCTCTTGAAGTAACCATCATCTTTCATCTGGTATGTCCTTCCCTCAAGATTATACCATTCACACCGTAATAAGATAACAGTTCTATGCCCTCTGCTGTTCTTTGCGTAAGTCAACTCGATAATGTCTTTGATTGTCCCATAGAAGTCAATAGTGTCATCATTGTGAGTACCTGCACATTTGATGGTGGAGTTTTGTGTCTTCCTGTGTTCCTCACGAGGCAAAGTGTGGTACCGTACACCATTGATTATACAGGCTGTGTACGAACGCACACGCCTAATCGGCCGACATGCGAGTGAGTATAGGTCTTCATCAACATCTGTTGAGCCTTCGCATTTCAATTTGGTAATCTACAGGTTGAATAGGAAGAGAATTAGTGAGTTTGAAAATGTATTGAATCATAAATTATTCAGTCATGTTGTTAAAGTGGCACACACATGATTCTCGAACCATGCAGCGAAGTGTGTTGACATCACTTTTTCAATATCGTTCACCCCTTGTTGTTCTAATTCTTCCCTAAACTTGCTACAATAATATAGGTAGAAGTTAATCAGTTTATTGTGACACTAATATTGAATATAGTTGTCTAAAATGACATGACAACAATTACTCACTCTTTGTATTCATCAACCTCTTCACAGTTATTTAGAACAAACCAAACCATGGAGTCGTAGTCTTTATCTTCATAATGAAGTTTGGAAGCACCAAGCAGGTTAATACAATGACTAAAAATACAGAAACCATTGGGTGAGATGTCCTAGTCACCATCTAAGTTTCTTTCAGGCCTAGTGGACCTATTAATAATGTCACTAAAATATGTTGAGCAATGGGTCATACACTCATATGTAGTGTATGCCTCTACAATAGAGCCTTCAGGTCTTGCTTGATTGCGGACGAAACGCTTAAAGGTGCCCAATCTTCTCTCAATGGGATACATCCATCCATACTGAGCCGGTCCCCTAAGGAGTGCAGGAGGATAAATTTTCTCCAGCTTGCAAAGGATGATTACAATATCATTCTTCATCTGGTGTAGTGCATCAACCTTTAGTGTTTTCGAGCAAAGTTGTCTGAAAAATGTACCCAATTCAGCAAGTACTTCATATACATCTTTGCGCACCAAACCACGAAGGCCCGCTGGTAAAATACGTTGCAGCATTATATGACAGTCATGTGTTTTCAGCCCATGCATTGATCCTCCTCCCTCCATATTGACACATCTTGATATATTGGAAGCATAACCATCTGGAAATTTAACATTGTTCACAAACTGCAAGAACTTCTTCTTTGCTTCAGGTTGTAGAACATAACAAGCTCTGGGCTTATTTGAGTCTTCCAGCAAATGAAGCTCTTTTCTTATACCTCTGTCTTCCAAATCTAGTCTAGCAGCGATTGTGTCCTTCGTCTTATTTGGAGTATTAAGAAGAGTGTGCAAAATGCTTTCACATATGTTTTTCTCTATGTGCATAACATCAAGGTTGTATTGTAGCTTTAGTTTTGACTAGTATGGCAAATCATACAAGCTAGCCTTCACATGCCAAAATGGTTCTCCTTCACGGCGGCGTTTCCTTGATTTCTGCTTATCTGGATTCTTGCCTGGAACATAGCAAACTTCGTCCAACCTTGCCATGACCTCGTCTGCACTAAATTTCCTGGGCTGCCCTCTTTTTTCATGACTGCCATTGAAAGATTTGTTTTTCCTCCAATCATGGTCATTAGGCAGATAACGTCTATGGTCTATGAAACCAATTTTGTTTCTAAGACATTCGGAGCATGGATTCTCATCACAATGCACACATGCGAAGTAACCCCTAGTGGTTCTGCCTGACATGGTACTTAAAGCAGGGTAGTCATTGATGGACCATATAATCGCTGCAAGCAGATTGAAATCTTTGCCTTCATATGCATCATAAGTACGGACACCGCCCCAAAGAGTAAGCAAGTCTTTTACCAAAGGCTGCATGAACACATGGAAATCTTTGCCTGGTGATCTTTTGCCTGGAATTAGTAAAGCAAGCAAATAATTTGACTGGTCCATACACATCCATGGTGGCCAATTGAATGGAACCAATATCACTGGCCAGATGCTGTATGAATTGGTCATCTGACCAAATGGGTTAAATCCATCAGTAGCAATGGCTAACCTCAAACTGCGGGGATCATCTGCAAAAGACTTGAAAGTGTCATCAAATTCTTTCCAAGCTTCTCCATCAGCAGGATGTCTCATTTCAACTGGTACCCTCTTTTCCTTGTGCCATCTTGCATACTGTGCACGCTGCTTTGACATAAAGAACCTTTGAAAGCGAGGAATTATTGGAAAGTAACGTAGGACCTTGTGAGGAACTTTCTTTCTGCCCTCCTTGTTTACTTTCCATCTTGTGTAGCCACAAACTGGGCAATGTTGATCCTTTGCATGGACATCCCAAAACAAGGCACAGTCATACTTGCACACATCAATTTTCTCATAACCAAAACCAAGCTTCCGGAGTAGAGCTTTCACTTCACCAGGCACATTTTTCAAAGAATTCGATAGCAACTCAAGGAATGCATCGAACCCCGAATTTGTTATCCGATTGTACACTTTTATATGCAGTAGTTTAATAATGAAACTTAACCTAGACTCCTCGGTGCAACCTGGATAAAGCTCACGCTTTGCCTCCTCCAGGATCTGTTTGTATAAGTTACCACCAAAGCCATGACTTGCTGCGGTGTACAAATCTTGAACCAACCTTGCAAATCCACGTGCACTATCTTCTATGACATCTTGAGCTAGACCATCATCATCAAGTGGGGGCTGGTCATTTTCATCCAATAACATATCTTCAGTACCAACACCATCTTGAGCTAGACCTTCATCATCTTGAGCTAGACCATGTGTGCCATCATCATCTTGTCTGTCATCATCTCCCTCTCCATGGTGAATCCAACTTGTATAGCACCTACTAAAACCATTGATGTGGATATCCTCCTCTACATCAGCTTGACTTTTTTCTTTTCGGTTCAGGCATTGACGGCATGGGCACTTGATTTTCTCATCTGCATGAAATCTATTTCTCACATGTTGCATGAATTGGTCAACACCAGCAATATAGGCCGCATCAAATGGTAAGTTCTTATAAATCCAGCTTCTGTCCATCTACCTAGATAAATTGAGGTGCCACAATGTTACAAAACCATCACCTTGTTACAAATCCAGGTTCTATCCATCAGGTTGTGCAAAGTTTCAAAAAAAAACTCACCTTCTACAATGGCCCGAGAGGCAGCTGCTGCTAGCTGGGGGTGGCTGGCGAGCCTCCAGCAGGGTTGCCCGGTGACCCTGCTGCACTAGTGGCCGGCGAGCTACCACCTGGTGAGCAGCAGGTGGGGCCGGCAGATCCAGCAGGGCAGGCCGCAAAGGCTCCACCAGGCCTGCCCGTAGAGGCACCACCGCGGTGGCCCGTGCCGAGCCACCACCTGGGGTCACCACGAAGTGGCCTGCAGCTTGGGTCGCGAGGGGCGGCGGTGGCCTGGAGCTTGGGCCGGCGCAGATCCAGCAGGGCGAGGCTGGTGGGCGGGAGGGGCGGCGCCGCGGCGGTGTGCTGTCACCGGCGAGGCAGCAAGGTTGGCCAGAGTGGGCGGCCAGAGCCGATATGGGTCTGATTGTTATGTCGGCCCAATGTTTGAATGACAAGTGGGCCCTGCATGGTACTTAGCCATTCTGGTTATGAGTTCATTGTACAACTGGGTTTCTCTTTTTAATCCATGGTAAAAGGTTCAAACGAGTTTATCTCCCACATACATAGTCCAAATTTGATGATTTTTTTTTCTAAAATTTTGTAAAATCATGATCTGTCAATGCATAGAGGTCATTGTGGCCATAGCATTATATGAAAAAGTATGGACAATTCATCATTTCAATATCAAAAAAATGCCAACTAAACACTATAATTTGAAGCCCCAAATTTCTTCAAATGAAAAACTCATGAATACGAAAATATCTCAACTCAACAATATCTCCACACTTTATTAAGGTCATTTTTTCATCCGACGAAGTTATATAACCCTTGTTCACAAATTTTAGTTATCACTCTCAACTATGAGAGTACTATGAGAGTGATAACTAAAATTTGTGAACAAGGTTTATATAACTTCGTCGGATGAAAAAAATGACCTTAATAAAGTGTGGAGATATTGTTGAGTTCAGACATTTTCATATTCATGAGTTTTTCATTTGAATTTTTTAAGTACACCTAAATTATGAATTAAGTTCAAAAAGTTTCAAATTCAAAATTAAAACTGTGCAAACAAAGTCTAATGCCAAATTCACCATTATCAAGATTGTAGATCTCATTGCATTAAACAGCTTTGTTTCAGACATTTTTCCATTTGATGAATTTAAGAACCCAAAATCCCAATTTAGTTGCTAATACAAACAATGTGTCACTGACATGGCGGGCCCATGGGTCAGACCAAATTTTGGCAGCCACCTCGAACTATCCCGCGCGCCACGCCGCTCACCAACAAGTGGGACCGACCTCCAATCCCGCCCTCAGGCGCCCCACCCTCCCCCGCAAAATCCCGCTCGGCCGCCTTATCCGCCCACATTTCCACCAAGTCCCCCAAATCGCGCCGCTCGACCCGCCACTGCGCCGCCGAGCCGTCCTACTCGCCATGGACTCCGACTACGACCTCCGCTGTACCTAGCGCCGCCTACCCCCGCCATCCCGCCGCCGCAGCTCCGCCTCACCCCGCCCATCCCGCTGCCGCAACTCGAACGTTGCCCAGATCCGTCCATTCCGCCAGCCGTGCCGACCTGCCCTCCCCTCAACCACCTCGCCATGGCCTCGTCCGACCTCCCCTCAACCTAGCGCCGCCGCCAAGCCCACACCGGAGGCCGGAGCGGCCCATCCCGCCGCTACGCCGACACCGGAGGCGGGAGCTGCTCATCCTGCCTGTCTGCCTCCCTCACCGTCTCGAACTCCGGCGACTACTGGGCCGCCTCCAACGACGACGCCGCCGCCGCCATAAGCAAGGTACTCCCTTCCATTCTATTTTCTCCTATGGAGTCGGAGTGGTGGAGCAACCGAACATAGTCGGAGTGTTGGACACCTTCAATTTTTTTGGGTGCTGGAGGAGGGAGAGAGACACTGGCGGAGCCACCGCCCGGCCACCCCGAGCGGCTGACCGGGCTCGTCGCCTGAGTTCAAATGAAAAAATCTTTAGTACTTGCTCCATTCCAAATTTGGGATGGAGGAAGTACCTTGTTATTCTCTAGTTTATCTGCCTAGCTTCCATCCCCCCTGCTTTTAGTCTGTTCCAAATGAATGTTTCTCTTCATAGCGGTGTTTTAGTTCTTTTGATGCTGTGTATGTTCAGTAGAGCACTATGAATTCCAACACAAGTTCAGTTGACCATATACTTTGTTTCCTGCTGACCATATACTTTGTTTCCTACTGAACATTGTGATGGGATAAATGACTCGCTTTAACTTTTTTTTACAGAAACTGAATCCAGTTTCTGCACTTTCTTCGTTCCACCGTAATAAGTATAAGAGGAAATGAAAAAAACACAGTATGAGCTGGAGAGGGACAAGAGAGTTAAGGACATCCAGGATGTTTTTAGCTCATTAGGTATCTCTGTGTCAGCACAGACTGTTAGGGATGCTTGGGAAAAAAAGGGCAAAGGG
>CM014270.1:44654832-44667267 GCA_004135705.1 Alloteropsis semialata | reverse complement strand
GATTAGTCAAAGGAAGCTTAGATTATGCCTTATTGCTATTTGAATGTTAAGTGTGGTGTAGATTCCCTACGTCGGAGCTGGATCTTGCTTAATTGTTCAGTAGCATGTCTTAGAATCAGAACGTATCTGTTAATGTTTCGCCTGCTTATTTTGCTTAATCTGATCAACACCTGTGCGAGCATCTTGTTTAATTGACAGGTTGATGAGTCGAGTTTGATTACCTAGCTATCTGATCTGATCATAGTTGGAGAAATCTAGATTCCCTACGTCGGAGCTAGATTTCTCTGAAAAGGCTATAGTCCGATCGGCTGGTTAGATGGTCCGACAAGATGAGTCAAACTGGCAATTAGACAAGATGGACAATGTATCGGCTTACACTGTGATTATTTAATATCTTGTTTCAAGACACAGCTGATCCATTATTTTACATATTGGCCTTGTTTTATGCTTTATTTCATTATTCAAAGGCCGGTCTGTTATATCAATCAAGGTCCGATCCTGATTGGTCCGATCCTGAGGTCCGATTTGGTGTCTGATTGAGGTCCGATCACTCGGTCCGATTGACGTCATCATTGAGGTCCGATTTCTGAGGTCCGATCAGTATCGGCCGATACGTGTCTGATTGGGTCTTGGCTAAAATTCGACGTTACTCCATCGTCTGAAATAGAGCCGACACAATCATAGAGCAATTTAACTGTTTTATTCCCTTGTCAATTTCAGGTCAAATTGACTGGCACGCCGCGAACCTGAACTGGAGTGTAGACTGGCACTGGAGCGAAGCTGATCTCCCCGGTCATCGTGTGCTGCACGCGGGAGATACGTCCGCCGATTTTCCGCGTCAACAGTATCGTGTCAAGTTTTGGTAATTTTTGGATCCGTTTCAGATTTTATAATTTTTTTGTTACGTATATTCAAATTCAAATGGTATACTTCAATTTTGTTGAATAAACACATAAAATAATGGTTCTTTTGTTCTAAAATGATGAGATATGCATTGTACAGTGGAGTTGACATGTTTTGCTCAAAATTCGTTGCACCAAAAATCGAAATTTGCTGTATTTCCAAATTTTCATTGCCTGTTTGCCGAGTGCCCGTGGTGTAGCACTCGGCAAATAGGCTCTTTGCCGAGTGCTTCGCCGCGGGCACTCGGCAAACTACCGACCGTTAGCCGCCGTCCAGACCGCGTGACGGCGGCGGCCTGACAAGTGGGGCCGGGTCGTTGTTTGCCGAGTGCCCTAGGTCTGGCACTCGGCAAACAAGTGGACCGTTAGCCGCCGTGCGGACCGCGCGACGGCGGCGGCCTGGCAGGTGGGGCCACGTCGCGCTTTGCCGAGTGCCTGGTGGCGGGCACTCGGCAAAGTCGGCTTTGCCGTGTGCTCGTGTTCGACACTCGGCAAAGCTTGTGTTTGCCGAGTGTCCGGTTTTCGCCGAGTGTGTTGTTTCCTACACCCGGCATATCCCATTTTTGCCGAGTGCCCGAAATTTCGCACTCGGCGAAGCTTCAGGCACTCGGCAAATGCCGGGTTTCCCGTTGTGTGTGCCCCACTGTTTGGCCGAGGTAGGCCGCAAGTGGTGACAGCCCTGTTGGACTCTCTGAAATCCCCCACATTCGGGTATTGCTGTAGGAGTTCGTAAATGAGTAGTCACTTCGCCATGCGTAAGTGGCGCGGGAGGCTATCTCCCCATGTGCCTGGGTGCATAGGGTTAGACTGTATATGTGTATGAATGCTTTGCTTTACCTTGATCTGTGCAGTATAATGGAAGTACATTAGAACTTAGATTCTATCTCATAGTCCTTCTCCCTAGCCTAGTTAGTCCTGAGATGATCCCATGTGTGTCACACTACCATTATATCTTATTATCTTACCCCTGTCCTTTGTATACGATTCTATCCATGCTATTGCTATATTTATGATCACAACAGTATTCTTAAACCAATAGCCTTCTTTTGAGAAATATGATACCCTTGGGAATACTCATGGGTGAAGTGCTACAATGGTATATCCGTGCTCTTGCGGATTCATTCACATTTGTTAGAATACCATAAGGCATATCCTAGCGCCGTTGCTAGAACTAAACATTCTAGTGGCAACGTTAAGAAATGCCAACTGCTTGGTACGACGATCTTAGGCACATTCTTTGGTAGCTCCCACTTCAGAACATCCCTAACTTTTCCTGGATTAACTGCAATTCCACCATCTGTGATGACATGACCCAAAAAACAAACTTCTTTCAGCCAAAACTCGCACTTACTGAACTTGGCATAGAGCTGATTCTCTCTGAGCTTATGCAATACTAACCTCAAATGCTCTTCATGTTATTATTCATTCTTGGAGTAGATCAAGATATCATCAATAAATACCACCATGAATTTATCCAAGTACTCCATGAACACCTTATTCATCAAATACATAAAGTAGGCAGGTGCATTAGTCAAACCAAAAGACATAATTGTATACTCATATAAACCATATCTGGTAGTGAAAGTTGTCTTCTGGATATCTGATGGCCCAATCTTCAACTGATGATAGCCTAACACAAATCAATCTTGGAGAATACCTTGGTTCCTTTCAACTAATCAAACAGATCCTTGATCCTAGGCAGAGGGTACTTATTCTTGATAGTAACTTCAATCAATGACCTGTAATCCACACACATCCTCTGTGTACCATCCTTCTTCTCAACAAAGATAACTGGTGCTCCCCAGGATGATGAACTAGGGCGTATGAAACCCTTATCCAACAACTCTCTCAGTTGTTTCTTAAGTTTTTCTAGTTCATCAACTGACATTATGTATGGCCTCTTAGAAATAGGAGCTGTACCAGGTAGAAGTTCAATGAGGAATTTAATATCTCTATCCGGTGGCAAACCTGGCAAATCATCTGGGAACACATCTAAAAATTCACATACTACTCTGATACGTGCAACTGTAATACTCTTAACTTGATTCACATTTGCCTGTATTGAGTTCGGTTGCTTCTGGGTGATATGAGTATGACCTTTACCTTTATTAACCACCTCATGTTGCACTAAGGCTTTCCTTTGGTCGTTTCCACCGTACGAATGCGAGTACTTCTTTGGGCATTTACTAATCATATGCCCTTCTTGCTTGCAACAGAAACACAACTTAGTAGTTGGAACGCTTGTTTGACTAGGCTTCACCTGTGTAGTCTTTGGCACATGCTGAACCAAGCATGATATTTACCAGATTTCGGTCGATAGCTGATTTGTGGGACATGGGCTTGGTTGGAGTGGCCAAACTGGTGGACTGGATAATTCTGCACCTCAGTCTGCTGAGCAAGACGGAAACGAGTGCTGCGATCAGACTGTATCTGTATCTGAGAGTTCATCTTCCTCTTCTTCTCATTTATCTCATCTCTCAAATTCTCTATCAAGAGCGCCTTATCCACTTGCTGATCAAAAGTTTGAAATGAATGTGCTATCAGCTGGTAACGAATAGACATAATCAATCCTTCCATGATGAGGTCATGCTTCCTCTCATCCTTAGCTACCTGTTTTGGGGCATAACGAGACAACTGAATGAACTTGTCCCTATATGTACTCACAGTCATCACTCCTTGCTTCAAGTTGAGAAACTTTTCCTTCTTATGCTTAATCACACTCACAGGGATATGGTATGAACGAAATTCATCCTTGAATTCCTGCCAAGTGATGCTACCTGAACCTGCATGAGCATAACAATATGCATCCCACCAATCTGAAGCTGCACCTTCTAATCTTCCAGCAGCATATAAGACCATCTCTCTATCAGTGCATTGAGTAATCAAAAGCTTCTTCTCCACTGTTTTAATCCAATCATCAGCATCAAGAGGGTCCATAGAGTGCGAATATGTAGGCGGGTTGTGACTCATGAAATCCATGTGTCTGTCTCTTGGAGGGAGTGGAGGAGCTTGATTCTGATTCAGCTGAGCTATAGAATTGGCCATACTGTTCATCAACTGAGTCTGGGCAGCCATAAACTGTTCCAAGGCTGAAGTTGACATCTGGTTCTGGCTTCAGTTAGGCTCTGGATTATTTTCACTGCTTCCAGCACCAGACCTAGTGTTCTCCATCTAATTGTATAGAAAACAAGAACTTAGAAAGATATGGTACTAGTGCAGATGAAACTAAATAAATTTGAGAAAGAACCAAGATAGGCATTCCAACACTAGAACTTGCATGGCCAAAGCTCTTTATCCAAATTAACATGACCAACAAAAGAATAGCATCCATTAAGAACCTTTTCATGTTAAGGATAGATCCTGGTTATCTTGGAAAAATAGATGTATCTCCTAAACAGAAAATCCAAAAATCATGAAACTTTTCCAGAACGTAGATGATGAAATTATGACTCCAATGCAACTAGAATCAACTCATTTGGAGTTCGGAAACTAAAGATATTAAGAAAACAATCTAGCTGCATCAGGTGCTCTGAACTCTGTATACTCCAATAAAACGCAGGTATCTCCTTCCAGAAAATCCAAAAATGGCAAGATTTTACCAGAAAATAGCTTATCCAATTCTGGAATTAAACCAACTAGTTTCGTGTCAATCGGAGTTTTGTAACTGAAGATATGAAATAAACAAATCGACTGTGTCGCATTCCCGAAACAGATTATGTTTATCTCACCAAAAGTCATATATCTGTGGCAGAACCGTCCAGCTTAGACCGGCTCAAGCGCGTCGGATCGTCGTTTTACTGACAATCACAGCTTACGCACTTCAGATGGTATAAACCCGGTAGTCCGTCAGATGTCCCCAGAACATCTGAAAACTCCACGAACTTGAGTACAAATCACATACACAGATTTGCATCACATAGGAGCACAACAGACGAATTCACAATATACTTAATTATACAAGGAGTAGAGTTATTACACACATAAGAACAAACTTTAAGTACAAGTCAAACTACAGAGTGCCAAGAAAACAAGGAGGGTCTTAACAAGGGTAGTTTGATGACCACACTGGATCTAAACAAGACAAAACAAGTCAAGAGGACATGTTGGGCTCATCAACATGCCTCTTCTTCTTCTGGAGTCCTTCCCTGCCTTACTGAGCATCTTCTGGCGGCTCTGCAACATTTGTAGTATCTTGAGTACAAAAGTACTCAGCAAGTCTGACCCGTCTACTATAACATATAAATACAGACACACAAGGGCATGCAAAGTTTTGGGGCTGTGGATAGGAAACACTTTTTGCATAAAAGCTTACTAAACTTAAGTCCTAAACTTTTAAAGTTAAAACAAATTAAGTGATTACTTGAAAGACTAGATTAGCAGCAGAATTAAATCACTCATGTAAAACTTAAGCAAGCCTCAGGTTTATATAAGCATCACTAACATTGTCTTGCACTAAGCTATCTATCAGCGATCAAGCGGTATTCATACCGAGAAATGCGGCGATCCGGACCAATTTTTATCCCTGCAGGGTATAACCTAGTCATACGCGTTGTGTGGTCCCCAGGGTGGTCCACACAAAGCACCCTTTCACTATGGTCGCTCCAAGTCCTGAATTGCCCTCGCTCAAACCCAGGGACGCCCCCTCCACACCGGCCCCACGTCTGGCAGCTCCCGACATGTGAGTTTATGGCCACGTCCCTGCCACCAACCTCGACTAGTCCAGCGAACCACAATTCAAAACTAGGAGCAACCACAGCTACATCAGCTCACCGGATGGAATCTCCGGTATATGACTAGTACGTTCAAAGCTTGATCCCAGGTAAACAACATTAAATCCTAAAACGGTCGAGGTGATGTGTTGGCTTGAGACTCCTTTCCCAACCTTCACCCTCACACCCGACCTCCATTTCATCTTTATGACCTCAAGTACAGATGATAGAGCATAAGCCTGAGCTCACTAATGCTATGATGGAACTGTGAGGAATCTAAGCATACTAAGCTTCACTAAGACCAGGTTGACATCTAGTATTGCTCTAATCAAGGAACAATTATGCAATCAACAGTTCACTCAACTTCTAGCACGTAATGCATGCAATACCATAGTAATACATGACATAATACTCAAAATAGGGTTTGGATGCTCCGGTGCTTGCCTTGATCAAAAGCAGGGTTAGTTTCAGCAGCAGCAGCAGCAACTGGTTCAGGCTCTAGCTCCCACTCCACCTCTTCAGGCTCCTGGGATTCCTCAGGTGGAAGCTCGACGTACTCGACTCCTGAAGCTTCTCCTATTTAACGTTATGATGCAAAAGTTAGCACAAACAAACCTAAAACAGAGCTAGACAGCATTGCAAAACCCTAAACAGATCATTTCCTATTTAATCCTATTTTTCTAGAATTTTAGTAATTTTTAAGAGCATTAATGAATTATTCTATACACATAAAAGAATTATCCTAATTATTATTATTAATTTCTTATTATAAATCATTATTCATAATTTTATTTATACTTATCCTATTTATTTATTTAAATACCAAAAAGAAATGGTATTTAAATAAATAATCTAACCATTATTCTAAATTAAAACTATTTAAAACCTATTTAAAAACTAAACCTAAAACTAAAAACAAAAACCCAAAACAACATTGCAGAAAACCCCCTAAGCTATCTGCTATTCTAACCCGCGGTCCTATACTCCCTCTCTCTCACTTACAAGTGGGCCCGGCCCACTCTCTCCTTCTTTCCCCATCTCCTGCTCGCGCGCGCGCCCGGTCAAAAGACCGAGGCCGCGGCGGCGGCTCTGCCCGGTGGGGCATCTCACCGGCGGCGGTCTCCGGGGCGCCAAGAACATCCCGGACAGGCGTTCCACGGCATCGCGCACTCAAACGCGGTCTAACCCCTAGCAGCGCTGAACGAACGGTTGCAGACGGAGAACACGGTGGTCGGCGGTGATGGCCAACGGCGGCGCCCGGCGTTCGGCGCAAAGACGATTAGGAAGCCAACACGAACTACCCTATCAGCTTCGCCTCACTCTGCAGACCACAGCGCAACCCCACATCCTAATCCTAAATGGCCGGAGCTAGGACTTCCGCGACGACGGTCCAAGCTCGGCAGAGCTCCACGACGGCGCTGTGACGTTCCGGCCAACAGAGTCACCCAATTTGACCAGGAATACCACGGCAAGCTCCGCACGGACATGGAACGCACAGTCACGCTATCTAAACACGACGAAGGCGGCTCGAAAGGGGTTCTCACCGAGCGTCTCCGAGACGGTGACCGGCGGCTCGTCGGAGAAGAAAAGGTCAAACTAGTGGCTAGGGTGGATGGCTTCGAGCACGAGCGGAGGAATTGGAAGGCTCACGAGCTGAGGAAGGTTTGAGCGGATGGAATCGAACGGAGGAGCTTTGGTGGCGGTGAGACAGGACGGCGGCGGTGGAGATGGCGGTCGACGGCGAGCAGAAAAGTGCAAAAGAAGAAGAGACAAGCACAACCGGCCTGCGGCTTTAACCAAGACGCCCACCGCTTAACTCGCCATCCCCTGCATGCTTGAATTGTACGCGCTGGAACTCGGCCGCGACGGCGCGTGGCCTGGCCGGCGGTGAGCGGCAAGCAGCTGCGTGGCGCCGGTCGCCCGAGCTGCTCTGCACTGCTCTCTGCATTACACTGAAAACCGTCCAAGCCATCGAATTCAACTCCAATTTCCTCCAGATTTCACATACAAACTCATCAAACTCCAAATATAAGAATTATAGCTGGACCATGGAGCTACAAATCTCTTATAAACATCAGAGTCTCATTCTCAACAGATCAAGAGTTACAAGGCCAAGAACTCGGACGAACTCACTGTCATTTCACTGAAACTCTGAATTCCTTTTAAAACCGCCATCTTTCAGTCCATATTTCTCTCAAAATCATATGTAAACTTTCAAAAGTCCAAATGTCAAAGTTGTAGATGATATATAGGTCTTCATTTCTCCTTATATGCACTTGAGCTAAAACTTCCTAGATCTTGAGTTATATTGCACTGATCTTGGCCAAAATGAAGGAAATTCAGCAAATTCAGCTATTCTTTTGAAAGTTGCTACCTTTAGGTCTGATTTTCTCCAGAATCCAAATGTAAACTTTTGATTCTCCAAATACCAAAGTTGTAGTCCTAACATAGGGCTACATTTCTCTCAATATGAGCTTTGGCTAAATCCTTCTATATTGGGAGTTATAAGCTCAAGAAATTGGACCTAACTCACCATTTCATATACTTTAAACTTAACCAAAAATTCAAACTTTAAGTTTGATCTCTTTTCAAACTCAAACATTCCAAGCATTTGGATTATTTGCTAACTTTTGGCATCATTAACTCAAGTTTGACTTAGTCATCCTTCCTTTGGTTACAAATTTACCAAAATGCCCTTAGGGCTAATTTAGCTCAAGAACAAGCACTTAATCTTCTTAACCTTAGTATTTCTCTTCATTAGTGATCTAATGACCATCCTAGAACTTACTAACACCTGTGGTGTTACAGCCCTCCCCCTTAAAGAAATCTCGTCCCAAGATTTGGTTAAGGCGGGCAAACATCCGGCTTATGCAGCGGCAAGGAAAATGTGTCATAAACTTAAGAACACAACATCTTCATTAAGAACACGGTGTAGCTGCATAGCCAAGTACAACCAAGTTCTACCCAACACTTTCAAAGACTGATTTATTACAAACTTTTACACTATTTAAACAACTCTGGATATTTAGCTACAAGGTACTCTTCCTGCTCCCAAGTAGCCTCATCAACAGAGTGATTGCTCCATTGAACCTTGTAAAACTTGATGCTCTTCCTACGAGTACTCCGCTCTTTCTGATCCAGAATCCTGATAGGTTTCTCCTCATAGGTCAAATCTGATTCCAGTTCTATTTCTGGATCTTCAATCACCTCTTCGGGAACTCGTAGGCATTTCTTGAGTTGAGACACATGGAATACATCATGCAAAGATGATAACTGGTCAGGTAAAGCTAACCTGTAGGCAACAGGACCTCTTTGTTCCAAAATCTGATAAGGACCAATATACCTTGGAGCTAACTTGCCCTTAACTCCAAAGCGATGGATCCCTTTCGTTTGTGATACTTTCAGATATACATAACTGCCTACTTCAAAAGCTAGAGGCTGTCTTCTTTTATCTGCATAACTTTTCTGCCTGGACTGAGCTGTCTTGAGGTGAGCCTGAATCATTCTTACTTTCTCTTCAGCTTCATTCACAAGATCTGGTCCAAGAGCAGTTCTTTGTCCAGATTCTGACCAATTAAGTGGAGTTCTGCATCTTCTGCCATATAATGCTTCAAACGGAGCCATACCAATACTGGCTTGGTAGCTATTGTTATAAGAGAATTCTGCTAAGGGTAGGCATTCATCCCATTTCTTGGAAAAGGTTAGAACACATGCCCTTAGCATATCCTCAAGTATTTGATTCACCCTCTCTGTCTGTCCTCCAGTTTGCGGATGATAAGCAGAACTTCTAATCAGAGTAGTACCCATTAACTCATGCATATGCTCCCAGAATCTAGAAGTGAACTGAGAACCTCTGTCAGACACTATGGTCTTGGGTACTCCATGCAAAGCCACAATTCGAGATATGAATAATTCAGCATATGTTCGCACAGGGTAGGCAATCTTAACTAGAATAAAATGTGCAGACTTTGTCAAACAGTTCACTATTACCCAGATTGAGTTATACCCCTTGGATGTTGTGGGTAAGCCCACAATAAAATCCATGGATATATCCTCCCACTTCCAACTAGGAATAGTCAAAGGCTGCAACAATCCTGGCGATTTCTGATGGAATGCTTTAACTCTCTGGCATGTATCATATTCTGCTACATACTTAGCAATTTCCCGCTTCATCCGAGTCCACCAAAACCTTTGTTTCAAGTCATGGTACATCTTGGTACTACCCGGATGAATGAAAAACCTAGACATATGTGCCTCATACAATATCTTCTTTCTTAACTCAAAGTTTTTAGGCACAACTATCCGATCCTTGATCATCTTGAGTGAAACACAAGTTTTCACCTTTAGCTAATCTTCTTCTAAGGTGTTTCATGCCCAAATCTTCCTTCTGAGCTTCAATAATCTGTTGTTGAAGAGTTGAGTCAATCTTTAGATTAGCAACTTCACCATGCATTACCATCTGAATATTCAGCTTCTCCATCTCTTCACATATAGTCTGATCATATGGACGGGCTGAAATACAAGCACATTGTGATTTCCGACTCAAAGCATCGGCAACCACATTGGCTTTTCCAGGATGATAATGCACTTCTAAGTTATAATCCTTAATGAGCTCTAGCCATCTCCTCTGCCTCATATTCAGGTCAGATTGAGTGAATATGTATTTAAGACTCTTATGGTCAGTGTAAATGTGACACAAACCTCCAAGTAGGTAATGTCTCCATATTTTGAGGGCATGCACCATGGCAGCTAGTTCCAAATCATGGGTAGGGTAATGCTCTTCATGTCGCTTGAGCTGTCTAGAGGCATAAGCAATTACCTTTCCCTCCTGCATTAGTACACACCCCAAACCAATTCCGGATGCGTCACAATATACATCAAAGGGCTTCTCAACATCTGGCTGAGCTAAGACTGGAGCAGTGGTTAACAGAGACTTCAACTTCAGAAATGCCTCATTGCACTCAGGAGTCCATTTGAACTTAGTGATTGGTTTAGCTAGTTTGGAGAAATTTGGGATAAACCGGCGATAATAGCCAGCTAATCCCAGAAAACTCCGCACTTTATGCACACTGGTTGGTGGCTTCCAATTCAGGACATCTTGCACCTTACTTGGATCAACTGCCACTCCTTCAGCTGATAAAATGTGTCCAAGGAAAGGTACCTTATTTAACCAGAATTCACACTTACTCAACTTAGCATACAACTGATGCTCCCTAAGTCTCTCCAGGACAATACGCAGGTGTTGAGCATGTTCTTCTTCATTCTTTGAGTAAATCAAAATATCATCAATGAATACCACCACAAACTTATCGAGCTCAGGCATGAATACTGAGTTCATGAGATACATGAAATGTGCTGGAGCATTTGTCAAGCCAAATGACATAACCAGATACTCATATAACCCATAACGGGTTGAGAATGCTGTCTTTGGTATATCTTCGGGCTTAATCTTGATTTGGTGATATCCAGACCTCAAATCTATCTTGGAAAACACTTTAGCTCCTGCTAACTGATCAAACAACAAGTCAATCCGAGGAAGCGGATACTTGTTCTTGATGGTCACAGCATTGAGAGGTCTGTAATCTACACAGATCCTCAAACTCTTGTCTTTCTTCTTCACAAATAGAGCAGGACACCCCCAAGGAGATGAACTGGGCCTGATAAAACCCTTATCCAACAACTCTTGCAACTGTTTCTTCAATTCTTCTAATTCCTTGGGTGACATTCTGTATGGCCTTCTGGATATTGGTGCTGTGCCTGGTTCTAACTCAATGGTAAACTCAACAGCCCTATCCGGAGGCATTCCCGGTAGATCATCCGGAAATACATCTGGATAGTCACATACCACTGGTATAGATTTGAGATCAACTGCCTCTACTTTGTTTACTGTTACACTGAGGTTAGGTTGAGAGCTCAACTGCACTTGGATAGCATTGCCTTCATTATCCACTAACTGCAAAGTTCTACTTTCCACATTAATTGAAGCCTTGTGTTGCTTCAACCAGTTCATTCCCAAAATCAGATCAATACCTTGACTTTCCAGCACTATAGGATTGGCAAAGACTCTATGTTCTCCTAAATTTATGGTAACACCCCAAGCTATGTCACTAGTAGATTGTGTAGCACCCGGTGCATGAATTAAAAACTGTGTAGGTGATGAGCTTACTTCTAACTGATGCTTTGTCACAAAAGCTCTGCTGATAAAGGTATGCGATGCACCAGAATCAAAAAGTATAACTGCGGGGTGTTGGTTGACAGAGAACATACCAGCCATCACAGGTTCCCCCTCTGGAATCTCCTCCACGTTCATGAAATGAACGCGTCCAGTCTTGGTGTTCAGAAACCTCTTCTTCACGAACCTAGGGTTCGCATTCTGGCCTTGAGCTGGTGTAGATGGTGCGGCTCCTGCCTTGGGAAGACGACAATCCCTGGCAAAGTGTCCTGGCCTGCCACAATTGTAGCATGGCTGATTGTTGGCTGGGGCATTGCCAGTACGGGCACTGGGGCCTTGAGTATTGTTGGAGCGCTGGACATTGGTGGGGTTTCTAACCACCCATCACTGCGTTTGCTGCCTCTGTGGCACCTGGTAGTTAGGCCTTGCAGGCCCACGGAACACCACCCTCATGCGCTGTGGAGGTGGGGCATTGCTGGAGCTTCCCGTGGGTGGGGCCTTCCTCTTCAATGATTCATCAAGTGCCAACATCTTGCTTTCAGCAGTGATGGCCATACTCACCGCTGTGTTGTAATCAGCAAAGGTGCTGACAGACAACTTGTCCTGCATCCTGGGGTTCAGACCCCTCAAATAGCATCGGATCTTCTTGCGA
>CM014270.1:44640540-44653552 GCA_004135705.1 Alloteropsis semialata | reverse complement strand
ACATAGCAACCCTCGTGCTGCCACGCAGGCTACCCCCAATGGGCTGCAACGAGTCCAGGACGTCGGCTGCCCGCCCGATCGGTTGTTGTCCTACTTGGCTTTATTCATGGAGGCGGAGGGGAGTGGGCCAAGCGGCGGGGATCCTGCTGCTGCTGGGCTTGGTCAAGGCCAGGGCGTGGGGGTGGAACAGCTTTGGCAAAAGCAAATGGCAATGGGTAACAAGGAGTTCCAGCTGGTGTTGGTGTTAGGCGAGGGCAAGGCACCAAATTGGCCCTGTCTTCCGATTGGCAAGAAGAAGATGGTAACAAGAGGTACCAAATCGAGTAAAGAGCAAATTTGATTTGAAATAATTAGCATTTTTTTCATGTTTGTAGATGAGAGACTTTGCTTATATGTGTAGATTTGAAGAGATGTTTTTCAAGTCGAGTGTTGGTTCTGGTTCCTATAGTTCTCGCCCAAGTACTAGGGAGAGTCAGAATCAAAATTTTGTTGTTGTTGTTGCTGCTATGGAATCTAAGAATTGGCTCAAGATCAAGAGCAAGTTTAATCTGTGGTTGCCATTGTTGATGTCAAAAAATGAAACATAAAGGGGTCAAGAGCATAATAGAGGTACTGAGCTTATAAGGGAATTTGACCCAAATGTGCATATTATCTCCTGATCCAGGACTTTGAATACCACTTGATAGATTCCATCCAAATATTAGAGATAATGTTAAGAGATCTTATTTCTTAAAGGGTCCGGTTCAACTTAGAGGTCGTTCATTTCCTCGTAGCAATTATAGGGGCTTCAGGGCAGCATGGTTTGATACTTATGATTGGATGCAGCCTATTGCTTCTATTGCTTTCTTTTCAGAAAAGAAGCTGAGCCTGAAAAATTTGGGCACAATGTTTTTAGTAAGACAGGGTATGACAATTGGAAGCATGCAGCTTCTAGAGGGTTCCCTGATCATTGTCGTGTTGTTGGTGGTTGCCATAATAAAGAAAGGAAATGTGCTGAGGACTTTAAAAATCAAAGGACTAGTGTCTCACGGACTTTGGAGAGCAATACTTTAGATTCTAAAAAAGATATGAAGTTCCTCTAACTACTGTGTTGGCGGTACTTAAGCGCACCAATTACCAACCGCAAGCGCACGAATCGGTTGTAGCTTTTCCCTAGAGTATCCCCCAAGGTTTATCAATCTGTGGAACAAGTGGATTGCTACGCTTAACTAAGCACTAATCTCGTTGATTGAAAGCTCTTTATCGAATGATGGTGTGTATGAGTACAGAACTTAATCTAATCTAAGTCAAAGAGAACAACGTAGAGATCAATGATATGGAGAGAACAAGATATGTAGAAAGCTTGTCCAAGGGATCTAGGATCACTTAAAGATGCAACCACCGAGCAAGAACAAACTGATCTCATCTATCAAAGGTAAATGTGCACCAAGCTCAACCCTTTCCCTCTCGCGTACTGTCACTACACGAGGGTAGTCTGTGATCGAGCAACAAGAGCACAAGATTGTCGATGTATTCTAGGTATGCAAGACTACGAGCGATGCATCCCCAAAGCAATGTCAACCGACTATTAGATGAAAAGCACAAACGACAAGAATATGATAGCAAAGATCCAAAACAATGATTCGGCGATTACAACTTAAGATCTCCCTTCAATCCCAAGGACAAACAAGGACTTTACCCCATCATGTTACACATTGTAGCGCTGAACATGGTGTAGAATCCACTGAAGTAGATGTAGACCGATGGGGAAGATGATCCTTTCTTCCTCCCTAGTAGATCCAGTCTCCTCATTGTTCTTGATCTTGTGGCGGCGCCGGAGGGACCTTGCTAGGGTTCCCGGTGTCGCTCCTCTCTCCGGAATGTAGCTCCCTCTCTTTGTTGGTTCTCCAGAATAATGAGATCTGACACTTCTCCTCTTGAGGGCGCCTAGGGGGTTATATTTATACCCTAGGGGAGCCTTGGGGCGTGCTCCACCTTTCCTTCCACGAGATCCTTGCTTGGGATTTAAGCAAACTTAGTTTCCATAAGATTTGTCTCGCCCAGATTTTCTTGATTCGTAGCCCTGCATTCCTGATGTCATATCTTCCATGTCCAGACTCCAAATAGAGCAAACTCGGATTCTAAATTGTGTAGTACAAAATTATCTCCAACTTTGGTAATCATCAGTTTCCTTGGAAATGAAGTTAAGATCCCCAAAATAGTATCGGAAGATAATCTGTTTGATTTCGGACTTCTCTACGCAGCATGCATTTCGGGGGCCATATGTGGCGGAACCGTCCAGCTTAGACCGGCTCAAGTGCGTCGGATCGTCATTTTACTGACAATCACCGCTTACGCACTTCAGACGGTATAAACCCGGTAGTCCGTCAGATGTCCACAGGACATCTGAAACCTCCACTAACTCAGGCACAATTCACATACATAGAACTGCGCCACATAGGAGCACAACAGACGAATTCACAGCACACATAATTATACAAGGAGTAGAGTTATTACACACATAAGAACAAACTTAAAACATAAGTCAAACTACAGAGTTCCGAGAAAAACAAAGGTGGGTCATAACAAGGACATTATGATGAACACACTGGATCCAAACAAAACAAAACACTCCAAGAGAACATGTTGGGCTCATCAACATGCCTCTTCTTCTTCTGGAGTCCTTCCCTACCTTACTGAGCATCTTCTGGCGGCTCTGCAATATTTGTAGTATCTTGAGTACAAAAGTACTCAGCAAGTCTGACCCGTCTACTATAACATATAAATACAGACACACAAGGGCATGCAACGCTTTGAGGCTGTGGATAGGAAACACTTTTTGCATAAAAGCTTACTAAACTTAAATCCTAAACTTTTAGAGTTAAAACAAATTAAGTGATTACCTGAAAGACTAGATTAGCAGCAGAATTAAATCACTCATGTAAAACTTAAGCAAGCCTCAGGTTTTATAAGCATCACTAACATTGTCTTGTACTAAGCCGTCTATCAGCGATCAAGCGGTATTCATACCGAGAAGTGCGGCGATCCGGACCAATTTTTATCCCTGCAGGGGAAAAACCTAGTCATACGCGTTGTGTGGTCCCTAGGGTGGTCCACACAAAGCACCCTTTCACTATGGTCGCTCCAAGTCCTGAATTGCCCTCGCTCAAACCCAGGGACGCCCCCCCACACCGGCCCCACGTCTGGCAGCTCCCGACATGTGAGTTTATGGCCACATCCCTGCCACCAACCTCGACTAGTCCAGCGAACCACAATTCAAAACTAGGAGCAACCACAGCTACATCAGCTCACCGGATGGAATCTCCGGTATATGACTAGTACGTTCAAAGCTTGATCCCAGGTAAACAACATTAAATCCTAAAACGGTCGAGGTGATGTGTTGGCTTGAGACTCCTTTCCCAACCTTCACCCTCACACCCGACCTCCATTTCATCTTTATGACCTCAAGTACAGATGATAGAGCAAAAACCTGAGCTCACTAATGCTATGATGGAACTGTGAGGAATCTAAGCATTGCTAAGCTTCACTAAAAACAGGTTGACATCTAGTATTGCCCTAATCATGAAGGATTATGCAATCAATAGTTCACACAACTTCTAGCACGTAATGCATGCAATACCATAGTAATACCTGACATAATACTCAAAATAGGGTTTGGATGCTCCGGTGCTTGCCTTGATCAAAAGCAGGGTTAGTTTCAGCAGCAGCAGCAGCAACTGGTTCAGGCTCTAGCTCCCACTCCACCTCTTCAGGCTCCTGGGATTCCTCAGGTGGAAGCTCGACGTACTCGACTCCTGAAGCTTCTCCTATTTAACGTTATGATGCAAAAAGTTAGCACAAACAAACCTAAAACAGAGCTAGACATCACTGCAAAACCCTAAACAGATCATTTCCTATTTAATCCTATTTTTCCAGAATTTTTAGTAATTTTTACAAGCATTAATGAATTATTCTATACTCATAAAAGAATTATCCTAATTATTATTATTAATTTCTTATTGTAAATCATTATCCATAATTTTATTTATATTTATCCTATTTATTTATTTAAATACCCAAAAGAAAAGGTATTTAAATAAATTATCTAGCATTTATTCTAATTTAAAACTATTTAAAACCTATTTAGAAACTAAATCTAAATCTAAAAACAAAAACCCAAAACAACTTATAGGAAACCCCCTATACTTCCCGGAAAACCAACCCGCGGTCCTCCTCCCCTCACTGCCACTGACAAGCGGGCCCCGGCTCTAACTCTCTCTCCCAGCCACTGGCCAGCGGGCCCGGCCCACTCCTCCCTCCTCCCTCGCACCCGCGCGCGCTCGGTCGGAAAGACCAGAGCGGCGGCGGCGCTGATCGCCCGGCGAATTTGCCGGCGGCGAAGCACAAGGGCGCCAAGGACACCACGGCACGACGTCCCGCAACCCCGCGCTCACACCTACGGGCTTAGCCCCCTAACCCTACACGCAACGGCGGCTACGGCAAGCAGCAGCGGCGGCGGCGATGGAAACACGGCGGCGCGCTCGGAATCAGCCCTACCGTGCACCTCCACGCCAACAAATGGCACGGGAAGACTCCGTGCACGAGCGCTAACCCGCGGCGCACCCAAACCCTAACCCTACGCAGCCGGAACAGAGCTCACAGCGGCGGCGGCCATGGAGGACCGAGCACCGCGGCGGCACTAAGGCGTTCCGGTCAAACGAGCTACGAAACCAAACTATGGAAACCTAGGTGAGCTGCGCGAGAGCATGGAACACTCATCCGTGCCATCTATTAAAGAAGAGGACGGCTCGGAAGTAGCTCTCACCGTACGACTCAAAAACAGCCAGCGGCGGCGTCGGAGAAGAAGGGCTCAATTAGGCGGCTAGGGTGGAAGATGTCGGACAGGAGCGGTGGATTGGGAAGCTTGTGAGCTAGGAAAGGCTTTGGGCGAAGAGGATTGAACGGAGGAACTCTGGTGGCGGTGAAGCACGGAGCGGCGGCGCTGGCGATGATGGTAGACGACGGCGAACAGGAAAAAGATGAAAGAACGGCCGGCTCTGTTTTTTATTCGGACAAACCGTCGCTTAACTCCCTCCTAAGCCACCTCCTGCTGCGCGCGTTCGCGCTGGACATGGGTTGCACCGGCGCGTGGCCTGGCCGGCGGCAAAGCGGCGGGGCGGCAAGCATCTGCGTGTCATCGCCGGCCGCACGCGCGCTCTGAACTGAACCCTGCATCGCCTCCCTCGAAAACCATTCAAACCCGCGATTTCAACGTCCATCATCTCAAAATTCCACATACAAACTCATCAAACTCTGAATACATGAAGTATAGCTGGACTATGGAGCTTCAAATCTCTTATAAGCATCAAAGTCTAATTCTCAAAGATTTGAAAGATACAGGACCAAGAACTCGGACCCATTTAACTGAACTTTTGCTGAAACTCTGAATCTCTTTTAAAACCGCCATCTTAAGGTCCTTAATTCTCTCAAATTCGTATGCAAACTTCAAAATCTCCAAATACAAAACTTGTAGATGGTATATAGGTCTACATTTCTCCTTATATGCATTGGGGCTGATTCTTCCTAGATTTTGAGTTATATTGCACTGATCTTGGCCAAAATGAAGGAAATTCAGCAAATTTCAGTTTCTCTTTTCAAAGCTGCCACCTTAAGGTCAAATTTTCTCCAAATTCCAAACATAAACTTTTGAATCTCCAAATACCAAAGTTGTAGTCCTAACATAGGGCTACATTTCTCTCAATTGGACCTTGGGCTAAATCCTTCTGGTTTGAAAGTTACAAGCCGTTGATTTTGGACCAAAACTCTCATCATATTGAGTTTAAACTTAACCAAATCCAAATGTTTAAATTTGAATTCATCTCAAACTTCTTCAATTTAATCACATTGGATAAATGTCTACTATTTAGAGTCACTTATCCAAGTTTGACTTGGTCAACCCCTCCAGGGTGACAAAATGACCAAAATGCCCTTAGGACTAACTTAGCTCAACTAAAAGCACTTTAAACACTAAATCTTGATATTTCTCCTCATTAGTGCTTAATGATGCTCCTAGTACTTCACTAACACCTGTGGTGTTACACCATATCTCCTGGCTCTATATTCTAAATTATGCTTTCCATATATTCAAATTGAAGATCTCGATGATGGCTACAACTTTGGTATTCAATGTTTTATCATTAGAGGCCATTTAAATCTCTGAATCTGCACCGAAAAATTATGTTGTCCTGGGCTGCGCGAATATCTCCGAGGTTGACTTGATCTCGTGGATAACTTTTTAAATATCCAATTCCTTCATGTTTAAATCTCTCATTCCCAAGGTTCTTTGAATGTGGACACCTAGGACCATGAGTTGGGCTATGAAAGCCCATATGGTCCATTGGTTGGGCTCCGCTAGGCTCGATTCCTTTGGGCTCGTAGTTGGTTTTGGGCATTGAATATAAATGCCCCCAATTGGGCAGTTTTTTTGCAAAAACACAACATGCTCCAAAACACAACACATATGTGAAAATGGGGTTATTTCAAGTGCCAAGTGGCAGGTTAGTATATGAATTAGTCCAAAAGCACCGCTTAAATGACACCAAAAGTGTGACAATAACGAGCGCCAACAATCCCCCTCCACGCTTAGCTCTTGCTCGTCCTCGAGCAAGTCAAGTCACCACAAACTTCCTTCGGGGTTAAACAAAGATCTTGTTTGCAAATCATACCTAGGCAAGCGAGTCAAATACCGAGTCCTCCAAGCAAATATCAGAGGAGCAGCAAAGATAATCAAAGCATGGGCATTTAAAGATTTATCCAAGCAAAAATTACCCCACAACTTCTCACCTTTAGCTAAGTAACTTCATGGATCAACGATACTTACTTTCTTGCTTTCTTGGAGGTTTTTTTTGTCGTGAAAACAATCTCCCTGCAACAAGAATTAAACCAAGTTCTCTTTCCAAGCATTCACATGTCACTCAATATAAAGTGGCTATCCTATTTGTTGCAAGCTCTCATCTCTCAAAAATAATCACTCAAGTATATGGTGGAGCTATGGGAGGGCTAGCAAAGTTAATACAAATATAATCAAGTTAAGAAAACTCTCTAATGATGGCTTATCTTCCAAGCCAATGATCATGAGAATTTCACCATAATGTGAGGGTTCCAAGGATCAGAAGATATAGAATGGTGGACATGTGCAAGGGCAAAGAAAAAATGATTGACTTCAAGGCACAAGTGTTGTCCTCGTTATCGGATTGCACATGGTTGGAATTGAACATTTGTTCTCAACAACAAGGTGATCTTCCTTTGCACTTCTCTTGTTCTTCCGACGATAGAGTTCTCCCTCTTTTATTTCTTTTATTCCTTCTCTCCTCTTTCTTCTTCTTCTTCTTTTATTTTCTTTCTTTCTTTCTTTCTTGTTTTCTTTTTTTTCTTCTTCTTTCTTCTTTCTTTCTTTCCACAGATTTTACATCTCTTCTTCGAACCTCCTCTAAACAAAACCTCATATAAATAATTAAGGAAACCATCAAAGCATCTCCCGATTTTTCTGCACCCAAGCCGACGATGGAACGGCTTGGGCCGGTCGGCACAGAGGGGACGAGGCCAGCGGGCCTGGCTCTTTTTTAGCTCGGCTCTGGCTCGTCTTTTGCATGCATCTTCCTTATTTCTTCTAGAGCTCATATATGTTCCAACTTCGCCCAGAAACAGAACAAATCTTTGGGTAATAGGTTGTGTTCAAGGGAAAGGTAATGAATCAAAGAAATTTTTGGTTCGGGTTTTGGAATCCAGTAGATCATATGAGTGTTCCAATGAGGAACTCCCATTACCGAACAATGTCGAGGCTAGCAAAAAGAGATAGAAAATATCGACATGATCAATGCTTGAAATTAAAGCTACCAAGAGAGAAAGATCCTAACCCAATTCATTGCATCAACTCCGCTTATGGTGGTACGATTAAAATTATAAATTTAGGCTTTGGATAGGATAGGCATAGCTCTCAACTTGGAAAAGAATTAGTCAATCTTGTTTTGCAGGGGTTTTAGACAGGCAATAAAACAATCACCTCCAATTCAAGCCTTACTCATTAGCAAAGTATCACACCCTGGTTTTTGGCCTCCTCAGAATTTCCAATAAATCCTAAAGCTTGGTTAGAATCAAATAGCAAGTGAGTGTTGCTTTTGTGCCGAGCTGCATAGTGGTAGTTGTGTGTGCTTGTTTTAAAAACCCTGATTAGGTTCTCGAATAGGTTCCGTTGGGAATTTTTCGGATTTTTTTCTGAAATTTAATCCTATTTTTCTAGAGCTAAATCCAATTTTTGGAAACTTCTAGAACCTTTTTCATGAGCTCCAAATATTTTATTTGGGTTCATTGTGTCCAACTCTACCTCTGAGATTTTTCTCGGAATTTTTGGACACTCCGAGTTATTTTCCGTGGTTTAAAAGATGTTATCTAGACTTTTCTAGATTATCTTTTAATCTAAAAATATTTTCCCAGATAAAGAAAAAGAAAAATCCTATCTGCCTTATTGGGCCAAGCCCCTGTTTACCTCCCTAAACTTTCCCGGAGTATGATTTTGCCCCTCGCTCCCTATTGGGCCCAGCCCATCCAATCCCAAACCAGCTAAGTCTACTTTGCACCCCTAAACTCCTTGCAGTTCATTTTTGCTCCTCCCTCGGGCCGAGCCTGCGAGGCCAGGTACAGGCTCGACCCAGCCCACAGACGGCCCAGCAGTGGCCCGCTTTGCCCCCTCCTTCTCCTTCTCACCCCCGGCCCAGCCCACCAGATCGGCCCAACGCCTCCTCCTCTCTCCGCCAACTGGGCCCCGCCCGTCAGCCTCCTTGTCCCACTGCCACGCCGGGCCCGCCCGTCATCCCCTACCTCTCTCCCTCACCGGTCTCTGCAGGTAGCCCCGCCGAGCTCGAGTCCGAGCCTAAACCGCCGCCGCTCCCTCCTGCAACCACCTGGTGTGGAATCCGCGCCCTATCAGCCCTATAAAACGCGTGAGCCGATGCCCCTCGTGCCCTGTTCCGCGTTCGCCTGGCCGGCCGCATCTCCCCTTCGCGCGACGCTGCCGCCACCGCAGCTCCAAGCCGCCGTGCGCCGCCGCTGCCTGTCACCGCCGGCGAGTGGAACCGAGCCGAGCTGCCCCGAGCCGTCCGTTCCCAGATCAACGACCGAGATCATAACTGTCGGATGTTTGGACCCGGCAGTCCACACAGGGTAGCCTACGTGGTTGATTTGTTGAGGGACAGATCGAGGATCAGAAGTCGATGGTAACACAAGACGCAAGGATTGAACAGGTTCGGGCCGTCGAGTTGACGTAATACCCTACGTCCTGTGTTGGGGGTGTTTGTATTGCTGTGTGTGAAGTTCCTGAAGGATCTCCGTAGTTGGGTTCTGTCCTAGGTTTCGTAGATGTTGTGTATGATCGTGGGTTGTATCGTGTTCTGGAGGAGGGTCTCAAGGCGCCTTATATAGTCCGGCTGCCTTGAGTTACAAGTCGGCTAGAGATCGTAACCTACCCGAAATACAAGGATTCGATCCTATAACGATTACAGATATCTTTCCCTATAATTCCGGCTAGTTTATCTTGATCTCCGAGCTTCTTGCGAGATACGCCGTCTTCTTCCTTGCCGCGTGCGCCATCGCGCCCATCCGGTTCGCCCGACTGGTGGGCCTCCCGAGTGGTGGGCCACCCAGTCTGACAAACCGACCCAGTTGCACTCGGATTGGGCCGCTCCTTCGCTGGTTGGGCCAATCCGCCTGCTGGGTACCCCTAGGGGTCTACCCCCGACAAGCCCCCGAGTAGTACGTGGTTGAGAGACAAGTCGGCGAGGTCGTGCTGTCTGATGAGCGTCGAGCCTGCTGCAGTTGGAAGCGAAACCGCGTGTTACTGGAGAGAAAAGAGCCGTTTCCCAACGGATGCGCCGCGAGGTGCGTCCGTTGGCCGTAGCCCCCGAGCCTTGAAGCGATTCCGAAGGAATCGGTCCAAGGGTTAGTAGCCTTCTTCTGAGGTCGTCAGACAATCAACGGATGCGCCGCGAGGTGCGTCCGTTGGCCGTAGCCCCCGAGCCTTGAAGCGATTCCGTAGGAATCGGTCCAAGGGTTAGTCAAGGAACATCTGGCTAGATCATCCAACGTTAATTTCGGCGTCCAGCCCCCGAGTGTGAGGGCCAGCGGAGTCCTGCGAGACACGCCGAGCAGTCGTCGCGGCGCCAGCCCCCGAGCGTGAGGGCTGAGCACGCCGAGTGGTCGTCCCGGCGCCAGCCCCCGAGCGTGAGGGCTGAGCACGCCGAGTGGTCGTCCCGGCGCCAGCCCCCGAGCGTGAGGGCCGAGCACGCCGAGTGGTCGTCCCGGCGCCAGCCCCCGAGCGTGAGGGCCGGAGCACGCCGAGTGGTCGTCCCGGCGCCAGCCCCCGAGCGTGAGGGCTGAGCACGCCGAGTGGTCGTCCCGGCGCCAGCCCCCGAGCGTGAGGGCTGAGCACGCCGAGTAGTCGCCCCGGCGCCAGCCCCCGAGCGTGAGGGCTGAGCACGCCGAGTAGTCGTCCCGGCGCCAGCCCCCGAGCGTGAGGGCTGAGCACGCCGAGTGGTCGTCCCGGCGCCAGCCCCCGAGCGTGAGGGCTGAGCACGCCGAGTAGTCGCCCCGGCGCCAGCCCCCGAGCGTGAGGGCTGAGCACGCCGAGTAGTCATCCCGGCGCCAGCCCCCGAGCGTGAGGGCTGAGCACGCCGAGTAGTCGTCGCGGCGCCCAGCCCCCGAGCGCGAGGGCCGAGTCGAGCCGTCCGAGGCACGCCGAGTAGTCGTCGCGGCGCCCAGCCCCCGAGCGCGAGGGCCGAGTCGAGCCGTCCGAGGCACGCCGAGTAGTCTTCGTCTTCCTCGTCATGCGGTAGCGCCAGCCCAGTACTCAAAAGCACTCAGCTAGCGATCCTTGTGGAGTGTAGCGCCAGCCCGAGTGCTGCAAAGCACTCGGCTAGCGACCGTCGTGGAGCGTAGTACCAGCCCGAGTACTGACTGACTCGAGTACTCAGCTGGCGGCGATGCTGGAGTGGTCCAGCCCCCGAGCGTAACAGGCAAGCTCAGGATCCAAACCTGTGCCCTGCAATGAAGATATGAAGGATAGGTAGTATATGGTGTAGCAAACACTAATTCTGGAGAAAAACATTCGGCGCTGTATGTAATAGAATTTCCACTTTCAACTCTTTAAGTCTATTAATTTCCTCGGGTAGTTATCCTGTTACGTTTATGCACCTGATCCCCGATAGCCGTAGTCCATAGCGCAGGGAGCTGGGCCGCATGCACGCGTAGAAGCGTAGGCGTACGGAAGAGTCGAGGTTTCACGGATTAAGGCGTGTGCTTCCTAAGTACTTTAGCGACTTGTACAAGAGTGGAAAAAGAAATAAACGATGGAGAAAAATGCAATATGCGTCCGTTGGGTGTAGCCCGACTGCTCGTGTAGCGCTCGGGCTGTATAAGCAGTCGGGAACAAACCAAGGGTAGTCGGCGATGATCATGGAGACATGTATATGGAGATGCGCGGTGACCGAAAAATATTGTAAAAAATATTTAAATATGACTTAGCTTGATTTGTGCTGAGTCGAAGAATTGGCATGTTGTCCTTGCTTGTAGTCGCGGCCAAGTGGATGAGGTTGTCGACGAATCGGCACTCGGCATGGTGGAGTATGTCGGCGCATCGTAAGCCAGTCTGTTTGGTGTGAGTGTGCTGTAGACCTCCGATAGCTTGATCTGCTTGCGTCTTAAGCGGCGACTGGACGCACACGAGTACTCATGTCGTTGACTCGGCAGGACAGGGCATGAGTTGCCGATGGAAGTTCACCCGTGCAAGACCATGCATGCGTTACACATGCCATGGAACTTGCAAACATGATTAGAAGAATCATCATAGATTAGAGTAAATCTTATAAACTAAAGGTAGAAAGCAGGGCTTAGATTGGATCGACGATAAAGAAGAAAGAAGAAAAAAAATATAGGGAGGAAACTTCCCTGTATGCTGCAGTTGACGCTAATCCGTTATGCTCGCATAATAGTGCCGGCGATCTGGGTTTTTTGCCTCCCGCATGTCGTGTAGGGCGAAGGCCGATGATGACGTCGTTGACACGGGCGGTGGGCCAGGCTCGCAGGAGGCTTCTTGACTGCTTCACTGCCGGGCAACAAGGTACTCCGCCGAGGACTCGGTCCCGCCGCCTTGGTTCAGGAGCTGGTGTTGCCGCCGTAGTAGATTGATCCGACAAATCGGAGTCAGCCGCGACGACATGCAGCAGGGAGACGAAGGGCATGCCCAGCAGCGCCGCCGCCGATGGAATTTTTTCATCTGCCATCGAGCTTGTAGATTGATCTCGTCGATCAACCCCTACCTGGCGCGCCAACTGTCGGATGTTTGGACCCGGCAGTCCACACAGGGTAGCCTACGTGGTTGATTTGTTGAGGGACAGATCGAGGATCAGAAGTAGATGGTAACACAAGACGCAAGGATTGAACAGGTTCGGGCCGTCGAGTTGACGTAATACCCTACGTCCTGTGTTGGGGGTGTTTGTATTGCTGTGTGTGAAGTTCCTGAAGGATCTCCGTAGTTGGGTTCTGTCCTAGGTTTCGTAGATGTTGTGTATGATCGTGGGTTGTATCGTGTTCTGGAGGGGGTCTCAAGGCGCCTTATATAGTCCGGCTGCCTTGAGTTACAAGTCGGCCAGAGATCGTAACCTACCCGAAATACAAGGATTCGATCCTATAACGATTACAGATATCTTTCCCTATAATTCCGGCTAGTTTATCTTGATCTCCGAGCTTCTTGCGAGATACGCCGTCTTCTTCCTTGCCGCGCGCGCCATCGCGCCCATCCGGTTCGCCCGACTGGTGGGCCTCCCGAGTGGTGGGCCACCCAGTCTGACAAACCGACCCAGTTGCACTCGGATTGGGCCGCCCTCGCTGGTTGGGCCAATCCGCCTGCTGGGTACCCCTGGGGGTCTACCCCCGACAAGCCCCCGAGTAGTACGTGGTTGAGAGACAAGTCGGCGAGGTCGTG
>CM014270.1:44618443-44639696 GCA_004135705.1 Alloteropsis semialata | reverse complement strand
TTTGAACCTAAGCCTTTTGTTCTATCGATAGATCAACGATGCTAAGGTGGTGTCTAATAGTGTGCTCTTTTAAGGATGTGTGCGACGCTAGTATGCTCTTGTGTGTTGTTGTGCTATCTTTGTATTGATTGGTAGTATAGTTAGTTAGATGGATTCCCTTGGCTCCCCTTCTATTTGTCTACAAGTCCTTGCCCAACTTCCCTCTTTCACATCCTAATCCTCAAACCAGATGGAGTATAACAAGAGAAACCCTCAAGAAAGTGTGGCCAATAGTGAGATCGATATTTCATCTCTGGACTCATCATCCCCAGACCACATGGAGCAATGGCCACTGAAGATGCTTGGACCTCTAGGGAGTTGCTACTATTGCACACAGTATGGTCATCCGTGTCTCTACAATGACCTCAACATGAAGATGTTGCAATTAGGTCTATCTCAAGGATCATCAACTGGTGGAGATAAGAAACTACCTTCCCCAAAAAGAACTGCTTTAGAAAGATAAGGAACTGAAGCTCAAGAAGAGAGTGTTGAGGACACATACCTTAGTGGATGGGACATAACCTTTAGTACGTTTTAGCCACGCAGACATAAGCACACTAAAAATTGAGCAAAGCGTAAGGTCAAGGACAGTGGACCTCAAACCTTCAATAAGTTGAAGATGACTGCAGGGCCAAAGGAGTCAAACCACATACTAGCACAAGTAGACTACTTGGAAGCCGAACAAGCTAAGCAAGCAAGGAATAGGCTACTCAGGAATGTTTTGCTACAATCCAAGTCAGTGGTAGCTTTGTTTGATACGGGAGCCGCGCATTGCTTCATGACAACAGGGTTCATGAAGTGAAAACAACATTGCACCGCTTGTCAAGGAACACCTGAAGACGAAGAAATATTGCTTAGACAGGAATGTCTAGAGGTACCATTGCAAATCGATGGAGTTGAATTCAAGGTGGATACGAATATCTTGGATATGAAAGGAATGGATATCATCTTAGGAAAGGATTGATTATATGAACATAAGTGTGTGATGGATTACCATTCCAAGGTAGTCTCTCTAACCAGTAAGCAAGGAACAGAAGTTATATTCAAAGCAACCACACAGATAGGAAAGAGCGGTATCAAGCCAATCACCAACTAAAAGAATCACCTCCAAGTGAAGATTGGTCCCGAGCAGCAGGCCCATGATTACACCAAGAAGCACACCAAGTAGACCTAGATGAATAGAGTTTGTTAGCAAGTTGTACTCAAGAAACGTACTCAGTAAAGCTAAGTTTGTGTACATGTATGTATTGAAACAAGCAATGAAAAGATTTCACTTTTGCTAGAGTTCAACTTGGGATATTGAAAAGTCATGTTAAGTGGGGTAGTGATAAGTCATACTCTTACAACGGTACATAAGAAGCGGACCTAGAGAAAGATGGAAACAATTGGGAGGCACTCCCGAAATCAAGGAGTGATACACAAGGAAAAACAAGAAGAATGATTGAAGACCCTTATTCCTCTCAAACCCCCTTTTCCTCCTGCTAACCTAGCTATGAAGAAGTCACCAGGAGATTCCACTATCACCAAAGTTCAACTTGGGGGTATAGGAGATTCTTGTTAAGTGGGGTATTACTGAGCCACATCCCTACTGCGACACAGAAGGTGCACAAGATGTCAAGTAGTGGAGCTAGACGGAAGTTGGAAACAATTGAAGGGCATGTTCTAGAATTGTGGAATGCTACAAAGGGAGCACAAGACAAATGAAAGAAGAGCATATATGGATATGTATGGAATTAAGGTTCAGAGAAAGAAGAATATGACAATAGGAAAGACAAGCTAAGAAGATATTTGTCAGGAGCAATCGAATTTTCCCTAGCGAAACTTTGCACGAATCTCGGGGCGAGATTCATGTTAAGTGGGGTAGGCCTATAACACCCCAGGTTGTTATACAAATCCCCATCACAAGACAAGCAATACACAATAGGCTTCAAGAGACAAAAAAACGAAGTGAAGGCACACAAAGAACTAGCTTCATCATTGAGAAACACCAGCTGAGGAAAAACGCACTACATGATGACAAACCCAATACAAGAGTGCAACATAGAGTGGACTTTCCCTGAACATTGAAGATGTGCATCATGGATGGATACTCACATCTTTGACACTCCTCCACAAGCGAAGATGGTGGGTACAAAGCAAACTGAGAAGGAATCACCATCAAGTAAGCCTAACAGGATAATAGAGCAGCAGATCCAGCTCTATTCAAATCACTTTAAACAAGAGGAGTCTTGGACACCCAATGTCTACATGGATGGAGTCTTGGACACCCAATGGTTACATAAATGGTTCAAGAAAGGAACTTTTGGGATGTCAAGAAAAGAGTAGGAAGAGGTGTGATCGAAAAACTTCAGCAGACTAGAATTGTAGTATTAGGAAAAGAGCAGGAAGAGGGGTGATTGAAAACTTCAGCAAACTTAGAAGATACAACCGATGATCACAAGGAAGTAAGAAGAAAAGTCAATACCTATGACCCTAACCTTTTTCCCTGCTAGCTTCCTCTTGAATCTCGGGACGAGATTCCTGTTAAGTGGGGTAGATCTATCACACCCTGGTTTTTGGCCTCCTCAGAATTTCCAATAAATCCTAAAGCTTGGTTAGAATCAAATAGAAAGTGAGTGTTGCCTTTGTGCCGAGCTGCATAGTGGTAGTTGTGTGTGCTTGTTTTAAAAACCCTGATTAGGTTCTCGAATAGGTTCCTTTGGGAATTTTTTGGATTTTTTCTGGAATTTAATCCTATTTTCTAGAGCCAAATCCAATTTTTGGAAGCTTCTAGAACCTTTTTCATGAGCTCCAAATATTTTATTTGGGTTCATCGTGTCCAACTCTACCTCTGAGATTTTTCTCGGAATTTTTGGACACTCCGGGTTATTTTCCGTGGTTTAAAAGATGTTATCTAGACTTTTCTAGATTATCTTTTAATCTGAAAATATTTTCCCAGATAAAGAAAAAGGAAAATCCTATTTGCCCTATTGGGCCAAGCCCATCTAAAACTAGATCAGCAAAGTCCTGTTTACCTCCCTAAACTTTCCCGGAGTATGATTTTGCCCCTCGCTCCCTATTGGGCCCAGCCCATCCATTCCCAAACCAGCTAAGTCTACTTTGCACCCCTGAACTCCTTGCAGTTCATTTTTGCTCCTCCCTCGGGCCGAGCCTGCGAGGCCAGGTACAGGCTCGACCCAGCCCACAGACGGCCCAGCAGTGGCCCGCTTTGCCCCCTCCTTCTCCTTCTCACCCCCGGCCCAGCCCACCAGATCGGCCCAACGCCTCCTCCTCTCTCCGCCAACTGGGCCCCGCCCGTCAGCCTCCTTGTCCCACTGCCACGCCGGGCCCGCCCGTCATCCCCTACCTCTCTCCCTCACCGGTCTCTGCAGGTAGCCCCGCCGAGCTCGAGTCCGAGCCTAAACCGCCGCCGCTCCCTCCTGCAACCACCTGGTGTGGAATCCGCGCCCTATCAGCCCTATAAAACGCGTGAGCCGATGCCCCTCGTGCCCTGTTCCGCGTTCGCCTGGCCGGCCGCATCTCCCCTTCGCGCGACGCTGCCGCCACCGCAGCTCCAAGCCGCCGTGCGCCGCCGCTGCCTGTCACCGCCGGCGAGTGGAACCGAGCCGAGCTGCCCCGAGCCGTCCGTTCCCAGATCAACGACCGAGATCATAACCCAGAATACCCCTTCGTGTTTTTGCTAAAGAGACCCTGAACAAGCCCCAAATAAACCCGCAGTCCAGTCCTGCCTTAGGAAAACTTCTCTGCTATCCCTCGAAGTCTATGGTTAATTATGTTTAGGTCCCTGGTTTTTCTTAGATAAGCCCCCAGACATTGTGAAGCCCATAGAATGCGCGTTTTAGGTCCGTTTCGATTCGTTCAAGTTGCGTTAGCTTCGTAGAAACCCAAACTACGTGTTAGTGGTTCTGTTTTCCATAAAACTTATTTTTGGAATTTAATTATAATTAATTTGATTAATGGTCAATTTAAACTAGCTTCTGTAAATAAAAGATGATTAGGTTTTTACACCAGCCAAGTACCTTGCCCATAGGTGCAACAGAGCCCAAGCTTTCATGGTGAACATGACTTATCCAAATCTTGTACTTTTCATTCCCTTTTGTTTGCCATAATTCGCCTACACCTTGTATTCCCATCTTATGTTATTTTGTCATATGGCTTAATAAATGTTTAGTGTATGAACCGCTATAATTCCAGTGTAGTATTTTAATATTGAATTCATATATGATGATCACATATGTGAAATCTAGATATTAAAATAGTATGTTGAATTGTATGTGCATATACTAAAGTTTGTTGATCCATTTATACAAAATTCTATTGAAGCTTTATTCCAATATTTCATGATGACATCATGTCCATGCCTTGATGATGTCACAATCCATTTGTCCTCAACCAAAATAATCCCAGCTTAAGTTCTTTGTACCAGTATGCCCTTGACCTTTCAATTGCCTATGCCTTTCCGACCGTAGCTCTGACCTTAGTGTTTCTTGCGCTCTCTAGTTCGTAGTAGTTAGTGTTTTCTAGTAGTGTGCTTTTTAAAACTGTTGTATTGATTGATGTATTGCTTTATTAGATGTATCTTGTGTGCTGGTGTCGATCCTGCCTCGGTGAGCTGTTCGACGTTAAAGGAGATCAAGGTTCTAAAGAACGGAGTTAACAGCAATATATTAAGGAAGGCAAGTATAACACGAGAAATCCTTGATACCTATACACATTAATTACTATATTCATGCATGAGTTAATCTGATTTAGGATTATCCCTAGTGTTTTTAAAACTTACTTCCTTGTTCAACCGGGATATGCATCTTTTGGGTAGCAAGTGCTAGGCTATGCAACTTGAGCTTATCGTCTTTGGACGATGATACTTGGATACTTATGATCATTTGCGAATGATTAAAACTTGCTTTTTAGCAACATGGTTAGGTAGCTGGAACATGTGCTGTGTGCTTTGTTCTCAGCAAACTCATGTTCTAGAATATGTGCTGTGTGCTTTATTCTAGGCAATTCATGATCTAGAACATGTGCTGTGTGCTTTGTTCTAGGCAACCCTTAATTTGGACATGTGCTGTGTGCTTTGCTCCATCCAACCTAAATCGGAACATGTGCTGTGTGCTTTGTTCTTAATCAACCTTTAAACTGGAACAGTTGCTGTGTGCGTTGTTCTGGGCATCACTTGTTATGGTCTATCTTAAAGTGGCAACCCGGGAAAACAGTACAACCACGGGAATCAATGGGCTCTGGTCTTGACTAAGTAAAAAGCACAACTCTAATTAGTTGAGGGTTACCGAAAGGCGCAAAAGGGGATCCGTGGTTTAAGTATGAGCCTGATCTGCTCGGGTACGGACTCACGTTGCGCCATGACGTCCGTAGGCTTTGTTGTTCACGTTGCGCCCTGAACGCCGTCAACCACTCACGTTGCGCCATGGGTGTTTGTTGATCCTGAGAGATGGGTTCATGCGCCTATGTTGAAACCGTAGCGGCCCTTGACTTTTTAGGGGGACTTTTGGAAGGTCTCGTAGCGTCCCTATGCCGTCACACCAAAGGTAGTGTGATGAATGTACCTAGCTAGCACTGCGTGGTTGGGTTATAAAGTTCTTCCGAACTTTTACGCGACCAGTGGGGAAAGTGTACAACCTCTGCAGAGTGTAAAACTGTTATAACAGCCATACTCACGGTTACGAGTGGCTTGGATCCTTTTTGACAGTGACTTTTACCCCAATGATGTTTAAAAATGGAATGGAACTGGAATGATGGTGGACTATGAAACTTCTCTAATTATACTTAATTTGGGTTACAACTGGGAAGTACCTATTACACTGTAGTAATTTGGTTAATGTTAAAATTGAACAATTAAAAGTGCTTACCGCAGTTAAACTGTGTCTAGCCTTTTTAGCCTTCATCCCTCATGTTATATTTGTTAAGTAAAGTTGGTTTACTTACACTTGCATTATTCAACAAAATCCCGGATGGGTACTCAGATGAGGCAGCACTCGAAGAGTTTCAAAAAGATTTTCAGAAGAGTTCTAGGTTGAGGTTCACCAGTCGGCGTCCCTGTGGATTGGAGACTTCATCGTGAGAGATAATAGATAGACTTCCGCTGTGGTTTGTTTTAAGACCCTTGTCTTTTGTAATAGTTTCTTTTGTATTCGAGCACTTGTTTTATTTTGATATTCTATTTCTGGAGCTATATGTGTGTTTAAGACTTCCTGGGTACACGTATAGTAGCATTCGGGTTTTCTCGAAAATCCGGGTGTGACACAAAGTCAAAACAAAAAGCCCTAGATCAAGATGGAGCATGGGTATTGCAAGAACAAATTATCTACTAAGCTCCACAACCAAGATTTTAATTCAAGACATAGCTCATGATCAAATACTTAAAAAGGACAAACAAAGACAAGCATGCATAGGTAGATAAAAATAAAACTCGCACGATCCAAGGATTTATTCAAACAAAAAGAAAAGACTCTTTGTTTGATTTTCCTGACTCACACTAATTTAAGACTCTTCACGCACACTAAATTAAGACTCTCAAACCAAGCAAAAGAACACGAGTGGTAACACCTCCCCCCTCCCCCACGCTTAAAACATACGATGTCCCCATCGTAAAATAAATGCAAGGGTAAAGGAGAGACTCATAAAAAATAAAGATAAAACTATTTACAAAATTGCCTTATTTTTCGTCGTTAGGCTTGACAATCTGGGTCACCCTCCAAGTTATAGACGTCGATGTATTTAATGGGCACAACGTCCGGTTCCAAGAACACCTTGAGTCGTTGTCCATTCACCACATATTGATCTCCCTTGACGTCCATGATTGTTACCGCTCCCGAAGGCGACACCGAGTGCACGACATATGGTCCATCCCATTTGCTTTGCAATTTTCCTTTGCCAAAGACTTTGTACCTATAGTTGTATACTAAGACCTTGTCTCCTTCCTTGAATTCCTTCTTTTGCAATCTTTTGTCATACCATCTCTTCATCCTTTCTTTGTATATACTTGCGCTATGATATGCCTTCAATCTTAGCTCTTCAAGTTCACTTATTTGAATCCTCCGTTTTAATTGCGCCACATCAACATCAAAATTCATCTCTTTTATTGCCCAATAAGTCTTGTGCTCTAGCTCTACCAGCAAGTGACATGTTTTTCCATAGACGATTTGATATGGAGTCATACCTATTGGTGTTTTATGCGCGGTTCGGTATGCCCATAATGCTCCGTCTAGCTTCTTTGACCAATCTTTTCCTCCTTTAGTCACCGTCTTCTTGAGGATATCTTTGAGTTTCTTGTTTGAAGTCTCCACTTGGCCATTTATTTGTGAGTGATAGACAGTAGACACTCTATGCTCAATTCCCAACTTCGACAAGCATTTGCCAAAATCTTTGCCCGTAAAATGTGTTCCTCCATACTTATTAAAACTCTAGGAACACCATATCTAGGGAATATTACCATCTTGATCATTTGAATAGATTCAGACGCCTTCTGACATGGAATCGCTTCAACCCACTTCGATACATAATCAACCATGACCAAGATGTGTTCATATCCATGCGAGTTCACGAATGGGCCCATGAAGTCGATTCCCCAAACATCAAACATATCAATTTGCAAATTATAATTCAGCGGCATGGCATTCCTTTGTGACACGTTTCCCGTCTTTTGGTACTCCGGGCAAGTTGCAGCATACCTCTTCGCATCTTCGTGCATCTCCGGCCAATAAAATCCGCTTCCCACGGTATGCATCTTCTTAGCACTCCATCATCTCCATATCTATAAAGGTATGGTGCATGCCAATAGAACTTTTTACTCTCGGCGATCACCCTTCTTTTTGCATATTTATCCAAGTGATCCAAGGGCATCCTCCGTATGCACCTTATAATATCATTCATCTATCCATCCTTATCAAGTACCTGATATAGACGATCATCTCTCACTCTATCTTCAATAGGCTCCATCCCATCATCTCCATGATGCATTCTAGATAGGTGGTCGGCTACAACATTTTTCGCCCCTTTCTTGTCCCGAATCTCCACGTCAAACTCTTGTAATAATAGAATCCACCGAATCAGACATGGCTTGGCATCTTTCTTGGACAAAAGGTACTTGATCGTGGCATGGTCGGTATATACAATCACCTTTGAGTTCACAATGTAGGATCTGAATTTTTCAAAGGCGAATACTACGGCGAGCAATTCCATTTCTGTTGTTGCATAATTAACTTGAGCTTCATTAAGAGTCTTGCTTGCATAATAAATTGCGTGTACCTTCCCTTCTTTCCTTTGTCCAAGAACAGCTCCAACGGCATAGTCGCTTGCGTCGCACATTATCTCAAATGGAAGATTCCAATCCGGCGGTTGGATAATCGGTGCACTAATGAGAGATTGCTTCAATTTCCGAAATGCTTGCAAGCAATTTTCATCGAAGTCGTATGCCACATCTTTTTGGAGAAGTTGCGTCAATGGCTTTGTGATCTTTGAGAAATCCTTTATAAATCTTCTATAGAATCCGGCATGTCTGAGAAAGCTTCTCAATGATTTGATATCTGTTGGAGGTGGCAATTTCTCAACGATCTCAATTTTAGCCTTATATACCTCTCTCGGAGATGACATGCCCAAGACTATCCCTTGTTTCACCATGAAGTGACACTTCTCCCAATTAAGCACTAGATCGACTTCTCCACATCTTTTTAGAACTTTATCCAAATTTTTCAAGCAACTTTCAAAACTTGTCCCGCGGACCGAAAAGTCATCCATGAATACCTCCATAATTTCTTCAATAAAATCCAAGAATATAGCCATCATGCATCGTTGAAAGGACGCCGTTGCATTGCATAAACCAAAGGGCATTCTTCTATACGCGAAAGTTCCATATGGGCATGTAAATGTGGTCTTGTGTTGATCTTCCAGATGAATAGGTATTTGGAAGAATCCCGAGTATCCATCAAGATAGCAAAAATGTGAATGCTTTGCTAACCTTTCAAGCATCTCGTTGATGAATGGTAGTAGAAAATGATCCTTCCTCGTTGCCATGTTCAATTTCCTATAATCGACACACATTCTCCATCCGGTCACGGTTTTGTGGTATCAATTCATTCTTCTCATTTCTCATGACCATTAATCCTCCTTTCTTTGGCACACAATGCACAGGGCTCACCCATTCACTATGTGGCACGGGGTATATTATTCCGGCATGACTCAGTCTTCCTTGATGCTCCACAACCGGCTTGTATTGATCTTCAAGTTGTATGCGATGAGTGCAAAAGGCTGGACTAATACCCTTCAAGTCATTCATTGTGTACCCAATCACCTTTTTATGTCTTCTCAATAAATTTAGCAATTTATCCATCTCTTCCGGACTCAATTCATCGCTCATGATGATCGGGTACGTCTTCTTTGCTCCCAAAAATTTATACTTCAACCCCTTGGGTAATGGCTTTAGTTCAACTTCGGGTGCTTCGGGTGCTTCGGGTTCTCCTTGTTGCAAATCTCCGATATCTTTGAATTTTTCTTCCTTCATGCTTCCATATTGTGCATTCAATCCCTCGGTTTCTTCCACTAGTTCTTCGTCTTGATCATTATAAATAGTGTCATTCTTCATTGCACGTTGGAGAGGATCCCTGAAATTGTCAACAAAACAAAGGCTCTCTACCTCTTCATTATCAAGAGGTAGAGGTAAAGCAATACGAGAAGCAGGTAGGAAATCATATGTGTATTTAGTTCCATCAAGATCTGTTGAGGCCATAATACCAGGGTGCCCGATCACGAGGATTGCCGACTACCGACTCCGAACGATGAAGACTCCGAACAAGACACGATGGCCGGATCGCAGAAGGAAAGCCTGATGATAGTTAGAGTCCTACTAGGTTTAGGTCTGTTTTGTCTTGTAAGGCACGTCTCCCTGATATAAATAGCGGGGGTCCTGTGCGTAGAGGGTATTCCCAATCTTAGCCAATCCACCCGAGGGTACTTGTTACATTGTAATCTGTACTCGCCGAGATAATACAAGCAGCAACTGGATGTAGGGTTATTACTCGATCTCGAGGGCCCGAACCAGTATAAAATCCCGTGTCTCTCTGTTCATCCACCGTGATCAATCTTCGCACGAAGCGGGGTGCTTGCCGGACAAATATCTGCCGAGTACAACCTCGACAGAGGCACGCCAGGTAGGGGACCTCGCGTGAAGAAAGATCATGCCGATCGTCAACGGAGTCTGGATCGCCGACGCGTCGAGTTCATCGATGCCCTACATGCCCAGTTCCGTCAAGTCGGAGGCCATCGGGAGTTCTGCTTCCGCTTCTGATCTCTACGCTCACAGCCATCTAGTGCCTACACGGGAGATCCACTTCGGGGATCTCGTGTTCGAGCACCAAGGCGATTATGAGCTCAAGCTGACAGGGATCCATGATCCCAATCTCACATGCGCCGGTCGGGAAGTCTTCGCCACCTTCGCGGAGCCAACTCCCGAGGACATTGCCGATCGCACTGCACGGTTGGATCTCGACTACAGTGGATCTAGCGATGGGTCGGAACAGCCCGATGACCGCCACATTCATGTGCTAGCTGCAAACGGGAGCGAGGCTGCCGCTGAGTCCTCCAACTCGCGCAGATCCATACCTCCTCCGCGTTTCAGCAACGCGCCAACTCTTCAGACGGCTAAAACCCGTACACAGTAGGTCGCGTCCTCACTGGCTCCCCGAAATCTTAACGACGATTTCTGGGCAGTCGAGCAGGACAACCTGCAGATCCGAACTCTCTTGGAGATGATGGAGGCAATGGCCGAGGGAACCCCGATGGCCACCATCGCCAAGAAGGCTCGGGAAGCAGCGGACAAGGCCAAGGAGCGCCTCGAGGCCGCCGCTGTCGCACCACAAGCTCCATCAAACAGGCCTGGTGAACCACAACCGGTTCTCTCCCGATCTGTTAATGGACGACCCCGCTATCGCCCGCACGAAGGGCGCGACATGAGGCCGCAGCTCGAACGCAACCGTCGCACCCGCGACGCTCGGGAGACTCTCAACTACAATCGAGATTACCGAGCACGTGAGGGCTACTACCGGTCCCATCCAGATTCGCCGCCACGTGACTCCCGACCAGGCACAGGAGGATGTCTCGCATACTCTCCAGGCCTGCGCAAGGTCAGGTGGCCGAAAAAGTTTCGTCCTACTAACATCGAGAAGTATGATGGAACAACCAACCCCCGCGAGTGGATTCAGATTATTCCACGATCATCGACGCCACCGGGGGTGACGACTACGTCAAGGCCAACTACTTGCCGACTGCCCTGCAGGGATCAGCCCGAACATGGCTCATGAACCTGCCCGAGGCCAGCATCAAGTCATGGAGCCACTCTGGGAGACGTTTGAAGCCAACTTCCAAGGCACCTACAAACGCCCCGGACACGAAGGAGATCTGCTCAATTGTGTGCAGAAACCTGGAGAGTCCCTCCGAGACTACATCCGTCGCTTCAGTGACACCTGTAACACCATCCCCGATATGGTGGATGATCGGGTGATTGTGGCCTTTAATCAGGGCTACAAGGACGAGCGAACGGCGGAGGAGCTTGCCAAGAAAAACCCGAAGACGGTGGCCGAGCTCTACGGGATCCTGGAAGAGACCGCCAAGATGGCGGATGCCCGAGCACGGGTCCACGGAAAGCCCGAACAAAGCCAGCCAGCCGGGGAAGGCAAGAAGAAGAATAAGCATAAGAACAAAAAGTGCAAGACCGAGGGTGACGAAGTCATGGCCATGAACAACAAACCCCCGTACAGGCGTCAAGGCAAACCTGTCGATCTTTCGATGTACTGCCCGGTTCACCGATCTACAAAGCATCACTTTGTGGATTGCGTGGTGCACAAGAAGCAGAAGCAGGAGGAAGAGAGCCAGCAGCAAGGGGCTCCACGCGACCAGGCCGCTCAAAATCCTCAAACGGTGAACTACATGGATTGTGATGATGAGCCAGACCTTCCCGAGGATCTGGAGATCGCCACAATTTTTGGTGGCTATTCTACCCGAACCTCCAAGTCCCAGCTAAAGCTGGTCGAGAGGCAGATAGCAAGCACCGAGCCCTGCAAGCATCCATTGAGGTGGTCCGAGATCCCAATCACATTTGATCAGAGGGATCACCCCGAGACGCTGTACGACGGGCCGCTACTCCCACTGTGTATCAAACCCTGGATCGGGCCCCGCAAGATCGGGCGAACCTTGATCGACAGTGGAAGCGCCCTCAATCTATTGTTCGTCAACGCCTTCGATGAGCTGGGAATCCCGAGGAGGTCCTTGTCCCCAGTGGAGAAGCCTTTCTATGGGGTCATACCAGGCATCCAAGCCTTTCCCTTAGGGAGGATTGATCTGCAGGTGACCCTCATGGAGGGCAAAAACATCCAAACAGAGTTCCTCACCTTTGAGGTGGCTGACATCACGTCAGCCTATAACTGCATCCTGGGACGGCCGTTCTTGAAGAAGTTCATGGCGGTCGCCCACTTCGCCTACTCCATGATCAAGGTCCCGGGGCCATTGGGCCCGATCACCATCTGCGGTGACCGCAAGGGCGCGGTCCAGTGCAACATGAAGACCCTGGACATGATCAAGGGAGACGAGCAGGAGCCAGCCAAGACTGCCGAATCGGCCAAGAAAAAGACGAAGAGTCAGCCAAAGGCCCGCGGCAGTGGCTGAAATCTCCCGAGCAGCGGAGACCCGATCAAAGGCCAAGGGAAAAGAAGTTCCCGAACCAGTGCCTGCGGGGGAAAAGAAGGTCGATGACGGCGCCGTCGAGAAGCAGACTGTGGTGGACCAGACCCCGGTCAAGGGGACGCCATCGCAGCAAGCAGATGAGTCACCAGTTGCCGCCTCGCCAAGAGCGCCACCGGCAAAACGCTCCGAACCGGGCACCAAATCGGTGGCCCTTGATGAGGCAGACCCGACCAAGACCACCCAGGTGGGCTCTGGTCTGGGTGACAAATAGGAACTCGAGCTCATTGCTTTCCTCTGGGCAAACGCGGATGTGTTCGCTTGGGAACCGTCTGATATGCCCGGGATCCCCAGGGAGGTAATCGAGCACAAGCTTGGCATACGAACTGGCGTCCGACCAGTCAAGCAGAAGCAAAGGAGATATACCCCGGAGAAGCGAGATGCCATTAACGAAGAAATCAACCGACTACTCAAAGCCGGCTTCGTTCGAGAGGTCCCTTTCCCGGAGTGGCTGGCAAACCCAGTCATGGTGAAGAAGCCCAACGGAACGTGGCGGATGTGCGTGGACTACACCGATCTGAATAAAGCTTGCCCGAAGGACGAGTATCCACTACCTAGGATAGATCAAATTGTAGATTCAACCTCTGGATGCGAGCTGCTTTGGTTTCTAGATGCCTATTTAGGGTATCATCAAATCAGCATGTGCATTGACGATGAGGAGAAAACTGCATTTGTAACCCACTTCGATGTTTATTGCTATATAAAGATGCCTTTTGGTCTGAAAAACGCAGGTTGCACTTATCAAAAATGTGTTCACATTGTTCTCGAAGGTCAAATCGGCCGTAATGTGGAAGCATATATAGATGATATTGTTGTGAAAAGTAAGTTAAAAGGTGATTTAATTGCTGATTTAACCGAAACATTCAACAACTTGCGTGCAAACAGGATGATGCTCAACCCCGCCAAATGCACCTTCAGTGTATCATCGGGTAAGCTCCTTGGTTACCTTGTCTCCCAGTGAGATATAGAGGCAAATCCACACAAGATCAAGGCACTCGACGTCATGAAGTCTCCACGCAGCCGCCACAAGGTCCAGAAGTTGGCAGGAATGATGGCATCCCTGAGTCGATTCGTGTCCAAGTCGGGCGAACGAGGTATGCCATTCTATAAATTGCTACATAAAACTGATCGTTTTGAGTGGTCGACAGAAGTAGAAGAGGCATTCCAGGCGTTCAAACAATACCTACGAAAAATGCCCGTACTGGTCCTGCCGCAACCACAAGAGGAGATGCTGTTGTACGTAGTAGTGACACCAACTGTTGTCAGCACGGTTCTGGTGGTCGAGANGGGGGGGGGGGGGGGGGGGGGGGCGGGGGGGGGGGGGGGGGGGGGGGGGGGTGCTACATGATGCCAAAACAAGGTACCCTCAGATTCAGAAATTACTATATGCTGTGCTAATGACTTCCAGGAAGCTCAACCATTATTTTCTGAGCCACAAGATCAAGGTCGTGTCAACCTACCCCCTAGGCAACATTTTACATAATCAGGATGCCGTGGGAAGGATTGCACAATGGTCTGTGGAACTGGGGGCTTACGACGTTGAATTCATACCCAGAACTGCCATCAAGTTGTAGGCTCTGGCAGATTTCATTGTAGAGTCGACTAATCCCGAACCCGAAGAAGCTGCCCAAAATCCCCAACACTGGATTATGTTCTATGACGGAGCATTTTGCAGAGCAGGCGCGGGGGCTGGGGTGGTCCTGATCTCGCCACACAATGACATCATCAGGTACGCATTACAAATCAATTTTGTTGATCCAACCCCAACTAACAATGTTGCCGAGTATGAGGAACTTTTGACAGGACTCCGCATAGTGCATCTCTTGGTGTTAGGAGGCTCGTGAAAGGGGATTCCGAGTTAGCTGCAAAGCAGGTCATGAAAGAGTACAGCGCGCGGAGCGAGGTCATGGCCAAATATTTGGAAGCATATAGGCGGATGGAAAGCAAATTTGATGGGCTTGAAGTCCGACAGGTAAAAAGGGAATTCAATGGCGACACAGACAAGCTAGCAAAAGCAGCTGCCGAGCGCACACGGCTCCCAGGTAACGTGTTACTTGAAGTCCTCACTAAACCTTCCGTGTCAGTTTCACTACCGAACCAAAAAATTGCGCCTGCCAAGGGCACAGTTTCTACAACCAACGAATCCGTCAAGGAGTCTATGTTGGTCGGTACGGCCCGAGCTGCCGCTCTAGTTGGAAACGAGGAGAACTGGATGGATCCAATCCGGGCGTACCTCACAAACCAAGCTATTCCGGACGATGATGCTACATTGGAGAAAATCCATCGTAAAGCCAAGAACTATCAATTGGTTGACGGGCGGTTACACAAGCTAACCCGCAACGGGATGCTCCTCAAATGCATCACACGGACCGAGGGCATTAGTTTGCTCCACGACATTCACGGAGGAATCTGTGGATCACATGCTTCTCCCCGATACCTAGCAGGGAAAGTATTTCGACAAAGTTTCTACTGGCCTACAGCTCTTCAAGACGCAGTCGAGTTAGTTAAGAAGTGCGAGGCATGCCAATTCTACGCAGAAAACAAACTAAACCTGTGCAAGCTCTAAACACTATTCCTTTGTCATGGCCCTTTGCCACATGGGGAATAGACATCCTCGGGCCCTTTCCAAGGGCTGTTGGGGTTACAATTTCTGTTTGTCGGCATTGACACATTCACAAAATGGGTTGAGGCCGAGCCAGTTCAGAAAATCACAAAAGAGGCAGCTATCAAATTCCTACGGAGTATTGTCGTACGATTCGGCGTCCCAAACAGGATAATCTCTAATAATGGAACACAGTTTAAAAGCAAAAAGTTTTCTGATTTTTGCTACGACCATGGGATCAAGCATGATCGGTCATCGGTAAATCATCCGAAAACGAATGGACAAGTAGAGCGTGCCAATGGCATCGTGCTCCAAGGCATCAAGAAGAGAATCTTTAACAGATTACAAGCTTACGACAAGCGTTGGATTCATGAAGTTCCAACAGTACTTTGGTCGATGAGGACCACCATGAACCGAGCAACAGGCGAGACACCCTTCTTCTTGGTGTATGGAGCAGAGGCGATTCTACCATCTGACATCCGATTACAAGCCCCACGCGTGGCACTATTTTTAGAAATTGAAGAGCCTGACAAATGCGCAGATGAGCTAATCCTCCTGGAGGAGGCTCGTGATGCAGCCGCTTTTAGAGTGGCACAGTATCAGCAAAATCTGCGACAATACTACAATGCTAATGTTCGCAAGAGAAGCCTATGCATTGGTTACATGGTGCTCAAGTTAGATCAATGCACCAAGGACAAAAACAAACTGTCCTCTCCATGGCAAGGGCCATGCATCGTAGTAGACATCACCCAACCAGGAGCCTACAGGATCGTGGAGATAGATGAAGATATGCTGCTAAACACATGGAACATGGATCAACTACGCAGATTTTATGCCTAAACAAAGGTAATCACGCAAGTTCAAGCCTGTCCATCAAGTTTGGCAGATAAAAGCCGTCATCCGCGTCGCCTACAGCACCCACAAAAAAAAGATAAGTTCTGCACACTTTACTCACCCTCGCTTTTACGCTCGGGGGCTAGGTTCTATTTTTCAATTCTATTTCTACTCTTTGTTACCATACTGCATATACTAACAAAGAGCCGGGGACTACCACGCTGAAAGTTTTTTCAGACCTATTCTATGCATCCCAAGCGCAACGCTCGGGGGCTCCCCATGTGATCGGGACATTCTTGCGGATTAGTACTTCTAAGACTCTTTTTCAGCATGCCCGCATGACTGTAAAAGAGCCCGGGGGCTACTATGGTACCATTACCATGCAAGAATTGGGCTTTTTAAATCAAGAAGGCTAGGCTACGCTAATTTGACCAAACAACATAACTACAAGGAATTACACAGTTTAGAAGGCCGCTCGCGTCTCAGCAACTAAACAATTCCAAAATAGCTTATGGTAACGGGATTTTTGGCTATGACAAAGCTATCAGTTAAAAAGTTCAACAAAAACACCGATCAGCTCTAAAACTTACGCAAACCATGCCAGCATATATTTCACAAAATAGAGCTGCACTCTATACCTTCAAAGTTCAAGGCGATTCCTCCGAGTCACTCAAATGGAGGTCAAGTTTCTTTACAAACGGTTCCACCAAGGGGGGCAAGATTATCAAACAGTACCTCAGCATCTGTCGCTGAACACTTGCAACCTTTGAAGAGCAGTGAGACGTCAAGATCAGGAATGTGGCTCTTCAAGGCCCCGATGGTGTGAGTTGCGGCGACGCAAGCACCCTCCATCAGCCTGGATTCCAAGGACGCACTGCGCTTCTCTGAAGTTCAAGTCGGGTAGCGAGGTCAGCAACATCCTTGTCCCGGACGGCAAGCCTGCCTTCTAGATCTGAGTTCTTCTTCTCGAGCATCTCAATACTCTTGGAGTTAGCTACAGGGTCAGAGGCAGTGTATAAGCAAAAGTTTGCGGATAAAGACCTAAAAACTAAAAGTGGTAGCATAATGCATGTACCTTCTTTCTCGGACTAGAGAACGGTAACTTGGGCCTCCAGTCTGATCATAGACGCTTTTGTAGCAGAGGCACGAGCGTCTAATGCACGCCATTGCTCCTCGGCTGCCGAGAGCGAAGTAATGATCGGGCCCAAGGGCTGTCGGGGCAGGTCATACAGCCTCCACAAGCTTATCCACATCATCGGGTCGAGCTGCCGAGTCAAGCTCGGGAGTTTTCTCTGATGGCTTGATGGGAGGAGAAGCAGCAGGCTGGGGAGGCCTGATTTCCTGAACGAACAATCAGAAATAGTTAAACAAAATTCTCCCTGTGAGAAGTACTCAAGCATAACCAAGCAAGTCAGAGTTCTTACTTGGATGTCGGGATTCTAACTTTGAATCGCTTGACACCAGATGCAGGCTTTGATGGCAGCGGGGTTAGACGAATTTCCTGACAAAAAATCTCCCGAACACGTTTAGCTTTGGTTATACGGTCAAAGGCTACAAATAAATGCCCGAATACGATCATGCTTGGTACCTGGGCATTAGGACGAGGCGGGTCGCGACTGGGTAGCAGCTCACCGGGACTGGGCATACCAAGAGTTCCTGAACCTGGTGTCACCCTCTCCGTGCTCACGCTGCGGGAGCGCTTGCGGGTTCGGGGGACAGACACCTTGTGGCTGCTCGGGATCTCTTTCTCCGTAGCAGGCGAGGGTTCAGACTGTTCATTGGTCGGGGCCTCGATGCCTTGGTCGACGGGCTGCTCCCCCACTTCCTCAATGTTGATGGCTCCGCTCACAGTGGAGGCATCAACAATAGGAGGGACCTGTTCGGGAGAAAGAAGATATATCATATGAACATTAAGCAAGAAAGTGAGTTTTCTGAGAGACAGTTTACCTCTGGAGGAGGGTTGTCAGTGCTGTAAGGTGCTGGGACGCCTTCCCAGTCTGGGAGATCGGCCCCGAACATCTTCTTCAGGCGAGAAGCCACCTCTGTTTCTGGGACAACTGCTAGTTAAGAGTCATGATCTCAAAATGACCGAACAAACTCAGAAAAATTACCAAACAAGAAAAACTAAAAGACCAACCTTCGTGCTTCATTCTGTTCGGATCTTTGTCGCCCCTGAATGACCAAGCGTAGCGGTCATGTGTCATGAGTGGAATAAATCTCCACCTGATGAAGATTTTTGCTACGTGGACTGTTGTCAGGCCGGCATTGCGGAGTTCCAAGATCCGATCAATATGCTTTTGCATCTCTAGAGTCACTCTTGGCAAAGCCTTGATTTCTTCCTTGAGAAAGGGCATCAAATGCTTCCCTTACGCCACTGAGGCTTGGGGAAAGGTGATGTAAAACCAATGACGCTCATATCCCTTCCAGCAAACTTTTACTGGAAAGGGGATATAGATCTCCCGATCTCTCAAGGAGAACCCGATGGACCCAATCATGACTTGATTCTTGTAGAATGCAGGAGTGTAAAAGTGTCTCCACAAAAGCAATGAGGGCTTAATTCCTAACCAGGCTTCGCACAGAAAGGCAAAAACGCTAAGCATGGTCAAGGTGCTGGGCTTGAGGTGCACAAGCTCAATCTGGTAATGCTCACAGATGTTGTGGAAGAAATCTGATGGATAGACCCCAAATCCACAATGGAAGAACTCCAAGAAGGCCACCAACTCAAGAGTATTGGCGGTCGGGAATAGCTGACCTTTGGCATGACGACGAGGGAAAAGGCTGATGTCAGGGAGCAGTCCAAGGTCCTCCAGTTTCTGCAGTTGCTTTGCCATAGTGGTGGATTTGTCTCAGTACTTGTCCGTGGTGCAGATCGTATTGCCGCTGCAAAGTTCTCGTCCGGTGGCGGCGCTGCTTTGATCTCCTGATGACTCGCCATCAGATGAGGAGTGGTGCGAGGATGCCATGGCAGTGAGGAGCTGGCCCGAGAGGCTGGAGGAACAGATGGATAAAGGGGAGAAGATGGATGAAGAATGGCAAGTGTTTGCAGATGCAAGTGAGGAAGACGAAGGCCCAAATGGAATCCGAGCGGTTGTACCGAGGGACTTTATGGTTTCACGAGGGAGCTCGAACCCCGAGAAATCTGCCCTTGAGCCACGCAATCCGCAGTCACTGTTGGGTCAAAAAGATTCTTTTCTTTTTTCTGCGGCACGTGTCGTTTCAAAAACTGTGCAGATCAAATTCAATGCATTTAAGATTGCTAGCTTACCTGGGAAGCTATCAGTTTTAAATGACAGAACACTGGGTGTGTATAGAGGAAATACCCCGATCATGATTGATCAGGGTCAAATTTTCCGAACATACTAAGTATTGGTTGGTCTGTTCAGAGGAAGCTTCTATTCGGGGATTTCATTCTTTGAACAGGCAGTTTCGTAAACAAATTGACATGAGAAGTTTCCAAACAAAGGAAGAGGGATTACTGTTGCATCTCTCAAGTGAAATCGCTTCATTTATCCAAAAGGGAGTATATTTCGTAGGGGATCGATAATTATTCTAAAACTAAAAACATCAAAATAACGATCTTCGCCTGACTAACATCATCGGCGAGGATCAAGGTGGTGCGGCGCCGGCCGCAGATCATCTACCGCGTTCTCTTCTTCAGAGTCGCTGACGAGATCCACGAGCACTCCGTCTCCGAGGAGCCCGATCAGGTCGCGGTTCAAGGAGACGAAGAGGCGCCGGGCGAGTTCCTCATCACCGCTGGTGTCCACCGGAGTAGAAGACGAAGATGCGCCTGCGCGCGACGGCTCCGGCTCCGGCCGAGTTCCACTCCTTCCTCATGTTGAATCATCGTCAGAGGAGAGGGAGATGGGGGATGCCGGGGCTGGAGAAGAAGACGCGGGGCGCTTCCCAGCGGCAATACTCAACGGAGTAGCCTCGGGAGCCGGAGACGCCATGGCCGGAGCCTCCTCCGGTGGCTCAATATTGACTCCTTCATCCCCATGCCAGGGGAGGGCAAGGAGGGGAGCCTGAGGAGGAGCAGCAGGTGGGGTCGTCACCGGCGGATCCTTCGGCTTGTCAGACGGTGGTTCGGTGGAGCCGCGGGGAGAATATCCAAAAAGGAGATGAGGGAGCTTGAAATTACGGCTGAGCTTCTTCTTTCCCATGGCGAGGGGAGGGGGAAGGCATAGAAAGGAAGGTTCAAGTACAAATCAATCCAAGGGATTTGGTATTTAAAGACTCAGAGGCGACGCTTCGCGCGAGAATCGAGGAACCGGAGCAGAGCCGTAAATGCTGCGTGCGCTGCTAAAGTTTCGGGAGACATGCGGAGTAGGTTTTGAATGCACTGGGCAGCCGTTACATCAATTCTTGGTCTTCCAATTTCCAAGATGGAATATTTTTATTCATTATTATTATGGCTGATATTTTCTCTGACCTTATCATTTAGATGCAGGTTTCACCACTCAAGAGTTCGGGATCTTTTCTGGCTCTAATCTACAAGTCATTGTCGGGGTATAACCACCCAAAAATCACCCAAAGAGCAAAAAGACCCAAAGGCTACTTAAAGATCAACCTTTTCTGAACAAGATAAGCTCGGGGGCTACTGTTGAGGCCATAATACCAGGGTGCCCGATCACGAGATTGCCGACTACCGACTCCAAACGATGAAGACTCCGAACAAGACACGATGGCCGGATCGTAGAAGGAAAGCCCGATGATAGTTAGAGTCCTACTAGGTTTAGGTCTGTTTTATCTTGTAAGGCACGTCTCCCTGGATATAAATAGCGGGGGTCCTATGCGTAGAGGGTATTCCCAATCTTAGCTAATCCACCCGAGGGTACTTGTTACACCATTGTAATCTGTACTTGCCGAGATAATACAAGCAGCAACTGAACGTAGGGTTATTACTCGATCTCGAGGGCCCGAACTAGTATAAAAATCCCGTGTCTCTCTGTTCATCACCGTGATCAATCTTCGCACAAAGCGGGGTGCTTGCCAGACAAATATCTGCCGAGTACAACCTCGACAAGATCAATC
>CM014270.1:44551888-44611027 GCA_004135705.1 Alloteropsis semialata | reverse complement strand
TTCTTGCGTTGCGTGTATTTAGGTCAAGCTACAATTTTTTTTTGTTTCAATTTGTTTCTTATTTCATTTACTAAAAAATATATTTCAGTTAGTTTTCTCATTTACTATATGTGATAATAATATGATTGATGTTACGATTATTATTCTCAGACAAATATATATATTAGTATTTTAGTTCATGTGTGTTGAGAACATTTGTGCTAATATAAACATTTTATTTCATTTAATAGCTAGATGTGCTAATATGAACATGTGTGTTGAGAACAATTTGAATACAACTCCATCACAAAAGCATAAATTAATAATATAAGAGTGCATGCTCAATATCTTACATAATGGTTATAACAATACATTAAACATCACGATCTACAACGGCGATAGTCTTCTTTTTCACGAATGTGCCTTGCTTATGATCACTACGTGCGTAAGGAGCATCCTCTTTAGCTAATAGAATGCTTGGGTCAACATTCACGGCGAATGGAGGAATCTCGTCGAACTTATCATAATCTTCCGACATGTCTGTTTTGCCCTCGATGCCGACGATGTTTCTTTTTCCGGAAAGGACTATGTGTCTCTTGGGCTCATTATTTGACTTCTCTGTTTGCTTTTTCGGTTTACTAGACATGTCCTTCACATAGAAAACCTGAGCCACATCCTTGGCTAGGACGAATGGTTCATCTCTGTAACCAAGATTATTGAGGTCCACTGTTGTTATTTCATAATTGTCTTTTGACACCCCTCCTCCACTGAGCTTCACCCATTTGCACCGAAACAGCGGAACTTTCAATAACGGGCCATAGTCCAGTTCCCATATCTCCTCTATGTAACCATAATATGTGTCCTTGTTCCCATCGCTGTCCAGGGCATCTACACGGACCCCACTATTTTGGTTGGTGCTCATTTTATCTTGGGATACTGTGTAGAATGTATTCCCATTAATCTCATATCCTTGGAATGTCAAGACTGTAAAGGAGGGACCCCTGGCCAACCATGCTAGCTGTTCATGTATGTCCATATTGCGCATTAGATGTTTCCGCAACCAACCAGCGAAAGTATCAATGTGCTGACGTGTAATCCAGACCTCAGTCTTCCCCGGGAATTCAGTGCGTAAAAGCTCCTTGTGTTCATCTATATAAGGACTAACCAAGGATGATTGTTGTAGAACAGTGTAGTGTGCTTTGTTAAAAGAATCATCATCCCAAGTACCGACAACCTTCTTTCCTATTGTTCCTTTTCCACCGAGTCTCCCCTCATGCCGTGATTCAGGAACACCAATCGGTTTGAGATCATCGATGAAGTCAACACAAAACTCGATGACCTCCTCTGTTCCGTAGCCCTTTGATATGCATGCTTCTGGTCGAGCACGGTTACGAACATATTTCTTTAGCACTCCCATTAACCTCTCAAAAGGGAACATATTGTGCAAGAAGACAGGACCCAGAATTTCAATCTCTTTGACAAGATGAACTAGTAGATGTGTCATAATGTTGAAGAACGACGGTGGAAAAACCAATTCGAAGCTCACCAGGCATTGGGCCACATCAACCTGCAACTTCAATAGATTGTCTGGATCGATTACCTTCTGAGAAATTGCGTTGAGGAATGCACATAGCTTTACGATAGCTAATCGTAGATTCTCTGGCAGAACTCCCCTCAATGCCACTGGAAGCAGCTGTGTCATGAGCACGTGGCAGTCGTGGGACTTTAGGTTTGTAAATTTCTTCTCTGGCACATTTATATTCCCTTAATGTTCGAAGAGTATCCAGAGGGCACCTTGATACTATTCAGACATTCGAACATGCTTTCCTTTTCTTCCTTGCTTAGAGTGAAGCTGGCAGGACTCAAGTAATTTCGCCCATTGTCCCTCTCTTCAGGATGTAGTGCATGTCGTTCTTCCATATCTTGCAGATCCTGGCGTGATTCCAGTGTATCTTTTGTCTTACCATAGGTGCCTAGAAAGGCTATCAAGTTGACGCAAAGATTCTTCGTCAGGTGCATGACATCAATTGCGTTGCGGACCTCCAAGACTTCCCAATATGGTAGCTCCCAAAATATACTCATCTTCTTAAACATGGGTGCCATCCCATTACTATCATTTGGAACAGCAACACTACCTGTTCCCTTTCCAAAAATAACTTTTAGATCTTTTACCATAGCAAATATGTACTTTCCATCACGATGCATAGGCTTGGGACGACGATCTGCCTCCCCTTTGAAATGCTTGCCTTTCTTTCTTACCGGATGATTCATTGGAAACATCGACGATGGCCCATGTACACAACCTTGCGACAATGTTTCAAATAAATGCTTTCAGTATCATTTAAACAATGCGTGCATGCCCTATATCCCTTGTTTGTCTGTCCTGATAGGTTACTAAGAGCCGGCCAGTCATTGACGGTTACAAACAGCAATGCTCGTAGGTCAAATTCCTCTTGTTTGTGCTCATCCCACATACGTACACCGTTTTCGCCCCACAACTGTAAAAGTTCCTCAACCAATGGCCTTAGATACACATCAATGTCGTTGCCCGGTTGCTTCGGGCCTTGTATGAGAATAGGCATCATCATGAATTTCCTCTTCATGCAGAGCCATGGAGGAAGATTGTACATACACAAAGTCACGGGCCAAGTGCTATGACTACTGCTCATTTCACCAAAAGGATTCATGCCGTCCGTACTCAAAGCAAACCTTATGTTTCTTGGATCTTCAGCGAAGTCTTTGAATGTTCGGTCAATTTTTCTCCACTGGGACCCATCGGCAGGGTGCCTCAACTTGAGTCTCGCTTGCGCTCTTCTTTATGCCATCGCATCATCTGAGCATGCTCTTTATTTCTGAAAAAACGCCTCAAGCGTGGTATTATAGGGGAATACCACATGACCTTCGCAGGAATTCTCTTTTTGATAGGCTCTCCCTCTACATCACCAGGGTCGTCTTTTCTGATCTTGTACCGCAAGGCGCCGCAAATCAGACACGCGTCCATTTTCTCGTACTCGGGACCACGATACAGGATGCAGTCATTTGGACATGCGTGTATCTTCTGCACCTCCAACCCCAGCGGGCAAACGAGCTTTTTTGCTTCGTATGTTGTTGAGGGCAATTCGTTGTCCCTTGGAAGCATCTTCTTCACTATTTTTAGTAACTCACCAAAGCCCTTGTCCGATACACCATTTTTGGCCTTCCATTGCAGCAAATCCAATGTGCTCCCGAGTTTTTTTAGTCCCTCTTCGCAACCCGGGTACAAAGGTTTGCGATGGTCCTCTAACATGCGCTGGAACGTCAACCTCTCCTTCTCAGTTTCGCTTGTATCCTTTGCATTTTGCAACATCTGACCAAGATCATCTGCAGGCGCATCTTCTCCATCCTCTTCCTCAGCATCACCCATTGTAGTATCAGCAAAAGCAGGGTATTCAGCAAATCCGAGAATGTTGTCATCAATCTCATCTTCTCCGTCTTCCATTATAACACCTCTTTCTCCGTGGCTGGTCCAACAACTGTAGCCAGGCATGAAACCGTGTCTAATCAAGTGGCTGTGAATGACCCTTCTTGAACTGTGCTCCTTCAGGTTCTTGCAGACCCCGCAGGGGCAACTCATGAATCCGTTTTTCTTGTTTTGCTCTGCCACATCTAGAAAATGATGCATGCCTTGAAAGAAGTCACCTGAACGTCTGTCGGCGTTATACATCCATTGCCGGTCCATCTTTAGACAATATTTAATTAGTACAAATAGTGAGTTTATTTTTGAAATAATTGAAAATTACCATCCTAATTCATTAAGCAATAAATTATAATCATACTGAGTAAAATAACTAAAGTATAAATATGAACTAAGTAAAGTATAAATATGAATTAACTAAAGTATAAATATGAATTATCTCAAATATAAATATGAAGTAAGTAAAGTATAAATATGAATTAACTAATTTATAAATATGAACTAAGTAAAGTTTAAATATGAATTAACTAAATTATAAATATGAACTAAGTAAAGTATAAATATGAACTAAGTAAAGTATAAATATGAATTAACTAAAGTATAAATATGAATTAACTCAAATATAAATATGAACTAAGTAAAGTATAAATATGAATTAACTAATTTATAAATATGAACTAAGTAAAGTTTAAATATAAATTACTAAAGTATAAATATGAATTAACTAAAGTATAAATATGAATTATCTCAAATATAAATATGAACTAAATAAAGTATAAATATGAATTAACTAATTTATAAATATGAACTAAGTAAAGTTTAAATATGAATTAACTAATTTATAAATATGAACTAAGTAAAGTTTAAATATGAATTAACTAAATTGTAAATTTTAATTAAATAAAGTATAAATATGAATTAACTAAAGTATCGCTATGACTTAACTAAATTATAAATATGAATTAACTAATTAACTAAAGTACAAATATGAATTAATAAAGTAAAAATGAATTAAAACTAAATTGTGCTAAAAAAAACTTCCCCATTTCTCCATTCCACTAAAACTAAAATTTCTCTATGTATAAAGGATGAAACAAGAAATACTAACCGTGAAAGATGAGAGGATGAAGATATGCTCCTTTTAGACCACTTGGAGGAGCTAAATCTTTAAAATCCGAGAGAAAAATTGGGCATGACCTCCCTAGCTCCGGCCGGCGCCATGAACGAGCTCTGTGTTCATGGCTCGGCCGGGCTGGGGGAGGAAGAAGATATTTGTAGGGAACCTTTTAGTCCCGGTTGGTGGCTCCAACCCGGACTAAAAGGTCCCCTTTAGTCCCGGCTGGAGCCACCAGCCGGGACTAAAGGGCGCGCCACCCTTTAGTCCCGGTTGGTGGCTCCAACCGGGACTAAATGGTACCCTTTAGTCCCGGTTGGAGCCACCAACCGGGACTAAAAGCCCCCAGGCGAACCCCCAATTGGACCCGGGACTAATGCCCCCTTTAGTCCCGGTGCCAAATATGGCCGGGACTAAAGGGGGTACCGAATGTGGTTTCTCTACTAGTGAAGAAAGATTGTGGCATCTAACAAGGAAATAACAACAACTTATAATTTCCTCTAGCTAGTATGATTTCAACATCTTTCTCCCTCTCTGGAAAATCGAAACCCTAATAGAATGTTGTTTTGGATAACTTGTAGTCAACATGTCTAAACTTTGAATGTCCACTTCTCTTTAAGTATTTAAAAATGGCTAAATTTGTCTTCAAAACTAGTTTCAAAATTCTTAACTTCATTTTATTTACCATTGATCAACCACCCTCAGCTTTGTTAATAATAAAGTTATATGGAATTCCCAATAAGCCAATACACACACTCATCATCATAAAAAGAAAGAAAATAGAAAGAAAAAAGGTTTTAAATTCAACACATAGCTCGAAACCACCAATATTCGAACTAGGAAAAGAGCCAGCACAAAGTGGTTGCACCTAGCGAGAAGATCACTGAGCATGCGTATTATATTATCACTAGTGAAAATAAGTTTTTTTATAAGGAGCATGTTGTTAACATAAAAAGTAATTTGTGAGCCTAGGAAGGAGCAACTGAAGTCGTATTATTTGTCCGCCGAGTGTTTAATTTCTCTCCCGAGAGCCGATTTACAAGCAAAATGAAAAAAGTACCAGCGAAAGGCATGCATGTTTCATTTGCAGGTGCTGTGCAAAATCTAGCAGTCGGTAAGTATGCCGAGTATCCCAAGTGTTTTGTGAAAACACTCAGCAAACAAGAAACAGTTTCGTAGATTCTGGTAGTGAAGCAAGAGAAAATCTTACTTTCACAAGCACCAAGACAGCTAGCAAAAGTAACGTTTCGGCAAGGCTAGGCCAGCTCCAGCAAGAGATCCAAACGATCTCCTAAATTCTAGGCTAGTCCTTATTTTGCCAATTTAACACCTCACCATCCATATACTCGCCTGGTATGTGTCGACCTCTTTCAGGCCAAACGAGCGTGCACGATCGTGCCGTCGTGCGGCATTGGCAGCATGATTCGAGAAAGTTCCTCAGCTGCTTAGCCCGTGTTTAGTTCCTCCCTGAAAAATTTTGCAAAAGAGAATCTTTTTTGCATGGAGTACTAAATGAAGTCTATTTGCAAAACCCAGCCACGGATGAGCGTAACTTTCCGAGACGAATCTAATGAGCCTAATTAATCCATGATTTGCTACAGTGATGCTACAGTAACCATCTTCTAATCATCCTTTAATCATGCGGTCAAAGGCCTCATTAGATTCGTCTCGGAAATTTACTAGAGGTTGTGGAGGTAGTTTTGTAAACTGACATTATTTAATACCCCTAATTAGTGGTCAAAGATGCATTTAATACCCTGCAAAATTTTTCAGCCTCAATCTACTCAGCACTCGCTTCCCTGAAGAAAAGCCAGCATCTGTTGTCTATCCGTTCTTGTCCGGTTGTCTCTCTCATAAGCTCTCGCCTCATCCATGATCGACCCTTTCTCCCCTCACCGACGACTGGGGCCACATGTGCCGCTGGTCCCACCTGTCGGCCTCGTTCAACGACGCTCAAGAACACTCCTCAGTCTCTCTCTCAAGAACACTCTAGAACACCCACGCTTCCAAGCACGTGCTCTCCGTCGCGCTCGCAAAACCGTCGCCGGCGCATCGGACTCGGCATTCGCGAGACGCGCGCGGTTCACGACCCCCACTCCAGAAGCCACTCGCACTCCTCCCTCCTTCTAGAAGCTTCCATTTCCGGAGTTCCATGGACGACGACTACGACTTCCCGGCGGCCGGCGGGTACGACCCCATGGCGGCCATGGGGATGGGGATGGGGGGCCTCGGCCTCGGCGGCGCGATGGGGATGGGGGGCTACGGCCTCGGCGGCCCCATGGGGATGGGGATGGGTGGCTATGGCCTAGGCGGCGAGGACGAGGAGGAGGCCATGAAGAACCTCTACGGGGGCGCGGCCGCCGGAGCTGGGGAAGGGGAGGGGGAAGATCTTCCCGCGGAGCTGAAGGTGGGGGAGGAGCGGGAGATCGGGAAGGAGGGGCTTAAGAAGAAGCTGGTCAAGGAGGGCGAGGGGTGGGACCGCCCCGGCGCCGGCGACGAGGTCGAAGGTCAGATTTGTTTCCTCCACTGTTCGTTTTTTGGGTTTTGGATCGGGTTCTGAATTTCTGGTTCTGGTTTGGTGGCGCAGTGCATTACACGGGGACGCTGTTGGATGGCACCAAGTTCGACTCCAGCAGGGATCGCGACACCCCGTTCAAGTTCGTACTTGGCCAAGGTATCATCAGATTCTTCTGCCAGTGTACTTTGTCGTCTGCATCTAGGACCAAACTAATCATCCTTTCTGCCGGCGACTAATACAGCTGTTTGTATAAGTTTGGTGATGCAACCTATGTGATTTTTTTGTTATCTGAAACCTGCTGAAGGTAGTCAAATTTGGTAATGTAACCTTTGTTTGGGAAATGGGAAGTTTGTACTAAACAAAATCATAAGTTGCAACTTTAAGCCATATACTAAGCTTTGTTTGAGAATTGGGAAGTTTGTGCTAAACGAATTTGTAGGTTACCACTACAAGGCATGCTGACAGAATACATGGCATTTTTGCCCGCCAAGAAGAGATGTGCTGGACTGGGGTTATCTGCATCTGGATCTGTATATGTGCAGCTAGAGTAGGGATTGAGTGATTGACCCAAACTTTCTGTACTTAATCTTGGTTGTTGAATGAATCTCTATGGTAACTGGATTCAGGTTAAATAATTTTGTACGCTTTTGTCTATTGTTTTCAATCTCTGTGAATGGTCCAATGAACCTGGTACACAGTGTAAACAAAAGTAGCGGCAACAGTAGCAAATTATGCTTTAGTGTGTACTGCGACATTAGTTCTTCAAATGTTCATCTCATGGGTGACTGATTTATTGTTACGACATTATTGTACTGTTTCCAAATAACCATGCTTGACAGTGCTGACTTTATGCTCATGATGATTACTGTAGTGGATCTGAAGAGAGATGGGATTATCTCTGCAATTGCCTCTACAATAAACATTAAAATTTTATGATCAGATCACTTCTTGAAGTCCAGCTTTCTTTATGTTTTGGGATAGTATCAATTTTAGATTTGGGATGTTTATGTTACTTCAAACTTTCAGTAGTGCTCATTTGTGCACAAGATCACTAATTGATCCCCATGTCCACATCCTGATTTTCTTCCGAAAGTAAATTTTCTTTCACTGGAGTACACGAACAATCTCTTAAATTTCAGCTTTGTCTGTAATTGTGCAGTAACTGAATGAGACGAGATTTCGAGTTTACTAGTTTACTACTATAAAGCTACTGTTAATTTCTGTAATTAACCATAGCTATGCTTAAAGCAGAAACTGTGGTGAATGATGCATATTTTAAGGGAAATTATATTGTTACTATCCACAGGACAAGTTATAAAGGGATGGGATTTGGGCATCAAGACTATGAAGAAAGGTGAAAATGCTATTTTCACTATCCCGCCAGAGATTGCATATGGTGAAGATGGCTCCCCACCAGTCATCCCTCCAAATGCCACTCTGCAGTTTGATGTTGAGCTTCTTTCATGGGTGAGTATCAAGGACATTTGCAAGGATGGAGGCATCTTAAAGAAGGTGCTCTCTGAAGGCGATAAATGGGAGAACCCCAGAGATCCTGATGATGTTTTTGGTACTGTACCATGTTCTACTCTGTTTTTCAATTCAACATTTCCCTTTCAGTGATCCAATTTCTTAAAAGGTTTATTCAATATTTGGTACAGTTAAGTATGAGGCAAGGCTTGAGGATGGAACTGTTGTGTCAAAATCTGATGGTGTCGAGTTCACTGTGAAAGATGGTACCGTGCTTGCCATTTTTGAGCTGTTGCAATGTAATTATAGTCTTCAAAGGTCAGTTTCTCATGCAGGAATTTTGTCTTACTTCCAGGGCTTTTCTGCCCTGCTATATCGAAGGCTGTCAAGACTATGAAGAAGAACGAGAGGGCCCTCCTTACTGTGAAGCCACAATGTGAGTTTGCTGCTATTTAATTAAGAAATCTTGAGTGCAATTTAATTAAGAAATCTTGAGAGCAATATATCAGTGGAAGCATGTCTAACATTTGTCATTCGTGATAAATAGATGGATTTGGTGAGCAAGGCAGGCCAGCCTCTGGAGAGGAAGCTGCAGTGCCTCCTAATGCTATGTTGCGCATTGATCTTCAAGTAGTATCCTGGAAGACAGTAACCGAGATAGGCTATGACAAAAAGGTCCTTAAGAAGATCCTCCAGGAGGGTGAAGGCTATGATCGTCCCAATGATTGTGCAATTGTCAGAGGTACATGGTTAGATGCGATTAGTTCTTTTACATGCTTATCCCAGATTGGAAATCATGGTAACATTATTTTCCTTCTTCTATCTGATGCAAATCATAATGTTCCTGTCCTGCAGTCAAACTTACTGGGAAGTTGGCGGATGGTACCTTGTTTGTCAAGAAAGGTCATGATGGTGAGGAACCATTTGAGTTCAAGACTGATGAGGACCAAGTAATTGAAGGACTTGACAAAGCAGTACTTAGCATGAGGAAAGGTGAAGTGGCCTTGGTGACTATTCCTCCCCATCATGGCTTTGGGGCTAATGAAACCGATCAAGATCTGGCCATAGTTCCATCTAACTCATATGTTTACTATGAAGTGGAGCTTGTGTCATTTGATAAGGTAGGTGTGCATTGTGCAATTATAGACCATGTTTAGCTTCACAATAACTGATTGCTAATGAAAATTTAAATCTTATCTGCTGTTTCTTGTAGGAGAAAGACTCATGGGACTTGAAGAACAATGCTGAGAAGATTGAAGCAGCTGCTAGGAAGAAAGATGAAGGGAATGTGTGGTTTAAAGTGGGCAAGTATGCCAGGGCTTCTAAGAGATATCAAAAGGTCACAATTTGAGTCATCCAGTGAAAAGAATCTTTGCATTTTGATAAAAATTATACTTAAGTATTTTCTGGTCTATTCAGGCTTTGAGCTTTATTGAATACGATAGCTCCTTCAGCGAAGAAGAGAAGCAGCTGTCGAAACCACTCAAGATAAGCTGCAAGCTCAATAATGCTGCATGCAAACTAAAGCTTAAAGACTACAAGGAAGCAAAGGAACTGTGCACTGATGTACTATTCATAGAAACAAAAATATCTTGGCAATTACATAGTTCTAATAACAAACATGACTACATGTGCTTACAATTAGTATTGGTATTCAGGTCTTGGAACTTGACAGCACAAATGTGAAGGCCTTGTACAGAAGGGCCCAGGCACACACCCATCTTGTTGATCTTGATTTGGCAGAGGCAGATATCAAGAAAGCACTAGAAATAGATCCGGACAACAGGTATCCTTTCTTTGTTCCATTTAATTCGATCACATTGTGGCTCCTGGACACGCTAACAATATGCAGTACTGAATTTAGCTTCCTGATAATCCTTTGGAACAACTTACCAGCTAATACTTTGTATCCCATATAGTGGAGGTCAATAGTTGATGGCATCAAACACACATTTACATCCATATCTTGCACAATTTGTTTATGCAAAAACTTATCCTGGATGCTGATACAAGCAAGAAACAACTCATTATTTTTATCAGGGATGTGAAGATGGGGTACAGGAGGCTGAAGGAGACAGTCAAGGAGTACAAAAGAAGGGATGCCAAATTGTACGGCAATATGATTTCCAAGCTGAGCAAAGTCGATGACATGGAAGGCAATGTAAGTTCCCTCCACCCCCACATCACCTTGTGCCTGTGTTACCTTGGCGGTCATTGTTCTAACAGTATTTTCACTGTTCTTGCTGCTTTAAGGACCATGGAAGTCAGGTGCCAAGCAAGAAGCATGGCTTGTGGCCATTGGCAGAACTGCTCAGGAGATTCTTCACCACTGACGGTACCAAGGGTTCGACGATGTGGCTTGTGCTGAGGCTATTGGTTTTGGTGGTGGTAGTGGTGGCAGTTTGTGTGGGTTACTACATGCAGAGTGGTCTTCAGGAAATAGACTGCATTAACTGTTAATGGAGGCTGCATTACTTGATTGAGCAAGGTATCTGTTCTTGCCTTCTCTGCTGTTCGTGAGACAAGTGTTGATTGTTGTACATATACGTAGTATTCGTTTAGCTGTGCGGGTTGAGTGTAGAGGAACTGTTGAGTTGTACCGATGAACTTTACTGGTGTAATAGATATTATATATGTTACAAGACGAAGCTTTCAAAAGTCATACTGCTATAAGCATGTGTAGAATTCCCTTTTGCTTTTGTGAACCAAACATTGTTGTTGTACTAGCAATTAGTTCTACAATACACACTGGCAATAATGCAAAAATGGTGTCGAGATTTACAATGGGAACTGCCTTCTTATGGTACGAATTCTTGGTTATGGCCAAATACAGTTTTAAAGCCCCCGTCGAACCCATCAAAATGGAGTGGCATTCGTGCGGTGCTATTAAGTGCCGCTAAACAGAGATTGTGATATGCATGGCAAAATATTTTCTCACCCATTTGTTTTTGCCATCCTGTTTATTCAAGCTTTCACAGCAGCCCCCAGTTTGTGCAATATAAATGTTGATAATTCATGTCATAAATACTGATGGATGAATTGTAATGCGTCTCAACCACTTGCTCTGCCAGTCCTTGCTTCTTTTTTGGGAGGTGGTTGTGATCTTGTAGTAGTGATAAAGATGTAGCAACTGCCTGCAGCCCTGTACGTTGCTCTAGAAATTACATTTAAAATGCATTGAACCACCAAGAAAGAAGATCATGTTTGATTGACAAATGGCATTATTATTGCTTTTTTGTATGATACTCCGTTCCAAATTACTTTATTTTTTTACTTTTTCTTATAATGTTTGCCCATTCGTCTTATTCAATTTTTTTGGTCTAAATATATGAAAAGATAAGTAACATTTAAAGTATCTTTGATGATAAATCAAGTCACAAACAAAATAAATGATATTGGCATAATTTTTGAATAAAACAAACAGTCGAACGTTACGAGAAAAAGTCAATAGTGACAAATAATTTGGACGGAGGGAGTACCTTCCAGAATCCTCGACGGATTAAGACTGCAAAGTGAATGTGCATCCAGGCCTCTAATTCGGTTTTGTAGCGGCATTCTTTAAATTAGTGCAACCATGATTTTTCATGATATTCTTGACCCCAATCGATTGGATTTCATTGTATTGGTTGAAAGAATATGCAGCAAACGTAAGGACAAGTAGCCTTGTGTCGTTTGGAGTTGAGAGGCACTTTGAGTAGTTAGGTCCTTATTTTCTTTTGGTCGTACTAAAAATGGGGCAAGGTATAGTAGTTTGAACTACGTGACCCTATAGTTTAAATGTGGTGCACACTTGTGAAATGTAGCGCTAGATAGATCAGATGAAGCCTTGTGAAGTATGGAAGAAAGTTGGAAACTTAGAAGTTGAGTTGGGCGAGTTTTACAACACAAAAGGAAAAATGACAATGGTCATCGACTATTACAGTGGTGACCTTCAGATCACCGCAATAGAAAAAGACCTACCTACTGGACCCAACGACTATTACCGTGGTGCTTAGGCTTAAGCACCACAATAGTCGGTGGGATTGATGACTTTAGCCAATTTTGGTTCTGCATCGATAAACTACTGCGGTGGTTCAAGTTTTCACCCCAACCAACAATAGTAGGTGGTTGAGATGGTTTTGGCCAAAATGATTCTATTTCGACATACTATTGCGGTGGTGCAGTTTTTTTCACCTAATACAATAGTTCGTGCATATGTCAATGACCGTTGGAGGTTTGAAGGAAAAAGCACTCACCAATTATTGCGGTGGTGATACTTTGCTACCGCCGTAATAGTCGGTGGTGTTGAAGAGTTGTTGAATTGCTCCTAACGGTTAGTTTCTTTGCTTAGACTATATATACTTGATGATATCTAGCATTCTCTCTTGCCATCTAGTGAAGTTCATAGTGATATTTGAAAAGAAAGCACTATAAGTGATTGTGAAGGTTCTTAATTTAGAATATTAAGGACACGTTAGTGCATAGAGAGTGGCAAGTGTGTATACAGACATTTCTTTGGTTTTGTGCAAGTCAGTGAGGTGCTTGTTAGTCTTGATGATTGGCATCACCTAGACGGCATGATGGTATTGTTCTTGGTGATCTCTCAAGAAAGAGTCTTGTGATAGGCCAAATAGGTCTACACAACATAGTGTTCATCATTCTGGGGAGACAAGCAACATCCACTAGAGAGACTTAATCCTTGTTTAAGATCAAGGAGGAGCACCCTTTCGTTGGGTGCTCCGAGGATTGAGAGTGCCGACTCTTTACATTTGGTAATTTACGTTCCTAGAATTGCAATAGTAGAGTAGGATTGGATGTAGTTTACAAACCTTTTGTGCGAGTAGAAAGTCACTCTTTAAGGTTTTGGCACATGGGGTGATTAGGTTTGAAACAGATTTTAGGTTTTGTAAAAGGTTATAGAAGCTTAATTCACCCCACCTCTCTACTCTTAGGTATCTTGATCCTTTTGCAAGGCCAATTGACATTTTCCTGCCGCCGGTGAGTACCTTCGTCATCTCTTTCGAGGACTGTGCATGTCTTCCAAATTTTTTAGAGTCAAACCATTTTGTTGCATGGTTTATGTTTGACCGAGAGGTACAAAGCTTTGAATAGATATACTATGGAAATATATTTAATAAAATTTTAATGACATATTGTACGATAAATATTAGTACTTTATTGGATACATTTTTTTTGTCAACCTTGAGATGTTTTGACTTTAAAAAGTTAAAATGACGTATAATTTGCAATGGAGGAAAAAGTATATGCAATGTGATTTACTCCGTACATGCATTGTTGTGTCCTACACTTGGTTGTACTCGTGTCTGAAAATGACTAGTGTAAAACATTCGACGGTTAAGACTAATTGTATAGCATTGAAATCTTCACATGTAGTATAGATACTATACACATGAGTATTATATGTAGTATAAGCGTATTATGTGGAAAGAACACAAAGGACATCAATATAATACATTTTTAACAATAGCATGATGTTACACTTGTCTAATAGCCAACCAAATCAATTAATAACCAAGTAATGATTACTCAACCCTAACAATAAATGGTTACAATTTTATTATATTATCTCTACAATACGAAAACTAGGTACCATGTCGCTTGTTAACTCGCCAACCATGAGATCCGCCCAACTCGCAAGGTGGACCGTCCGACCTTGGTCATTGCGAGTCTTGCGCCCGTTAAGCCACAAACCACGGTGCTCGGGAGGACTCGCGAACCAGCTCGCGGCTGGGGTCCTCATCCCTTCCGCCTCGCAACCGCAAGGCGCTGCCCTCCGCGTACCGCGCCACCCGCTATCCACCGGTCTCCGCCTCTGCCCCCGCTGCCAGAGCCGTTACCCGCCAGCCACACCACCCAGTGGACGTTCCCCGTAGTCCGTGTGTATGTATATTATATTTTTAGAATCGGGTTGCTACTAACATAGGGCAAGTGCATCGACAGTCAGAATTGGATGCTCTTTGTCGGACATTGTATTCGGACAGGCAAAGTCGAATCCATTAGAAAGGAAATGCTCCTTCTGTCCTATAATATAGCGATATTAAGAGATTTGTGACAGATTAATTTACCCTTCGCTCTAATTACTTTTGGTCCTCCAACGTGTTTGGGGGGCAGCGTATTAAGTGGGCAGCAATGCCTGTCTACTATTTTGTTTGCACGTCAACAAAAATTATTCGCAAAAAGAATTAACTTCTTTTTTACTTGGCCGTTGCTATTTGTTCCGTTGGGAAGATAAACAAGCAAGGTCACTTTGGTCAATTCTTTGGTTGAGGTAGGCATGGAAGCAGGGCCTTGTTTGGTTCAGGGGGCAAAAATTTTGCCCCAAGGAATCTCGTATGCATGGAGTCCTAAATGAAGTCTATTTATAAAACCTTTTCACATATGAGTGCAACTTTGCGCGACGAATCTAATGAGCCTAATTAATCCATGATTTGCTACAGTATGCTACAGTAATCATCCTCTAATCATATGGTCAAAGCCCTCATTAGATTCGTCTCGCGATTTTAACCTGGGGTTGTAGAGGTAGTTTTGTAAACTGGCTTTATTTAATACCCCTAATTAACGGTCAAAGATGCATTTAATACCGTCAAAAATTTTGCCAAACACGGCCATATCTGCCTGCCTGCCAGCCCGTCTATAGAAAAACAGCCAAAACAGGCTCCGCAGACACCCGCATTTCGTGATGCGGGCTTAAAAATTGAATAGACTGAAGTGGATAAACCTGTAAGGCCTGCGAACAGCCTGCAGGCTCTGCAGAGCGAGAGCATCGTCCACATCAGCTCTAAAGGTGCATCTAGGCTCTTAATTCAATTTTGGAGATTAATGACAATATGATCATTGCAACTAACGTGTGTTTTGCAGCGGCATTCATTAAGTTAGTGCAATGATGTATTTTCATGGTATTCTTGGCCCCCATCACTTGATTTATATATGTTGGTTTAAAGGATATGCGAGAAGTGTAAGGACAAGCTAGTCCCAAGTGCCGTTTGGAGTTGAGAGGCACTTGGATTAGTATAGGTATTTGTTTTTCCTTTGGCCGTACTATTAAGGGGGGCAAGAGTTGTAGCTTGACCTAAATAAGACTAGAGTCTAAAGGTGATGCACACTTATGAAATTCTAGCACTAGGTAACTCAGATGAAGCCATGGAAGCTAAGGAAGAAGTTAGAAACTCAAAAGGATTTGAATTGGTCGAGTTTCATAACTTAGGAGTGCATTCCTGCACCCCACCGACTGTAGCGGTGGTCACCGCAACAATCGGTCAGGCTAGGGCCGTCAGGGCCCATACAAGGCAGAAGCCACCGACTGTTGCGGTGCTGGTACTCAGGTATCACCACAACAGTCGGTCAGTCATGGGCTAGGAGGGCCCATGGTCAGTAGACCACCGACTGTTGCGGTACTCAGCTGAGTACCCACCGCAACAGTCGGTCCCCCAGGGCCAGAGACAAATTTGTCTCTGGTTTGACGGACTGTTGCGGTGGTAACGGGGTTTTTACCCTACCGCAACAGTCAGTCCCCTGTCAGTGACCGTTGGGATTGTACTAAAAAGCAGCCAACGACTGTTGCGGTGCTGGTGTTTGAACACCACCGCAACAGTCGGTCGTCACGACTTCAGCAGCAGCTGAGCCCCAACGGCTAGTTACTTTGCTTGGGCTATATATACTCTATGTATTGGTTTAATTCAGCACTCTTGCGACTTGAGGAAGTTTATAGTCATATTTGGGAGCTAAGAGCAAGCAAAGTACTAGAAGTGATTGAAAAGTTTTTTGATTGTGAAGATTAAAGATATCATTAGTGCTTAGTGAGTAGTAAGTGTGCATCCACCTTTGTCGCTTGTCTTGTGCAGCTCAAGTGAAGCTATTGCTTGTTACTCTTGGTGATCGGCATCACCTAGACGGCTTGTTGGTGGTGTTCTTGGCGATCTCTCAAGGACGCGTCTTGTGAGAGGACCAAGAAGGTGTACACGGTGTTTGGAGTCCGCCATTCCGGAGGGGACAATCAACATCCACTAGAGAGCACTTGATCCTCGTGTTGGAACATGAGGGAGCAACACCCTCGTGTTAGGTGCTCCAACGAGGACTAGGAGAGATTGCCGACTCTTCGACACCTCGGGAAAAAATCCGGCTTCCTAACTCTCTCTTTACATTTGGTAATTTACATTTCCGCCTTTACGTTACTAGAATTGCCATGCTAGACTAGTATTGGAACTAGGTTGTAAAACTCCTTTTCCGACTAGATAGTCACACTAGCTAGGAATAGACACATGGGGGTGAATTGGCTTGGTTAGGTGTTTAATTCCACAAAAATTTGTTAGAAGCCTAATTCACCCCCCTCTTAGGCATCCTGATCCTTTCAATTAGTATTAGAACCTTGTGCTCTTTGATTAGGCTTCACCGCCTAGAGTAAGATGTCTAACGGGGATGGTCCCCCTCCCATGTTCGATGGCGACGATTTTTCCTATTAGAAAATTCGTATGGAGGCCTATCTTGAGGCCGTCAATCCCGGTATCTATCATGCCGCTTTGTATGGTTATCCCGAACCTAAGAAATCCGACGAACTCACTCCCGAGGAGTCTAACGCTTCCAAGTGGAATGCTAAGGCTCGCAACATCCTCTTTCATGGCATAAACAAAGAGATGTTCAATCGTGTGCATAGTAGTAAGAATGCTAAGCAGCTTTTGGGATAAGTTGTGTGACATGTACATCGGATCCAAGGATGAGCGTGAGGAGCGCCATAAAGTTATCATGGATAGAATTAATGCTTTCAAAATGCTTCCTTATGAAAATGCTAATCAAATGTACTCTCGCTTTGGTGTTCTTGTAGAGCAATTGAATGATCTTGATATGGGAAGAATGGAAAGTGTGGATATCATAAAAAGACTTCTTGGTATTCTACTGAAAGAGAAGTACGCCAACATTGTCACATACTTCCATCAAGTTGATCTCAAGCTTGTCACTATTGCTCAAGTTCTTGGCAAGATGGCCGGCCATGAGATATACATGGGTATTTGCCAAGATGAAGACACCTCCTCCTCCAAGAATGATATTGCATTCAAGGCAAGCAAAGAAAAGAAGGTGGCTGTAAAAAAAGACTCAAGTGATGAAGAAAGTGATGATGATATTGACCTTGCACTTCTCATGAAGACAACCAACAAGATGCTCAAGAAGCTCCACAAGAAAGGAGTCAACTCTGACTACAAGAAGAAGAAATTCTTTACCAATGACAAGAAGAAGTCCCTCAAGTACATGCCATGCTTCAATTGTGGTGTGAAGGGTCACTTGGCTAATGCATGCCCTCTTCCCGACAAGAGAAAGCAAATGTGGGATATGGGTACCCCTGGGCCCACTACCGACCGGGTAGCCAGTCGGCCTGGTCCCACATCTGACAAGGAGGTGGGCCGATCCCAGGCCGGCCCATGAGGATCCTCGGCTTGATGGACAAGATTGGAGAAGACTTAGCCCGCAAGGTATTCGGCGATATCCTCGGATCCCGCCCGGAGATTATGGAGATTATATGGCAACCGACTCAGATTAGTTTCCTAGTCAGAGCCGGATACAATTAGAGATAACTGACTTGTAAACCCTAGGCCGTCAGCCTATATAAGGCGGCCTAGGTCGACCCCTTCATTCATTGGATTCCTAGTTACCAGATCCTTCATTGTAACCAAGAGCTCGCCGTTGTTCCCCGGAACTCGCCGAGCCGATCAATACAAGACCCCCGAGCACAGGACGTAGGGTATTATACCTCCGGGTAGCCCGAACCTGTATAATCCCTGTGTCCCTGTGTTACCTCGAGCTCCCTAGTCCAGCGATCTCCCTTTGCCTACAAATCAACCATCTGGGTACCCCCGGGTGGACTGCCGGTCAATAGATCCGACAGTTGGCGTGCCAGGTAGGGGTGATCGCCGGGCAATAAAGCTAGCTCGATGGCAGATCGTCGCTCCGTCGTCTTCCCCGACTCCATCAAGGACTGCGCTACGCATCTTGAGGGCATCAGTTTTTTTGCTGAGGTCCACTCCGCCGCCTCTGGCTCCACCGTGACGCCCGAAGCTCCTACGCCGACCAGCTCTGCGCTGACTTCGTCGCCGATCTCCTCGTCAGTCATCGCTCCGCTCCAGCAGCGGCTCGATGCGATTTCCATCAACGACCAGGCTCCGGGGCTGGCCACTCGCCCAAGAATTCCTCCCTCAGATGAACTCATCGCCGGGCTAGATCGTGCCCGGGACACCATCGCCGAATGCATCCACGTGTCGGAGGAGGCCCTGCGCCGACCCCGCAAAGCGCTTCCGCTAGGGTTCCGCAACGCCTCGGCAATCTACTCGGCCCAGGCCTGAGAGGACATGTCTCAGATCCGGTCTGAGATCCCACCCCAACCCGCCCAGTCTCCGTATTGCGACGAGTTCCAGGTCCCCGGTCGACTCGAGCAATGACTCAAGCTACGCCACGCCTCCGGGGCGTGAAGTCTTCGTTTCTGAGGATTCCGGTGAAACCGACTTGGCCAGGCATTGCCGACAGGAGCGAAACCATGGCCGAGCCCGACGACGTGCCGAAGAAGCCGCCCTGCCCCCAGCAGCGGCCGGAAACCTCGCACCCGCAGCAGCTCCCGGCGATGTCGCGACCGCCGCAGCCGCCGGTGTACCTGCAGCCGCTGTACCAGCCGGAGAGATTCCCCCTGGGGCTCCACAAAGACGACAACCCCTACCGCGGGGTCCCCACGGAGTCGCACCCCAGAACCTCGATGGTGCATTCGCCCGGGTGCCGTTCCGCACACCCCAGATCAATGTCGCTGCCGCTTTCGCCGAACTGGGTCACATGCCCGACACCCCAGAGGTGCAGCGGGCCCGAGCTCAGTTGGAAGTAGCCCAGGAGCAGATCGAGCGATCGTATCGCGCCAGATCTCGGTCTGGGCGATCAAACTCGACTCGCTCTGTAAGTCGCCGCTCTGCTCATAGCAGATCGGATCAGGATCGCCTCACCAGAGGAACCCCCCATTACCCGTCGTAGAAGAAGAGGTGGCCCAGAACCACCACGAAGACGAAGAAGAAGAACGGCGCAACCCGCGCAACGCGAACCAGCGCCGTGAACGATACCAGGAGCGGCGCGAACGGCTTCAACAACATCACCAACCCGACGATCTCCGTGATCGCATTAGGGCGTGCGCCCGCGACATCCGCGCCGACCTCGATGCTCGTCACCGAGAACGCGACGCGGCCGAGCTCGAGCGTCGCGAACGGTACGACCGGGAATACGGCCGACCCGACCGCCAGCCGGTTGGTGAAGCAGGAGATGACTCGGCAGAGGAGAACGAGCGCCGCGTGGTTAACGAGCTCATAGAGCGTGAGCAATACGACGCAAGATACGGCCCCCCGCGGGACAATCGCCGCCATAGGCGCGATGACGCCCGGCCCCGCGCCGACCAGATCTGACCTCCTCGCCGCGATCACCACAGTGACGATGAGGACGACTTCGACGGCTTCGCCGCCTTCTCCGCCCGACTCCGTGCCATCCGCTGGCCCGAGTCCTTCAAGCCAGCCCTCGTGGAGAAGTTTGACGGTCGCTCTGACCCCAAGCTCTGGCTCAAGACGTACCACACGGCGGTCAAAGCCGCCCACGGGACCAACGACCAAGCCGCCGCCTACTTCCCCGTTATGTTGGGCAAGGAAGCGCTCCTATGGCTTGAGGGTGTTCCCCGGAACACCATCGACAGTTGGGCAGATCTCTGCCATGCTTTCACCAAAAATTACCAGGCGAGCTACACTCGGCCAGGCACCAGATTCGATCTGGATAACATCAAGCAGAAGAAGGGTGAGAGTCTCCGAGACTACTCCGACCATTTCTTTGACAACCGGAACAAGATCGCCGAGGTCGAGGACCGGGATGTCATCGACGCGTTCCGACGTGGTCTTATCGACAACCAGCTATTCCGCACGCTGTTCAAAACCAACCTTGTCACGGTCTCTGACCTGATGGAGGTGGTCAACTTAGAGGTTCGGGCCGATCAAGCTGAGCAGGCCCAGTTTAAGAACAAGCAGAAGCGCCCGGAAGATGATGACCGGGTTGAAAGCTCAAAGCGTCACGAGCCGCTACGTGGGCGCAAGACAGGCCCCGAGCCCCTTGTAGCCGTAACAGAAGAAGAAAACCGGCAGGAACCCAGGTTCCTTGCCGAGGAGTTTCATGATACACTGAATTATCAGTGCCCCTTCCACAAAGACGCAAAGCACAATCTCCGTGATTGTCATGCGCTGCTCAAAGAACTCGGCGTCCTCCCACCGACCAAGAAACAGCGCTTCAACAACAATGGCGGACGCTACAACAACTACCGCCGCGACGGCTACAACGGAGACCGGCGGGACGACTACCGCCGCAAAGAAGATCGCGACCGCCGGGACGACTACAGACGCGCCGAACGTGACCGCGATGCTCTGGCTCGCAAAGATGATTAACACCGCCAAGACGACGAACGCCGACTACCACCACCACCAGAAGGCCCCAGATGGGTCAATGGCGACTTCCAGCACGCTGACCGCCAGGTCAACGTAATTATCGGCCGGCCCGGCGCTTTCCTCGATCGACGCAAGGAAAAGCTCCACAATCGCGAGGTTGAAGATGGTCTCCACCAAGCCGGTGGAATACCTCCAGTGGTCAGAAACGCCTATCTCCTTCAGCCGTGATGACCACTGGGTATACCTCCCCGAGCCAGGGTCCTACCCTCTCGTCGTGGCTCCGGTCGTCGACAGGGTCCTTCTCTCCAAGGTCCTGATTGATGGTGGGAGCGCCCTCAACATCATCTTCACCAGCACCCTCAACAGCATGGGGTTCGATTACAGCAGGCTCCTGAGCGCTGAAGATCCGTTCTTCGGCATTGTGCCGGGAAAAGCTTCCTACCCGATAGGAAGAGTCGCTCTACCGGTCACATTCGGCACGGCCAACAACTACCGCACGGAGTTCCTATACTTCGAGGTAGCCGATTTCAGGAGCTCTTACCACGCCATCTTTGGCAGGCCCATGCTGGCCCGGTTCATGGCCATTCCGAACCACACCTACCTGGTTCTGAAGATGCTAGCGCCTAATGGCGTCCTCTCCATCCGTAGAGACATCAAGACCTCCTTCGAGTGCGACGGGGAAGCCATCAAGATAGCCGAGTTGTCCCATCAACTCGGCAACGCTACCCTGCTGGCAGAAGAAGCCCCCAAGGCGGCTACCGGAGAGCTCGTACTCCCGGAGCAGAAGCAGCAGCCCACGGCGCTGGCACCTGCAGACGCCCCCAAAGCAATAAGCTTGGGGCTCGACGACCCATCCAAGACGGCCCTCATAGGGCCAGGGCTCACTCCTAAATAGGAAGACACGCTCACCTCCTTCCTTCGGGACAACTGGGACATCTTCGCATCGAAGCCATCAGACATGCTAGGTGTTCCGAGGGAGAAGGCTGAGCACTCCTTGGAATTGAGCAAAAATGCAAAGCCTGCCAAACAGAAGCTACGCCGATTCGCTCAAGATCGCAAGGAGGCCATTAGGGTAGAACTGAATAAGCTCCTAGCTACCGGTTTCATTAGAGAATGCAAACACCCTGAGTGGCTTGCAAATCCTGTACTTGTAAAGAAGCAATCCGGTGAATGGAGAATGTGCATTGATTACACGGATCTCAACCGTTACTGCCCTAAAGACCCCTTCCCTCTCCCGCGAATCGATCAAGTCGTCGACTCTACGTCAGGCTGCGTGCTCCTGTGCTTTCTCGACTGCTACTCGGGTTATCATCAGATAGCCCTAAAGACGTCCGACCAGGACAAGACAGCGTTCATCACCCCGCACGGCATTTACTGCTACAAGACAATGACGTTCGGGTTGAAGAACGCCGGTGCCACGTACCAGAAGGCCATCCAAGGTTGCCTGCAGAGCCAAATCGGCCGCAACGTGGAGGCTTACGTGGATGACGTCGTTGTCAAGACATACGACACCGACTCCCTAATCGCCGACCTCCAGGAAACCTTCAACAACTTGCGCCACTTCAGATGGAAGCTTAACCCCACGAAGTGCGTATTCGGGGTGCCGTCAGGAAAGCTCCTGGGCTTCCTGGTCAGCCAACGCGGCATCGAGGCAAACCCAGTCAAGCTGGACGCCATACGCAATCTCAAAGAACCAACGTGCAAAAAAGACATCATGAAGCTTACTGGGATGATGGCGGCCCTGAGCCGGTTCATCAGCAAGCTCGGCGAGAAGGGACTTCCGTTCTTCAAGATCCTCAAGAAGGCGGACAAGTTCGAGTGGACCCCTGAGGCAAGCAAGGCTCTGGCCGACCTCAAGGAATTTTTAGTTACACCCCCGGTACTCACGGGTCCGACCCCCGGGGAAGAACTTTTTCTATACATCTCGGCTACCACCCATGTGGTCAGCACGGCCCTGGTCGTCGAGCGACCAGAAGAAGGCCACCCATACAAGATCCAGCGCCCTGTATACTTCGTCAGCGAAGTACTCAGCGAGTCCAAGGTCCGGTACCCCCATCCTCAGAAGTTGCTCTATGCGCTCCTAATCATCACCAGAAAGCTACGCCACTATTTCCAGGTACACGTCATTCGAGTCATCTCGAATTTCCCCCTCGGAGCCATCCTCCACAACATGGATGCCAACGGCCGCATAGTCAAGTGGTCCATTGAACTTGGCGAGCACACCATAAACTTCGAGCCACGGGAGGCCATCAAGTCTCAAATATTGGCCGACTTCGTGGCCGAGTGGACGGAAATCCAGACGCCGACCCCCGCGGAACGGCCGACACATTGGAAGATGTACTTCGATGGCGCCCTCAACCTTGAGGGAGCCAGCGCAGGTGTGCTGTTCATCTCCCTGGAGGGGCAGCACCTGAAATACGTTCTTCAGATACACTACCAGGCCACCAACAATGGGGCCGAATACGAGGCCCTTATCCACGGTCTCCGGATCGCGGTATCGCTGGGCATCAAGCGTCTAATGTGCTATGGTGACTCCAAGCTAGTCGTCGAACAAGTCAATAAGAATTGGGACACGACCAAGGAAACCATGAGCGCGTACTGCGCAGAGGTACGCAAACTCGAAGCCCACTTCTATGGGCTCGAGTTCCATCATGTCCTCCGGGAAGACAATGTCGCCGCCGATGTTCTATCCAAGCTAGGATCTACCAGAGCTCAGGTTCCAATTGGCGTCTTCGTCCAAGACTTGCGCACCCCGTCCATCAAGATGCTTGAGGACGGCAGTCCCGTGCCCGACTCGGAGCCACCCCCGGGTGGCTCGCCGACCAATGAAGTTCTCGTGGTGGAAGCAGACTGGCGCGCTCCCTTTATCGCTTTCCTCACAGAGAACTGGTCACCGGGTACGAAGGAAGAAATCGAGAAGCTAACTCGGCGAGCGACAAATTACGTCGTTATAGGCGACGCCCTGTACAGAAAGGCCGCCTCCACAGGAATATCATGAACTGTGTCCGCCGCGATGAAGGTATTACCCTCCTGCAAGATATCTACTCAGGCACTTGCAGCAACCATGCGGCAGCCAGCACCCTAGTCGGCAAGGCTTACAGGGCCGGGTTCTACTGGCCAACGGCCTTATCTGACGCAAGTGAGTTGGTGCACTACTGCACCGGCTGCCAGTTCTTCCAGAAGCAAAAGCACCTGCCGGCTCAGGCGCTAAGGACCATCCCCCCATCTTGGCCATTTGCCATATGGGGACTCGACAACGTCGGGCCCTTCAAAACCGCCCCGGGCAGATTCAAGCACATCTTGGTGGCGGTTGACAAATTCACCAAGTGGATCGAGTACAAGGTTGTTGCCGACACCAAGTCGGCCACAGCAGCCAAGTTCATCTAAGAACTTACCCACCGGTTTGGCGTCCCAAACCGCATCGTGACTGACCTCGGCTCCGAGTTCACAGGCCACGAGTTCTGGGACTTCTGCCAGGACAACTGCATCGACGTCTACTACTCCTCCACGGCGCACCCCAGGTGCAATGGCCAAGTTGAGCGGGCTAATGGCATGGTCCAGGACTCGCTCAAGAAAGCCATGTATGATGAACTCAACAAGCACCCCGGCCGGTGGGCCAAAGGTACCCCATGTCATATGGGGCCTACGCACCCAGAAGAGCAGAGCAACGGGATATACTCCTTTCTTCCTGGTGTACGGCTCCGAAGCCGTCCTTCCAGCTGACATCGCCCATGGTACTCCGCGCATCCAGCACTACGAAGACGGTGAGGCAGAAATCGGCCGCCAGGTCGACATCGACTGCTTAGAAGAACATCGACTTGCTGCACTGGTCCAGCATGCAAGACACGAGCAGCAGATACGGCGCTACCACGACAAGAACGTCCGAGAACGCTCCCTCAACGTTGGCGACTTGGCCCTGCGCCGAGTCATGTCCACCAAAGACAAGCACAAGCTATCGGCCCCCTGGGAGGGCCCCTTCATCGTCAAAGAAGTTGTTTCGCCAGGAACATATAGCCTCCAGTGGGCTAACGGCGACCCCGTCCCGAACGTGTGGAACATCGAGCACCTCGTCAAGTTCTACCCATAGAATTTAACAAAGCTATGTATTCTTTGTCTCATATCAATAAAAGCATCTTTGCCTCGATGTATGGCCTGTTATTAACTCCTTACCCGGCACCCATGCTGATGCTCGGGGACTGGGCCCGACCCAGCCTACGTTCTCTTCACCATGATACCTGGGGGAGTACCTGCTTACTCCGACTTCCGAGTCCTTGCCCAACCCTATGTTCCCCCCGGCGACTACTGAGCTAACCCGGCTGGTCCGAGTCCCCAACTGTGAAACCCTGAGCCCCGTGCTCAACCCGCGTGCCCCCTACACCTAAGCCTCCCCGCTGAGCAGTGTAGTAGGGTAAGCCATCCTCTCCGTGAGCAGTGGTCAGCGGGCCCAAAAGGGCGCTTAAACGGCACAAGGCAGTGGCCAGTCGGGTAACGCAAGGTCCTAGTCGGCAGGGAAAAGGGTCCAACAAAACACCAATGCACATCAATGCTTCAAATAAACCTGGAATTTTATACATATTGGAATACTACAGAGTTTACACCTATAATTGTTTTTACAGGCCCAGTTCTTTTGCAACAGCCTCGGCCAAAGGAGTACACTCGTCGACTAACCCGTCGAACTCTTCGTCGGCAAGCTCCTCGGGTATACCATCGGCGATTGGGGCCAGCTCCTGCGTCGGGAAGTGAATTCTGAACAAAGCCAGTACCCGGCTCCCGAAGCCAATAGCAGTCTGCTGCATCAACTGCGCGGCGCGGTTGGGGCCGGCCCTGAGCCGCTGCGCCAATGTCAACGTTGCCGGGCCCGCCTCGGCAGGCACCAGAGAGTTGGCGTTGAACTCGACCGCCTGCTTCAAATCCATCAACTCCGCCCGGAGCGCTACAAAAGGGACCTAAATAAGTATTTCAACTTACGCAAGCTCCAGAAGACTCGGTAAAGAGATAATCACCATGCATGGCCTGGTCATGCGAGTCCTTCAGTGCCTGGTTGGCCTCCTTTAGGTGCTCGGATTCGGTCGCCAGATGAAGGTTGGCCGCCTTCAGCGTCCGCACCTCTTCCTCCAGCTTTCGCTTGGCTCTGGCCAGCTCGTCCTCAAGCTTTTTCTTGGCCCCGGCCAGCTTATCCACCTTAACTTGGAGAGCCTCCTCTTTCTTGCTCGTCTCTACAACGGAATACTGATGGGCACAGATGGCTCGAGTCAATGGCATATGCAAGACAGGGACAAGAACGTACCCTCGACCATGACCTTCATGCCATTCATGAGGTCCTCGTTGGTCTTTTGCAGGTCGGCGAGCTCCCGCTCCCTTTGCATCAGGTACTCCTTGGTGGCTTCAGCTTCACGGACCCGCTCCGTGTGGACCCGCGCCAAGGCCCGGCGGTCTTCCAAGGCCTGCTGTTTGAAGCGAAGATCCCTCACAGATCGAGCTGTGAAACCCTGAGTAATAGAAAAAGTAATCGATCAGCCACTACAGAACTCACAGGATTCAATACAGTGAAACGAGCATACCTGGACCACCCGGTTCAGCACGCCAGCTCGCCCTCGTGGTCGGCGATGTCCAGCTCCAAAGCACGCTCCGACGTCAGTATAGTTGAGCTCGCCCCGGCTCTGACCCCGACCAAACCGGCCTCAACAACTGGTGGCAAAAGGGCGCCATGGCCAGCATTCAGCTGCTCCCAGCACTGGTCATCATCATCTTCAAGGGCCGGCGGGGGGAGGCTCGCCTGCTCCGCCCTTGCAGAGTGCTCCGGATCCTCCTCCTCGGCGGCGGCTTTGGGCACCTCGGCCTGCCGGTCGTCCACTGGGGCATCCATCCCCAAAACGTGTGGAGGACTCAGCGGTGCGCGGCGGCCCGGACATGCTGACCGGCACCCGCTCCGGCACGATCAGAGCAGTGCTGGTTCCGGACTCCGCCTCCACGGCGGCAGGTCGACTCGGCGGCGTCTTGCCACCGGCCCCTGGGCGCAACAGGACCTTGGCACCCACCTGGCTCCCGAGCCTGCATCCAAGACCCCAACAACTCAAGACTGGCTCATTGAAAACATCCTGGGTTGCTAAGGCAACTTACCCGCCCTTGCGCGGACGCTTGAACTGCACACCCCGCAGCACCTGCGGAGGCGTCTGACTTGGCAGCAGGGTCGCGTCTGGCCGCAACGATGGTTGGGCGAACAGGCCCCCTTGGCCCCTTGCAGCTTCTTGCGTGAGTTGCTCCGACTCAAGCCCCGAAGGTGACCCGTCCGCGCCACCTTCTGCATCACCCGCCGCCTTTCTCTTCCTCCGCGCCTCAGTCTCGGCCTGTGCGGTCGACTCCTCTCGAGACGCCTTCTGTGACGTGGTCATCTTGCGTACGTCCTGACGCGTCGGTCGCGCCAAGCCAGTCCCAAGCACCCGCGCCACTGGGTCCTCCTCCGCTCCCTCCTGGGGAGCCGGGATGAAGTCGGCCACCTCCCAGGCGGCTTGTCCCTCGTCCACGACTTGAGGTGCCCGGGACACCTCCTCCACTGTCATCAGATTCTCCACCCGGACATCATCCTTGGGCAGGGGTGCCGGGCTGAAGTACTTCGTCGCTCGGTCCTGCAAGACAGAGGCACGGTGTCAGCAATGATATAGTTTGTTAGACATTCAGCAGTTCAGCAACCAAATACACAATTTGCAAGTGAGTAGGAAACTAACCGCAGGAGGAGGATTTTGTAAAGAAAATGGGACCGGTGTCCCCTGGTTGAAGATCTTGCTGCGCATGAAGCCGGAGATCCTCTCACATGTCTCCTCGACAGATACAGTCCGGATTTGCTCCCGGATCGGGTCCTTACCACCCGAGAACTCATACCCAGGATGCACCCGGTCCTTGATTGGCTGTGTCAATCGCCGGACGAAGGAGATCATTATGGCCACCGCAGTCAGGTTCTGCTCCTTCAGCTCGGCAATCAACTTGAGCAGCTCCTCGGCCTCCTGAAGTTCCTGGCCCTCCGGCTGCGACTCCCAACAGTTCTTCTTTGCCGTCCGATGGCCAGTCCGGGCAGGCAGCGCAGGGGGATGGTTCGCGACATAGAACCACTCCTATCTCCAGTTTTTGTTGGAATCGTTCATGTCCAGTGCAAAATATTTCCTGGACATGCCGACCCTCAAGGAAAACCCAGCCCCTCCGGTGATCCTCGCTGGACCCTTCCCAGAGCCTTCCCCAATGATTTTCATTCGATACAATCGCCGCCACAACCCGAAATGTGGCGGGATCCCAATAAAAGCTTCGCAAAGATGAATAAATACGGAGATGGACAGAATAGAGGTGGGGTTCAAATGACTCATCTCCACTCCGTAGAAGTGCAGCAGCCCCCCGGAAGAAGTCTCCCGTGGGCAATCCAAACCCCCGCTCGAAGAATGGCGCGAAGACGGCCATCTCGGTCTCCGAGCGCTCCCATGGACGGGCGTTGTCCCCGGCGGCCCGCCATTGCAGGATTTCCCGTGGCCCGAGAACGCCTCGGCGCTCCATGTCCTGGAGTTTCTCCTCGGTGACGGAGGATTGGCCCCAGGCCGGCTCCTGTGGTGGCACTCCCCCGGGCACGGAGGTTAGCTCCGGGGTCGTTTCGGGCAAGGCCACGGCCTTCCCTTTGGCGTCCGCCCCCGCGGCGGTTGCCGGCGCATCAGGATCACCGCCCTCGTGGGCGGCTGCATCCTCCACGGTTCCAGATTGGCCCACGGAGGGTGTTGGCATTTCTTAGCATCACCACTACTGGAGTGATGGCACTAGAGATGCCTTAATATAAATCTTAGCGTTACACAAGTTCTGCAAGCGCACAGAAGTACATTGTAGCATTTCACCCGGGAATATTCCAGAGTATCGTATTTATTTCCTCAGGGAAAGCGTTTGGCAAAGTAATATATTATCCAATTTATCAACTATATCATAATCAATACACCAGAACTAGGACAGGGGATAGAATGATATGAAAGATTGGGTAGGTTGACACACAGAAGGTTTCACTGCTCAATATGTAAGTCTAGTTAATATGAAGGTCCTAAGAGAGAACTAGGGATTCTATGTACTTCTCACAAATGGGTTACATTCCTACAAGTATATACTGTACAAGCTTAATAAGGGATACATGATAGAGGACAAATCGAGGAGTCGTGGGATCCCCTCATCCAAGGGTACTGTCACGATGTTTATCACTACGGCCTGCAAACGCCCAAACCCGAACGGCGAGGATTACAAGGGACGGACAGGGCTGTCACCACCTGCCTCCTACCTCTGAATACGTGGAGTAGGGTATCCCCAACGGTATTCCATAACCCAAACACCACGTTTGTAATATGAAATACATCTTTTTNAATAAAAGCTTCGCAAAGATGAATAAATACGGAGATGGACAGAATAGAGGTGGGGTTCAAATGACTCATCTCCACTCCGTAGAAGTGCAGCAGCCCCCCGGAAGAAGTCTCCCGTGGGCAATCCAAACCCCCGCTCGAAGAATGGCGCGAAGACGGCCATCTCGGTCTCCGAGCGCTCCCATGGACGGGCGTCGTCCCCGGCGGCCCGCCATTGCAGGATTTCCCGTGGCCCGAGAACGCCTCGGCGCTCCATGTCCTGGAGTTTCTCCTCGGTGACGGAGGATTGGCCCCAGGCCGGCTCCTGTGGTGGCACTCCCCCGGGCATGGAGGTTAGCTCCGGGGTCGTTTCGGGCAAGGCCACGGCCTTCCCTTTGGCATCCGCCCATGCGGCGGTCGCCAGCGCATCAGGATCACCGCCCTCGTGGGCGGCTGCATCCTCCACGGTTCCATGTTGGCATTTCTTAGCATCACCACTACTGGAGTGATGGCACTAGAGATGCCTTAATATAAATCTTAGCGTTACATAAGTTCTGCAAGCGCACAGAAGTACATTGTAGCATTTCACCCGGGAGTATTCCAGAGTATCGTATTTATTTCCTCAGGGAAAGCGTTTGGCAAAGTAATATATTATCCAATGTATCAACTATATCATAATCAATACACCAGAACTAGGACAGGGGATAGAATGATATGAAAGATTGGGTAGGTTGACACACAGAAGGTTTCACTGCTCAGTATGTAAGTCTAGTTAATATGAAGGTCCTAAGAGAGAACTAGGGATTCTATGTACTTCTCACAAATGGGTTACATTCCTACAAGTATATACTGTACAAGCTTAATAAGGGATACATGATAGAGGACAAATCGAGGAGTCATGGGATCCCCTCATCCAAGGGTACTGTCACGATGTTTATCACTAAGGCCTGCAAACGCCCAAACCCGAACGGCGAGGATTACAAAGGACGGACAGGGCTGTCACCACCTGCCGTCTACCTCTGAATACGTGGAGTAGGGTATCCCCAACGGTATTCCATAACCCAAACACCATGTTTGTAATATGAAATACATCTTTACCAATTGTACGAAAAGGTAAAGAACAATCATAGAGATTCATTGGGCCATTGCCATAACATGCATCCGATATACTAAGGTGTAAGACATACATCTCATATGATGAACACACAAGACTATAAGTCAAGTCACATAAGCAAGATAGCATTTCCATTAAAGCTCTAAGTCTTACAAATAAGCAAAGAATAAAAGATAACTGAGCTCTTGGCTTACCAAGACTCCTTCGGAAACCCGTTCAACTCCTAGAACTACTTCTCTACTAACTAAGACTATAACTTGTAGCAATTGGAGCTCTTCCTTCTGGTGTGTGTTGTACAGGAGGCGTTGGCACCTATTTATAGCACTTGGAGGCGGTTTAGGGTCGGTACAAGGCGGTTGAGGGCAAGTGGGCCCACCCTCGGATCGGCCGATCCCTTGACGTCGCCCGACCATCAGATGCACCGACAGTACTCATCCACGGTGTAGATTTGGTCCTGAAGTCGGTGTGGATGCGCACGAGAAGGGAGGACAGCAACGGCCACAGGACGGAGTCGGCCGACCTGGTCCAGGCGCGGTTCGCCACGGTCTTCTTCTGGGTCGCTGGAATGTGGACCCTTGTACTCGTGGAAGATGGGTATGGATCCTCGGAGTAACTGTTGGTTCTCATGTGGGCCCATCAATCCATGTACACCTCCTTATCCTTCTTGTCATCCCTTGGATGTAACCGTCATTGATTCAACGTTCTAGATGACAGGAACTTGTGCTTCTTCTGCATGGCCAAAGCTGGGCTTGGATGGTCATTAGGCCAGGTCGGCCGACCTGGTGGGGTCGGGCGACCTGGGCCTGGCCCTGTTTTGCTTCATCTTTTGGCCTATATCTCCTGCAATCAAATAAACTCCATGTACAAGTGGAACTACATTATTTGAAATCAAATCCTACTGATTACAGCTAATTTATTTTATTTTATCATGTTGGTGTTACAAGATATTCGTGACTTAACAAGCGCCAACAAACTCCCCCAAGCTAAGACCTTTGCTCGTCCCTGAGCAAAGCTTGGAGAGTTAGGAACTTAGGATCAGAGTTTTGCTTTCTTCCCAAAAGATAATTTCAACAAGAAAGTAATTCATGACTTGATTAAGTTGGCAAAGATCAAATCATCCTTTTTACCTTATCACTCATGGGGCCTTTTAGCTTTTTCTTCCTCTTGGGCGGTTGGAAACTAGAACAACTTAGCAAGAACGCTCCCCACATCTTAGATCCACCTTTTCTCCGGAGTTTTTTTAAAGAAACTTTTGTCAAAGAAAACAAGGCTCCTCAAGTGACTCTCTCAAGTCTCTCGTAAGTGTAATGATCCTCTCCAACACTCCTCTCAATTTTCTCTTAATAACAAGTGGAGCTCACGAACGGAAAACTTTTATTTCACACATGCATTGCTTCTTTTGTTGAGTCAAATCCAGGATCAATGAAGAATTAAATCATACACTCAAATCGAAGTGTGCAAGTGTGGATATGTGGTAGTGGAAAATAAACTCCTTTAAGAAATCTCTCGCCTTTAGGAAATTTTGCTATAAAGCTTGGCTCCCTATTTTTTTTCATGGACTACACATGTGTCCATTTCTCTTTTCTCTCTCTTTTTTTTTCATGGACTAGACTTATGTCCATATCTTTTATTCTCATTTTTCTTTTATAGGGAGCCTAAGCCTTATGACTAGAATTGTTTTTGGAGAGAAATCCCTTTGTTCTGGAGCACTTTATTCTAGTGAACAATTGCTAGGCATGTTGTACGTACTCCCAGAGTAGAAATAGCACACATATGGTGGCGTGTACGTGACTCCGATTTTAAGAGCATGAAATAAATCTTACAAAGATCACAATGAACTTGACAAAACTCAAAGCAATTGCACATGCTTTTTGTAAGTGGTTGGAATAAGAGGCTGTGGTAGGATTTCACTCTTCACTGAGGAGCCTAGAATTTTGTCCTTTTTGAAACAAATCCTCCAAGATCAAGTTTCACTTAGATAAGTAAAGCAATTCTAGCTTATTATATCATAGCTCCCAACAACCTAGAATCAAAATCAGCATTTGCTACCCACAAGTTTTAAGTTTCCAAGGAAATCATTAATTTAAGCCAACAAATTCAAGACACAAATGACTGCCTTATTGAGACTTGTATAAAAGGGAAGGTCATAGCAAATGTTCATCACTTCCAAACAAAGCTTCATTTTTCATTCATTTCCATTTTCATCATTTTTTAACATAAGGAAAACAAAAAGAAAGGTTTAGACAACTTACCTGTACGGGGGTCCTCCCCCAAGCTGGACTTTTCACTGCTGGCGGTAACGAGGGTCGTTCGGGTCGAAACCTTGGAACCGAAGGTAGGCATTTAGGTTCTGGTTGCCCGCCTGGATGCTGTTCTGGAGGGTGTTGAAGTTCTGTGCTGACTGGTCCCACCAAGCTTGCGACTGCTGCACATGATGGGTTAACGTATCATCAATACGGTGAGTGGTTACCTCAAGGGTTCCCATGCGATTGGATAACCCATCCATGCTGCTGCGCAAGTCTCTTGCCGAAAATGATCGTCGGGCGTCGAACGGAGGAGGGCCGCCACTTGAGCTGGACGACTGATAATAGCGCGGGTCTTGGGGGTTCCATTGTGCGTGCGGCGCTTCTTGCCATCCTGAACCTCCTGCCATGTATGGTGGAGGCGGCTGCGGCTGCTCCCAGTTCGATCCTTCAGGTATGTACGGCGGAGTTGGAGGCTCCCATGTTGACTGTACCTGCGGCACTCCGGCTTCTCCCCGTCGGGACATGCTTCTTGTCACCCTTCCCGTCACGCTTTGCCTGCCTTCCTGTTGCAACTCCAACAACAATGTTTTGCATCTGTACAACTAGTATTCCGGTGCTGGCAACGGAATTCTAGTTGTACTATTATTATAGACCATAATAAGCTTTTGGTCTATGGCATGTGTAACAAGATGACTCTGGATAAAATGGGACTCATCCAGAGTTGGGCGAGGCTGCGGAAGGAACTCGACTCGGTAACTATCCAACAGGCCCATTGACTCGAAAATGCGGGTAACCAAAGATGTACATTCAATGGGACCTTGCCTCTTAAAAACACCCATCCATTGATCAATCATGAAAACCACAGGTGAAACTTTTATCTTTTTAACCATTGCATATAATAACTTCAATTCATCAACGCGAACAATTCGTAGATCATTCCGAGGAAACAAAGTCATAGCAATCCAACGGTGCATGAAACGGAGAGTGGGATTATGGATGTGGCTTGTTCTAGGGGGAGTGCCATCTGTGATACCCGAGATATCCCGCCAAAAGGATTCTCTAACAAAAAGCCTCAACACTTTATCAACTTCCAAACTACAACGCTTGCTAAAACCCAAATGGATACTAAGCTGCTTCCAAGAAAGGAAATACTCTTCTCTTAAAAAGCAAAAAGTAGTCCCTTCCTCAGATTTTCTCAAAGTGGTAAGGAATTGGATTGTTAACAAACGACAACCATCCTCATTAATGCGCGCAAAATCTGACCAACCTACCGCATTCCAAACGGTTTCAAAGTCAGTGGCCATACCTGATTTCTCCATGAGTTCACTTGTGAACACACGTGTGTGATCAAAAGTGCGACCCAGAAGAATGTGATATGCCTCCAGTTCGAGACCCCCTTCGATGTCGAGTTGATCGTCAGAGATGAACGCCGGGTGAGGATCGTCTTCGTTGTGGTTGCTGCTGGAGCTGTCCCCGTTCCCATCTCCATTGCCACCGCCGCCTGCAGATGTGGCGCTAGCACCGGTGTAGTAGTACTGATCTTCGGAAATCTCCATGGAGTGCTGGCTGCTTCTCCTTTCCTCAGAACCACCGGCTGATTCCATAATCTCCGTACTGGAGGAAATCAGCTCAGTGCTTCCGGAATGGCGGCTCCGCCTTGAGCTTGATCCCTTGATCTTCTTTGCTTTCTTCACCACTCCTCGGACGAAGTTCATGATTCCTGCACAGAGAACAACAAGCAACAAAAACGACACTTGGAAGACAAAAGGATTAGCGTCAGCAAGTTAGCCGTCCAAGAATTAGTCGTTCTTGCGGGGCGTGGTTGCCTCCACAAAAGTCGTTCTTGTGGGTTTTGACACACCACAAACAAGCGTTCTTGTGGGATTTTGGTTACCTCCACAACACGTTCAAGAATTTCAGCATGAAAATAACAACATCGTTATGCAGGAATGAAGTCCATTTTTAATTGGGTTTTCAAATTTTTATTGATTTTTTCAAACTTAGGAGCTAAACACTTAAGAATCTAACAGAGGGAGAGGAGAAACTCCGAGGGCGAAACGCAGCTCGGGTTGGGGCGAAGTGATCAAGCTGCTGGCCAAGGCTTTTTATAGCCGGAGCTCACCCCTGATCGGCCGACCAGGTGGGGTCGGCCGACCCTCCCGCAGAGGCAAATTGGCCAAGCATTTGATCACGATGCGTTGGATACCTGGTGGCTACAAAAACCGTTGAAAACTTTGCAAAAAGAGGAGGCGTGCATCGGGCGATCTGATCAGGTCGGCCGACCAGCTATGGCCACCGTTGAATGCCTCCTTTGGAATTTATGATGGGCAGCTATGGTAGTCTATGATGGGTATTGAGTGCTCTGCAAAGGCCAAAGATAGGAGTCGGCCGACGTGCCTTGGTCGGCCGATCAGTGCTCAGCTTGGTTCAGGCCTAGCCTTTGTAGAGTAGTGCGTGGTTCAGTGATGTGATGATTTCTGGGTGTATGGGTAGTGGTGGCCAGGTATCCGAGGAGAAAAGAAGTGAATGGCTCCAAAGTTTTAAGTTTTACATGCATAATCTTGTGGAAAAAAATAAACATGCTTTGAGAAATCAAAATGCATTATGAAATAAACATGGGGTACATACCGATGTACCTACCGGCGAGGACTCATTGTTTTTCGTCCGTCGAGTGCAGACGTCTCCCAGAAATGATTTAACCTGATGATCTGGCCTCCGCATTTGAAGATGATGCGAAAGCTTTGCAACGCCAATCCTGTTCTGTTTTCTTCACACAAGATGTTGATGATGTTATTGTCTTCAGAGCCTTAACACTTTGTGTGAATTCCTTGGGTAGGGGCAGGAGTGGCTCGCTGTTGGTGACTGGTGGTTTTTGTGGCTTCCATCCATAAATCACCTTGATTTCGGGTCCGTCAAACTTTTTGTTTAGTTCTTTCTTGTTTCCTGCATGGTTAGCCAAAATCTCCCGACTGGTCTCTTGTACCACAGCAGCTAACTCGGCTGACTGGGTTTCTAGAATTTTGCTTAAGCGCAGTTGGTTTTTCACGGCTACTGACAAGGCATGGAATCTAGAGCTTAGATCATTCACCTTTCTCTTAGCAGGTATAGTGTATACGCTTCCTCCTTGCTGGGATGGGACCCAATTACGTGCTAGGAATAAATCTCTGCACTGTTGCCAATACTCCATCTTTGCCTGGTGGTTGTAGTACCACTGCAATGCTCTACCTGTTAAAGAGAATGGAAATAACCATTGCTTTGCCCTTCTTGCTAGTTGACTGCAAATTGCTGAGAAATGTTGGAGATGTTCTGCAGCATCTGTTATGGCCTTTCCGTTGAATGGCTTGGCTTGCACCATGGTGAAGTACGTTGAGTCGATCATGAGAGTTTCAGTTGCCATCTTGGTGCAAAAGTACTTCGAATTCAACCGACAGAATTTGGGGGATCAATTGGGTGCTCTCTTCTAGGTAGAAGAGTTCTTCGGTGAATCGATGATGTACCTTCTGTTTCACACAAAGAGAAACAGAACAAGGGTAAACCTGTCTAGAGATGGTAATTAATTGTGACATAGGTTAATACAGAGGTTAACATATTCTTTGTCCAAAGCTTTCCCCGGCAACGGCGCTAGAAATGCTTGTTGGCATTTCTTAGCATCACCACTACTGGAGTGATGGCACTAGAGATGCCTTAATATAAATCTTAGCGTTACACAAGTTCTACAAGCGCACAGAAGTACATTGTAGCATTTCACCCGGGAGTATTCCAGAGTATCGTATTTATTTCCTCAGGGAAAGCGTTTGGCAAAGTAATATATTATCCAATGTATCAACTATATCATAATCAATACACCAGAACCAGGACAGGGGATAGAATCATATGAAAGATTGGGTAGGTTGACACACAGAAGGTTTCACTGCTCAATATGTAAGTCTAGTTAATACGAAAGTCCTAAGAGAGAACTAGGGATTGTATGTACTTCTCACAAATGGGTTACATTCCTACAAGTATATACTGTACAAGCTTAATAAGGGATACATGATAGAGGACAAATCGAGGAGTCGTGGGATCCCCTCATCCAAGGGTACTGTCACGATGTTTATCACTACGGCCTGCAAACGCCAAACCCGAACGGCGAGGATTACAAGGGACGGACAGGGCTGTCACCACCTGCCGCCTACCTCTGAATACGTGGAGTAGGATATCCCCAACAGTATTCCATAACCCAAACACCACGTTTGTAATATGAAATACATCTTTACCAATTGTACGGAAAGGTAAAGAACAATCATAGAGATTCATTGGGCCATTGCCATAACATGCATCCGTTATACTAAGGTGTAAGACATACAACTCATATGATGAACACACAAGACTAGAAGTCAAGTAACATAAGCAAGATAGTATTTCCATTAAGGCTCAAAGTCTTACAAATAAGCAAAGGATACAAGATAACTGAGCTCTAGGCTTACCAAGACTCCTTCGGAAACCCGTAGAAGCTCAACTCCTAGAACTATTTCTCTACTAACTAAGACTATAACTTGTAGCAATTGGAGCTCTTCCTTCTGGTGTGTGTTGTACAGGAGGCGTTGGCACCTATTTATAGCACTTGGAGGTGGTTTCGGGTCGGTACAAGGCGGTTGAGGGCAAGTGGGCCCACCTCTGGATCGGCCGATCCCTTGACGTCGCCCGACCATCAGATGCACCGACGGTACTCATCCACGGTGTAGATTTGGTCCTGAAGTCGGTGTGGATGCGCACGAGAAGGGAGGACAGCAACGGCCACAGGACGGAGTCGGCCGACCTGGTCCAGGCGCGGTTCGCCACGGTCTTCTTCTGGGTCGCTGGAATGTGGACCCTTGTACTCGTGGAAGATGGGTATGGATCCTCGGAGTAACTGTTGGTTCTCATGTGGGCCCATCAATCCATGTACACCTCCTTATCCTTCTTGTCATCCCTTGGATTTAACCGTCATTGATTCAACGTTCTAGATGACAGGAACTTGTGCTTCTTCTGCATGGCCAAAGCTGGGCTTGGATGGTCATTAGGCCAGGTCGGCCGACCTGGTGGGGTCGGGCGACCTCGGCCTGGCCCTGTTTTGCTTCATCTTTTGGCCCATATCTCCTGCAATCAAATAAACTCCATGTACAAGTGGAACTACATTATTTGAAATCAAATCCTACTGATTACAGCTAATTTATTTCATTTTATCATGTTGGCGTTACAAGATATTCATGACTTAACAAGCGCCAACAGAGGGCGCCACCCTCCTCCCCGCTTCAACATCGCCACGGCCCGTGGCAACGCCCGCGTCCGCCATTCCCGTCGGCGGCGCTTCCTCCCCTGTCGCCGGCGTCCTCATCTCTTCCCTCGAATCCGCCATCCCTGCTATGAAGCTTGGGCGCGATGCGAATGCGTAGCGGTGCTGGCGGCGCTTGAACTCCGGCGGCAGTGTGCGGGCGGAGGGCGAATTGCTCTTGCGGCGGCGCTAAGCGGCGGCGGAGGCGCGGGATGTTTCTAGATTCGGAAATGACAGTGGTAAAAGTCGCCGGTTGACAGATCCAATTTATCCCCTCCCGTCGATTCAAATTACCCTAACGGCGCCGTAACTGACGGACGGAATCCGCGGAAGTCCCGTTAACTGCGGGCCAACAGCTCTCCGCGCGCCAACGGCTCCTTGCCCCAGTACTCGGCCAGTCCCGACCCTCGAGGACTCGGCGCTCTTGACTCCGGTCAATGGGTCTCCGGACTCAGCCAGCCCCGACCCTCGGGGACTCAGCGCTCTTGACTCCGGTCAACGGGTCTCTGGACTCGGCCAGCCCCGACCCTCGGGGACTCGGCGCTCTTGACTCCGGTCAACGGGTCTCCGGACTCGGCCAGCCCCGACCCTCGGGGACTCGGCGCTCTTGACTCTGGTCAACGGGTCTCCGGACTCGGCCAGCCCCGACCCTCGGGGACTCGGCGCCCTTGACCCCGATCAACGGGTCCTCGGACTAGGCCAGCCCCGACCCTCGGGGACTCGGCATTTCCACTACGATGAAGAAGTCTCTATGTTACTGTGCGAACCTATAACGCCTCTGTCGACTTTCGGGTCCTAGGAATACAGCTATTGTATCGATAGGGACAAGATTCATCAGAAAGCTATAAGTTACAAAGAGAGCCGGTCAAAGGCCGGTTACAAAGACCAAACACATCAACCGTCAAGATGACGGCCTGGGGCACTCGTCCCTATGCCTAGTGCTGCATCCGTAGCAAGCTTGGCCTACATGAGCTCCTCGCAAGCTCTCTTGTAGCACCACTGCAGCCGTCGACGAGACAGCACCAACTGAGGGTTGTTAGCGAATGCCTCCGGTTATCCCTTGCTCTACAAAGCATTTCACCCCACATGGCCCTCGTCACACGGGAATGTAGGGGTGAACGGGACAGCATTCAGACGCCAATCAACACCTCAGGATCTTCGCAAGCACTCTTCTAGCACCAAGCTACCAAGTCCCCATGATTCCTCCCTAGAGGATGAACCCAGGAACAAGTCCCCAACATTCTTCAAGCTAAGTGGTTGGTACGCCTATCATCTGATTACCGCAAGGCCCTGTGCCTTGGTGACTATTTATAGCCTTGTGCTAGACCATCGCATGTGACTCCGGTTGCATTGTTCAGCGCGTGAGCTCTGTGCCACGCAGCAGCTCCTCTCTTCGAGGTGCTCAGTCCGCCCTTATCACCTTCGGCTTCATCCGACCACGGGAGTGTTCTGTGCATTCACGTGAACCCTGTTCTTGTCACGACTCGTCTGGCAAAGCTTATCCTTTGGGCGGCCTGACTGCCCCGAAGCTTGGAGATCCTTTTCTTTTGACCATTAGCCCGACTTTTCTAGTCGGCCCAATGCTCGGGGACTACTCCATATGGAGGGCTCCTTGCGTCGCCCTCCATATGCCCCATCAGGATGTGTCACTTTTCCCAAGTGGCGCAGCTCCTCAGTGTCCGACTCGGCCACGACTCGGCGCTATGCCACTCGCGGCTCCGCCTCGGGTTTGCCCAGGGTCATCCCCGGATGGCCTGCGGTTTTCTTTTTTGTGCACCACCCACCCTTGTGTCGGCTTGCCGACCAAGATGCTTCAGCCGACCTGGAAGGCTTCGTTTCTTCATCGACAGTCCGACACGCGCCTGCACGTTGCTCGGGGACTTGTGGGTACCCCTGGGCCCACTACCGATCGGGTAGCCAGTCGGCCTGGTCCCACATCTGACAAGGAGGTGGGCCGATCCCAGGCCGGCCCACGAGGATCCTCGGCTTGATGGACAAGATTGGAGAAGACTTAGCCCGCAAGGTATTCGGCGATATCCTCGGAACCCGCCCGGAGATTATATGGCAACCGACTCAGATTAGTTTCCTAGTCAGAGCCGGATACAATTAGAGATAACCGACTTGTAAACCCTAGGCCGTCAGCCTATATAAGGCGGCCTAGGTCGACCCCTTCATTCATTGGATTCCTAGTTACCAAATCCTTCATTGTAACCAAGAGCTCGCCGTTGTTCCCCGGAACTCGCCGAGCCGATCAATACAAGACCCCCGAGCACAGGACATAGGGTATTATACCTCCGGGTAGCCCGAACCTGTATAATCCATGTGTCCCTGTGTTACCTCGAGCTCCCTAGTCCAGCGATCTCCCTTTGCCTACAAATCAACCATCTGGGTACGTCCGGTTGGACTGCCGGTCAATAGATCCGACAGCAAAAGAACAAGAATTAAGAGGAAGAAAGTGATGATGAGAAAGACCACAAGAAGAAGCATCACAAGGAGAAGAAAGATGAGAAGAAAAAGCATTACAAGAAAGGCAAGAAGAAAGAAGCCAAGGCTATATTGGAGAGTGGGTGACCGATGTTGAAGATTCGGATAATTCCTCCTCCTCTTCAAGTGAAAGTGAAAATGAAGGCATTGCCGGTCTTGCTATCAAGGTTCTCTTCCTCCACCACCAACGTCACTATTCTCTACATCAAGCTCCCACATTTGCCTCATGGCAAAAGGTGATCACAAAGTGAGCAAAAGCAACCATGGCTTTAGTGATGATGATGATGATGATGATACTAGTGATAGTGATGATGATGAGTATGCACAACCTTCATATGATGAGCTAGTTGAAACACTTGATGATTATAATGAGGCTATCATTAGTTCAAAGAAAAAGGTTGAGAAGTTAAAGCTAGTCAAGAATAATTTAGTGAACAAGGTGAATGAGCTTGAGGCTAGCAACTTAGAGTTCAAGGGTAGCCATGATGATTTGATGAAATCTTACAATGAACTCAAGTCAAAGCATGAAAAGTTGAAGAATGATTTTCAAGAACTCAACACTAGTTACAAGAATCTTGAGTCCAACTTTGATGCAATGTCAAATGAGAAGTGTGTTGAAGTCACTCAAGTAGAGAAAGTTGATTGCTTTATTTCATGTGATGATTTGCTTGATTTGCCCAAGACCTCTTCCATTTGTGACAAGTGCAAGGGCAAGAATATTGTTGTTGTGGAATCATGCAATGATGAGATCTCTTTTGACAATGATGTGCTCAAGAGAGAAAATAAAGCTATTGTTATTGAGAATGCAAAGCTCAAGCAACAAGTTCTTGATCTCAAGAATATGCAAGCTCAAGTGCCACAAGTCAAAATATTGAAGCCACAAGTTGCACAAGTCAATGCCAAAAATGATTATGATCCAATGCATTAAGGAAGAAAATTGTATGACAACTTGGTCAAGTTAAGTGAGGGCAAGAATGCATTCAAGTATCCTCTCCAAAGGTCATGGCAGAGCAACCTAAAGCTTCCTTCCGGTCCAAGGCCAAGATATTGCATGGAATGCAAGAGAGAGGGTCACTTGTCCTTTCAATGCAAGACACCTCCTCCCCCCAAGCTAGCAAATCACCTAAGACCCATGGCTTTCAACCAACTCTATGCATTGTCAAGATTGGGAAATGGCAAGGTTGTTGTGAGGTTCTATGGCCGCAAGGATAGTTCATGGCCTAAGCAACTTTTGGTGCCCAAGGCTCTCATTGCTAGTGCACAAGCTCATCCTCATTGCTCCACCACAAATGTCACATCTAGCTCTAGTTCTATCACTTAAGCTTCCAACAAAGTTTGGGTGGCTAAACCCCAAGCTTGATCATGTTCGTGGATGTAGGTGAACTACAAGACCGGAGGACACCATTGGGTTCTTGATAGTGGTTGCACTCAACATATGACCGGTGATCCCCAGATGTTCACCACATTAGATGAAGATGTTAGCGGGCACGACAAGATCAAATTCGGTGAGCATTCAAAGGGCAAGGTTGAAGGATTGGGAAAGATTGCTATATCCAATGATCATTCATTTTCCAATGTTCTCTTGGTTGATTCATTGAACTTCAACTTATTGTCCGTGGCTCAAGTTTGTGATCATAGTTTCAAATTCACCGATGAGGTTGTGAAAGTCACAAGGAAGTCAAACAATCATGATCTTATATTCAAAGTGCTTTAGATACAACAATCTCTATCTTGTGGACTTCTTTTCTAGTGAGGCTAGCTTGTCAACTTGCTTATTCACCAAAGTATCAAAGGGTTGGTTATGGCATAGAAGGCTTGCACATGTTGGCATGGGTACTCTCAAGAAACTCTTGAAGAATGATTTGGTTCGTGGTTTTGAAAGGACCTTGATGCTGCCTAGAGAGGGGAGGGTGAATAGGCGTATCTGCAGATTACAAAATCTAATTCCAACTGTCAGCATCAAGACCGATAAAAATGATTTGGCAAACTGGTAAAACCGGTTTGACACAGAATACACCAACAAATTAAGATTTGCCCCTCTACTAATTCTAGCACAAACCACAGATGGTGTGAAGGATCCACAGATGTTTCCAAGTGTTCCAATGAAGCTCCTACACACAGCTCAAGCACACCAAAGTAGATCGAAGCGGAAGCACAAGTAAATTGCTAGAATTGACAAAGTGAGAAAAATTCAAACCAAGACACAAGGAGTTGTTTTACCGAAATTCGGATTCACTGCTTGCACTAAGTTGCTACTAAGGCACAATGAATCCTACTCTCCGTTGAGGAAGCTTATGCGACCACACAAGGTCAAGCTATTTCCTTCTTCCACTAAGAGACCTCTTTTCTTGCGGGGGTGAGGTGAAACCTTCACAAACAATCCCGTGGCTCACCATACACTACGGTAGCTCACCGGGCGACGCCTAGCTGTCTAGGAGGATGAACCTCTAAGAGTAACAAATGCTTCAACAGTTGCTTGACTGAACCACAAGTGCTCAAGGATTAGAATTGCTCTCCAATGCTCACACACAAGTCACTCTCTCAACCCAACTCAAAGGATTCAAGCTATGAACTCAAGTGTCACTTAGAGAGGTTGGGGAGAGCTTAGCTGGCCTCTAGAATGTGTCAAACACGAGCAGAACCAGCAGCCACTCCAAGAGGAACTCATGGGTATAAATACCTATCTCTCCAAAAACTAGCCGTTTTTCTGTCAGAGAAAACCGGTTCCACCGGTTGCAAAAACCGGTTCCACCGGATTTCAAACAAACTAGCCGTTAGACGCTCGAGGCCACAAAACCGGTTTCACCAGTTCCCAAAACCGGTTGGGAACCCCCACTAAGTTAGAAACTCTCATGGTTAGACTCACAAGGGTTCACTTGAGCACTTTTGGAGTTTGTCATTCAACCAATATTGCATCCCTCTTGATAGTACGGCATATCTATACTCAAAACATAAGATAAATCATAAATCAACCACTTGAGCTTGTATGTCAACCATCATGCCAATACTTGAACAATCACTTCTTTGAGGGCTTTCAACATTGTATCTTAAACTGAGCATACCCTCCTTGAGCTAGTGACTTAGGATTTTCCACAACTTATGTTTGAGTCCACTTTAATCCTTAAGCCACTCCCTTTATCAACCATAACATATATATGCATTGTATTGCTTCTCTTAACAGGACTTGGATATGATACTTCGAAACCCCCCGATATTAGATACTTTACCTTAGCAATTCGCACATGGTCATAAGTCATCACTTAACCAAAACTTGCTTAGTCCCTCGCTCTAGTCATCTCATTTTGTTTCTTCACCACTTACCCTTGCATCATCAAGTTAGCTTTGCTTTGCCATAGAGTGAATTCCATTTGAAGGATTCTTCAAATGCTTGTTCTTGATTGATAAAGAATATCCCACACAATACAAGCTTCCAATTATGAAGACCAATATGTAATACATATGCTCATGTCATTTTATCATACATCCATGAAGTCTTGCAATATCCAATTCTATGTATTATTCTTCTTTTTTTAACTGATCCATAAATCTCTATCTTCATCATAGTGATAGTGTCTCATGTCTTGTCCAAAGAGCATCCATGACATGAGATCAATAATGACCCAAACAAACTTCTTTAAAATTATCATCCCAATATTTAATGACAGTCCTTCTTAAGCAATTAGAGACCACATATCATGCATAGAACCATGTCTCCATCATGAATACCAATTACATGCCATTTTCAACAATCTAGAATCATGGGATCATACTTGCTTGATTTGATTAATAACCACATATATATCATGAGCATATTAACTATAAATAAACTATAAGAATAGATCCCTGCTCATGCACTTAAACAAACAAGTTAGTCCTTTAATCGTTTTGTCACTCAATTCACCAAAATCCACTTGAGGGCCTAGATGCACTTTCAGGTTTGAGTGATAGTGTTTGAGAAGGACAAACTTTGTAGTTCTTGTCAAATCAGCAAGTAAGTGGCAAACACTCATCCATCCAAGGCCTATGTATCAACAACAAGACTACTAAAGTTGCTTCACATGGATCTATTTGGACCAACAACATATGTTAGTCTTGGTGAAAATCTCTATTGCTTGGTGGTTGTAGATGATTACTCAAGATACACTTGGGTATTCTTTTTTCAGGACAAGACCGAAGTGGCCAACACATTCAAGACCTTTGCAAAGAAAGCTCAAAATGAAACAAGCAACCTTTGTGAAGATTAGAAGTGACAATGGGAAAGAGTTTGACAACACAAGCATTGAGTTGTATTGTGATGACAATGGAATCAAGCATGAGTTCTCCGCAACCTATACTCCTCAATAAAATGGTGTAGTTGAGAGGAAGAACCGAACATTGATCACTTTAGCAAGAACTATGTTAGATGAATACAACACTTATGAGAAGTTTTGGGCCAAAGTAATCAACACCGCATGCTATGCATCCAACCGGCTCTTTCCTCACCGCTTATTGATAAAGACCCCTTATGAGTTGCTCATTGGGAGAAAGCCCAATATCTCCTACTTCCGGGTGTTTGGTTGCAAGTGCTACATCTACAAGAAACAGCAACACCTAGGAAAATTTCAAAAACATTGTGATATTGGTTTTCTACTTGGTTACTCATTGAAGTCCAAAGCATACAGAGTATTCAACCATGCCATCGGCTTAGTTGAAGAAACATATGATGTGGAGTTTGATGAATCTAATGGCTCCAATGGAGCACATGAAAATTGTGATGATGTAGGTAATGAACCATTGAGGAAGGCCACAAAGAACATGCCTATTGGAACAATCAAGCCGAAAGAAGAAGATGATGATGAAGTTCAAGTTGTTGATCCCCCATCCTCTTCATCCATGGTGCCTCAAGTTGATGGTGAAGACAAGCAAGGTGATAGTGACCAAGTGGAAGATCCACCTCTTCCACTTGAGGACACTCATGTACCACAAGATCAAGTTGAGGCACAAGCTCAAGAAGTTGATGCTCCACAAGCCCCTCAAGAAGTGGTTGAGAGAAGACACAATCCAAGAATTCAAGCTCATCCACATGACCTCATCATTGGAAGTCCAACAAAGGGGATAAGAACTCGTAGAACTCAATATAATAACTTTTGCGAGTTTAATGCATTTGCTTCTTGCATTTAACCTTTCAATGTAGATGAAGCTTTCAAGGATCTGGATTGGGTGAATGCAATGCATGAAGAATTGAACAACTTCACCTGCAATGATGTTTAGACTCTTGAAGAGCGACCCAAGAATGCAAGAGTGATTGGAACCAAGTGGGTGTTTCGCAACAAGCAAGATGATCAAGGTGTTGTGGTGCAGAACAAGGCAAGGCTAATTGCAAAGGGGTTCTCTCAAGTTGAAGGATTGGATTTTGGAGAGACCTTTGCACCGGTGGCAAGACTAGAGGCAATTCACATCCTTCTTTCTTATGCTTCAAGTCACAACATGAAGCTATATCAAATAGATGTGAAGAGTGCCTTCTTGAATGGATATATCAATGAGCAAGTCTATGTTGCTCAACCACCGGGCTTTGAAGATGCAAGATATCCCAACCATGTCTATAGGTTGTCCAAGGCACTCCATAGTCTCAAACAAGCTCCTAGAGCTTGGTATGAGCGCCTTAGGGACATCTTCATCTCAAGGGATTTCAAGATTGGCAAAGTTGACACAACACTATTCACCTAGAAGATTGATGAAGAACTCTTCATTTGTCAAGTCTATGTTGATGATATTATCTTTGGCTCAACAAATGAAGACTTTTGCAAAGAGTTTGGTGATATGATGTCAAGAGAGTTTGAGATGTCCATGATTGGAGAGCTCACATTTTTCCTTGGGTTTCAAATCAAGCAACTTGAAGAAGGGACTTTCATTTGTCAAGGAAAGTATACCAAAGACCTTCTCAAGCGCTTCAAGATGGAAGATTGCAAAAGTATCTCTACACCAATGGCTACAAATGGACATCTTGACCTAGATGAGGGAGGTAACCTGGCTGATCCAACTCTCTACGGTTCTATGATTGGTAGTTTGTTATATCTTGCTGCATCTAGGCTTGATATCATGTTTAGTGTTTGTATGTGCACTAGATTCCAAGCCAATCCTAAGGAGGTACACTTAGTAGCCGTGAAAAGAATCTTTAGGTACCTCAAACTCACACCAAGCATTGGCCTTTGGTATCCCAAAGGAGCTAGATTTCTACTCGTTGGCAATTCCGATTCGGATTATGCGGGTTGCAAGGTTGATAGGAAAAGCACCTCCGGAGGGTGCCAATTGCTTGGTAGATCACTTGTTTCTTGGTCCTCTAAGAAACAAAATAGTGTTGCCTTGTCGACCGCCGAAGCCGAGTACATAGCAGCCGGTTCTTGTTGTGCTCAAATCCTTTACATGAAACAATCCCTTCTGGACTATGGCATAGTTCTAGAAAGGGTACCTTTGTTGAGTGACAACGAGAGTGCGGTTAAGCTTGTTAACAACCTGGTTCAACACTCACAAACAAAGCACATTGATATTCGCCATCACTTCCTTAGAGACCATTTTGCTAAGAATGACATATCACTAGAAGGTGTAAGGACGGAAGATCAATTGGCGGATATCTTCATAAAGCCCCTAGATGAGAGGACGTTTTCCAGGTTGAGGAAGAGCTCAATGTGCTTGACTTTGCTAACTTTCACTAACTTACTAGTCTAGGGCTGCTTGTGCTTACATTGCATTTGTATAACTTGTCATATACATTAGGTGCTTGTCTAACCCTTGCAAGATAGTGATGAGATAGGAAAGGTTGAAACTGTTTGGTCTCTTGGTTGCTCTAGACTCGGGTGAGGCTCATCATAAGCAAGCTTTCAAGGGGATCAAATGTGAAAAGATAGATTTAAATTGATGTCTTAAATTCTTGTCTTGCATTTGCATGCATATGCATGGTTGTTGTTTTTGTCGTTTTGTTGGCATTTGGTTGTGGCACGCATTTAGGGGGAGATTTCTTTGTCTTTGACAATTTCTAAAACTCCTAAATGTGTGGTGCCCTCCTATGCTTTGGCTTTGGTTTTCTATTGAAAAATGTGTACTTAGCCTAAGGCAAAATATTGAAAATATTTTCAAATGAGAGTTTGAGAGAGGTTCCCTTGTCTCTGTCCAAGAATGCGTTTATTTGCTTCTTATTGGACCCTTGGACATGAGATAATACTTAGTTCAACAAATTCCAAATCAAACTCAATCTATAAAGTGCAAGTTCTGCTTTGACAGCAAGCTGCGGTGCTGAGTGTAATGGCCACCGCAATAATCGGTGCTCTGTGGCTGGTAATCATGTTTTCAGCGCAATCACGGGAAGTTGCGGTGCTAATTTCATACATGACCGCAACAGTCGGTGGTCCTGGTGAAATCTGAAAAAGCTCTCTGGATTGACAGACTGTTGCAGTGCTCTCGTCAAAACCAACCACCGCAACAATCGGTGGTACTTTTCTCAGGTGGCAGTCTCTCATGCACAGGATGTTGCGGTCCTTGACCTTGGACCGATCGCAACAGTCGGTGGGTTCTTTGCTTAGCTCAGTTCGTCTCTGGTTTGAGCGACTGTTGCGGTGGGTATTTCACCCTACCACCACAATAGTCGGTCCTCGCGTGGATTTGTGCCATTCAGTCTTTTCACCGCTCGATCTCAGCCGTCCGTCTCAATCTTAACCCTAACCACCGTCAACTCTTCCTCACTCATTCAGCCGCCGTTCGCCCTCATCCGTACGCCACCGGCCGCCATTCACGCTGTGCGCCGCCACCCTCGCCCTCGCGCGCGCGCCCCTCACTGGCCGTCGTCCACGCTCGCACCGCCGCGCCACTGTTTCCACCTCACATCGCGCGCCGCCTCGCCGCAGCGCCACCGCCGCACCCCTGCTTCGCCATCTCCTCCACGCCTCACAGCCGCATCCACTCACCGCTGCCTCACCCGTGCGCCGCCGTCCTTCAGCCACGCGTCGGCGTCTGCGGTCGCCGCCGTGCCACCACAGCCTCCTCGTCCCCCTCTGCTCAGATTTCATCTCCTTTCTCTCAGGTGCAGCTCTCAAGGTGAATTCCAAATTCATCCCTTCTCACTCTCTTCTGTCAAACTCTTGCTAGTGCTCAAATCTGAGTTCCATGAGACGATTTGTGGATGTGTGTGCTATGAGTTCACATGTATGCCTACTGGATTATCTTTCTGGTGTCATGATTGATTCAATTGAAGATTTGGGGGCGGTTTCTTTAACTCAATTCTATGGGGAAATGCTGTCCAAATTTTCTGTGGGAGGCCCAATGTATGCATTAGGTTAACTGCTTTATTTATCCTCTCCCACATGCCTTGTGCAAAATGACCTAGTGCTTGTGCTTCAATGTCTTATCCAATCCAAAATTCATGACAATCAATAAGCTCTAGTGTTTGTCTCTTTCATGATCATGTTCACTAATGCCATATCTATCATAGGATTTTAGTCATTTTTCCGAGCTCTCACCTAATTCATGGTTTTGGACTCTCTTTTCTCTAGAAAGTGCTTATTAATGTATATATATATCTTTCTATCATCTCTATACGTGCAGGGTGTTCTTGGGTAGTGATCAGTGGCAGATGGCAGTTGATTGACAGATTTCAGTGGCAGTTGCTCGAGGCCAAGCCTCAGGTGTTTTCTTTGAACGTTGAGGCCAAGCCTCAACTAAAGTCCTTGTCAAGGGGAGCTTTGACAGTTGCAGCGATTTTCTGTCAGTGTCAGTTGTCTTCTAGCAGTTGCAGTGGATTTCTTGCAGAGTCAGTTGTTCTCAGTTTGATTCAGTGATGGCCAGGACGAAGACCCCAGCTCCTACCGGCAATGGGGACTCATCACCTCGCCAGGGCCTCATCTCGCTTGATTTGGAGGTTGAGGATTGAGAACGAGACCAGGTGGTTCCCTGCTCGTCGGCTTCTCATAGGTCTGTTTTGGACACTGTTGCAGCAGACGTTCTATAATGCATTCAACTTGGCTCATGTCTCACTCTACAGATTTCACCGGCGGATGGATATTGCCTGGATAGCCAGAGCAGTGCCAGTTAAGCCCATTGTGCTCGAGTCTTACTTCTCCTATATGCCTGGACTACTTGAGCTCTTCATGTTGCCCACCAAGTACTGCAGAGAGTAGGTTCGTGTCTTCTACACGACAGTCTAGATGCCACTTGATCGATCGACGATGACTTTCATGTTCTGTGGCGTGAAGTATACTTTGAGGCATCAGGATCTTCACGGACTTCTTGAGCTGCCACTCTACGCCGAGAAGCTTCACGAGAGGTGCAACCCTTCAGCTATTCCTCCTCGGCGTCCTCTGTCCAGTGGGGTCGTGCCACCGTCAGCCGAGATGATGGCACCGTGCTTCAGACAGCCCTTTGGTCTAGCTTCACCTCGGCATCCGATGGATTTGACACTGCTTGCATATGTTATACTTGAGGCACTTCGTCGGTCTTTGCACCCCAGGTCAGGAAACCGCGAGACCATCACAGCACTGCAGCAGTGGCTGCTAGCTCACATTGTTGGTCGCAGGCAGTTCGATATGATTGATTTCTTGATGGCAGGATCCAGGACGTGATTTCATATGGGATGAGTGTCGGCCGCACTTTGCCCTACGCTCACATTTTGACACATATGCTGGCTAACTTAGCAGGTTCTCGGGAGGAGAACCTCGCTAAGTTAGATGAGAGAGGGCAGGTGGTGCCCCTTCATACCCTATGTACAAGGCTGCCAAGCCTGACGACCGACGCAATAGAGGACAGAGGCCGATTGCGATGATCAGATAGGCAGTTCCTCCAGAGCAGCAGGCAGAGTAGGCAGCAGAGGACGAGGCCCTTCGAGAGGCAGAGCACACAGCTGGACTTGAGTCGATACTCGATAGCTCTGACCTCTCGGAGGAGGACAGCTCAGACTCGGAGTACGTGCTCCCTGACTCACCGCCGTATCGAGGAGCTCACAACGCTGAGGCTGGCAGGTCCGGTACAGCAGCTTCCGAGTTCGATGACCCCCCAGCCTCCTCTGCTCCCGCTATAGCTCCAGCAGCAGCCCCAGCTCCTCCCGCTTTGCCAGACTTCTGAGATATAAACGATTCTATCATGGCACTCGGACAGACAGTGACTAGTATTCAGGCTGCATAGACAGCCAAGGATGAGAAGTACGATCTCAGGTTTGCTGTGATTCTTGAGCAGCAGTAGAGGATGGTTGAGGAGCAGCGCCGTATGGCCGCCGAGCAGGAGGCACACTGCAGGAAGAATGAGATTTACTTTCAGCTCCTCTTCTAGCAGGTTGGGATTCGGATGCCCTCTCTTCCGCCGACTCCAGCTCCAGTTCTTCCAGCTTCTTCAGAGTCCGACAGGGCCAGTACTCGAGCCAGTTTCACCGATCAGACCTATGGCCAGTGTTGGTGGCTTCGTCCCGCCTCCTCCGGTGTATGAGACCCCTCTTCCACACAAACCTTCTCAGTTCTTGACACCGGAGGCCTCGTTACTTGCGAGTTTCACCAGTTCAGCTGCTCTGGCTTCTCCTTCAGTTCTAGTCTCCGTCTCCATGCCAGCTAGTACTTCTTCAGTGTCGAGGTCCCTTGAGGCGTTATACTCACAGCTAACAGGTGAGAACACACCTGACCCGCAGCAGTTTGTTACTGAGATCTTGACGACAGAGCAGCCTCAGCAGTCTGACGACCAGACACTCACAGCTTCAGTGACGATAGACTCTACTTTGGTCACTGCAGAGGTCGTTGGTTCTTCTTCAGCTCCATAGCCTTAGGCTTTCGGTTAAGAGACCGAGGACCCAGTTGACGCCGCCTTGAGGACCTTCACTCCGTCTCCCGAGGACACTCTAGCTCAGGCTCCTTCCGCTCTAGATGCTTAGTCAGTTTTGGTGCTTGACGCCAAAGAGGAAGATGTCAGGGAAGTTGTGAGAGTTAGGGGGGAGCTTGTGTAGTATAGCTTTTGGTTCTTTGATGTGAACTCTCATGCATCATGTTTATATTTCTGCATTCATACTTTGGCTTGCTACTATGGTTGATGACATGTGCTTGTGCTTTATTTCTTATATATATGCCATGTCATGCTTAGTTTGTGTATGTGCTTGTCCTTAATATCCTTTTCATACGCGTTGTTTCATTATTCCCATCTCCTTTTATTCACAAATATTCTATATGAAGTTGTGTTGTCATCAATCACCAAAAAGGGGAAGATTGAAGGTGCATCTAGGCCCCTAATTCGATTTTGAAGATTAATGACAACATGATCATTGCGACTAACATGTGTTTTGCAGCGGCATTCATTAAGTTAGTGCAATGATGGGTTTTCATGGTATTCTTGGCCCCCCATCATTTTATTTATATATGTTGGTTCAAAGGATATGCGAGAAGCGTAAGGACAAGCTAGTCCCAAGTGCCGTTTGGAGTTGAGAGGCACTTGGATTAGTATAGGTCTTTGTTTTTCCTTTGACCGTACTATTAAGGGGGGTAAGAGTTGTAGCTTGACCTAAATAAGACTAGAGTCTAAAGGTGATGCACACTTGTGAAATTCTAGCACTAGATAGCTCAGATGAAGCCATGGAAGCTAAGGAAAAAGTTAGAAACTCAAAAGAATTTGAATTGGTCGAGTTTCATAACTTGGGAATGCATTCCTGCACCCCACTGACTGTTGTGGTGGTGACCAAGATGGTCACCGCAACAGTCGGTCAGGCTAGGGCCGTCAGGGCCAATACAAGGCAGAAGCCACCGACTGTTGCGGTACTGGTACTCAGGTACCACCGCAACAGTCGGTCGTCACGACTTCAGCAGCAGCTGAGCCCCAACAGCTAGTTGCTTTGCTTGGGCTATATATACTCCATGTATTGGTTCAATTCAGCACTCTTGCGACCTAAGGAAGTTCATAGTCATATTTGAGAGCTAAGAGCAAGCAAAGCACTAGAAGTGAATGAAAAGTTCTTGATTGTGAAAATTAAGGACATCATTAGTGCTTAGTGAGTAGCAAGTGTGCATCCACCATTGTCTCTTGTTTTGTGCAGGTCAAGTGAAGCTATTGCTTATTACTCTTGGTGATCGGCATCACCTAGACGGCTTGGTGGTGGTGTTCTTGGTGATCTCTAAAGGAGGCGTCTTGTGAGAGGCCCAAGAAGGTGTACACGGTGTTTGGAGTCCGCCGTTCTGGAGGGGACAATCGACATCCACTAGAGAGCACTTGATCCTCGTGTTGGATCAAGGGGGAGCAACACCCTCATGTTGGGTGCTCCAATGAGAACTAGGGGAGAGTGCCAACTCTTCGACACCTCAGGAAAAAATCTGGCTTCCTAACTCTCTTTACATTTGGCAATTTACATTTCCGCATTTACATTTTCGCCTTTACATTCCTAGAATTGCCATGCTAGACTAGGATTGGAACTAGGTTGCAAAACTCCTTTTCCAACTAGATAGTCACACTAGCCAGAAATAGACACATTGGGTGAATTGGCTTGGTTAGGTGTTTAATTTCGCAAAAAATTGTTAGAAGCCTAATTCACCCCCTTTTAGACATCTTGATCCTTTCAGGCTCTAGAGAGCACCGCTGTCCGCGGCGCTTGCTGCTCAGCTACGGGTAGCCCTCAGGCACTTTGCCTCCCACCTCTAATGCCCTCTGCTTGGCTCCGTGCATTCTGGAGGAGAGGCAACTGGATCTTCCAAATTCCCTTTCTGATTCTCACTCTTCACCATGCATCCCCTCCATCAGATCTCTATGCACTGGAGCGCAATTCCATGGGAAAGCGTGAGTATTAAGATCCTATATTTGTGGTGATTGGGAGTGATAATTGGCGGGAAGAACCAATTGATTCTCTTGTGTTCACGCATATCCTTGCTTTTGAGCGATGTGTAATTTTTTGTTAGCTTCCTCGTGGGTTCCTGCCGGCGCCTGCAGACTTGCTTGGATGCACCCGCATGGCCTAGCAGATCAATGCAGGAAGAGACGCAGCTGCAAGCGGCTCCTGCAAAGGAAGTCGGTTCAGCATGGTTGCGGCGCTCTGCAGGAGGCCCATAGACGCGCGTGCTTGCATCTCTAGTTAGAGGTGGGTTTAGAACTCTAAACGTTGTTATATTTAGAACAAATTTTGAACCTTATCCTTGCTATATTCTTGCAGTCTGTTCGGTTGGCTGGCGGCTGGTGGCTGGTGTTGATTTGTTGTGAGAGAAAAGTACTGCTGGCTGGCTGATGGCTGGTGCTGATTTGTTGTGAGAGAAAAGTACTGCTAGCTGGTGGCTGATAAGCCAAGCGAACAGGCTGCAACGGAAGGAGGAAGGAATACTACCCTCTTCGTATCAAAAGAAAATATCACAACAGCGGTTCTTTAATTGTCCGTGTGTGTCGCTGGAGGTTAGAAAATTGCAGCAATAATGGAGATGAAGCCCTCTTGCCAGAAACGTGTGGGCGATCTTCCTCTGACCAGAATCTCTTGTTCGCTAATTTTTTTTCAGCACGGATGCCTCGAGCCTGTATATCATACAAACTATTTACTCTACTGAAAGGCGGCGCATTAATTAGGATGTGAAAAGAAGATAGAAAATTTGTTATTTTTCATCGTCACACTGTCATGGATGGCTTGACTGATGGTAGATGGGTTCGTGAAATAAAAGGTCCTATAAAAATGTGAAGGTTTTGGCGCAATACCTCCGGCTCTAGAATCGGTTACTTGACACGCACCTCACCAATGAACGTGTGATCGTTTCATATCGAAGTGGTCTGCTGCTGGAGAATATTCAGCAAGGAACATGTATACCAAGCCTTATTTCCATACGTGGTCGCACTTATCTGCCGAGGGGCAAGACGATATGGAAGTCGAGGTCTTCTAGCACACAATAGTTTAAACCAACACTCTCTGCTGAAAGACAACCTACGTTCGATTGTCTCGGCTTCTTGCAAACAGTCACTCTTGCCGGCCCCTGATGACAAACTGTTAGTTTGGTGGGGACAAGGATTTTAGTTACCCTAGTATATGGGTAGGTTTTACCCTAACCATTCAGTACCGCTACTGTATCCTATCGAGATTTGAACCGGGTCAGAATGACAAACAATATGTCAATTCCAATACGTATCGACGTATATGTACATGTTTGGATCCATAATAAATAAGTTTCCTGCTCCTCATCTGCCACCCTCGCTCCTCCATTCGTTCTCCTCTCACCATCCATCTCCCTCCGAATGGGTGGCGGCGTAGATCCGGCGTATTTGGGTCCAGATCCACCAATTGTGGTGCACCTCCGGCATCTTTGGGTCCAGATCCGGCACGGCGCCGGGCGGCCGCTCGGCAGTCGGGGCGTTTAGCGGGCGCTCGTCTTGGGGGTGCCGCGGTAGGCCCAATTAGCCGCGGGGGCGTGTGATTGTGCAGTGCGGCTAGGTGCAGCGTTGCCAGCCAGATGCAACACGGGCAACCAGACCGCGGCGTGGCATGGCTCTCCCAGATCAATGGACCAAATCGAACTTTTCATGGTTAAATGTGTCGATTTCTAGAGGCTTGGCGGCGTTGGGAGAAGGAGGAACCGAAAGGAGAAGAATGAGTCTCGGCCTCGGGGAGAGGAGGGGCTGCTAGCTTTTGCCTGGATGCTGAGGTTGGTGCCGAGCTCGGGCCACGTCACCGCCACGTCATTAGCGACGACGACACGTGCCCTAGATCTTGGCGTCATGGCCCATGGCGCTGAGACGTTGTACCTCGGCGCCGTGGGTCATGGCGTCGAGCTCAGGGTCCATTTTTGTAAATTTTTCCGTCAGAAATCTATTTGTGAAATTTTTTCATGAAAAGAGCTTAAAAAAAGGAAAAAGTCGGCACTAGGATCTGGCCGCGGGCTCAGACGGCGAGCTGGGGCCGCCATCATGCCTCCATCTTTGCGAGGATCCCGTGGCTGCCGTGCTGTTCCGCCCCCTCCGACCGTCCGCTCGCGCCGCGCTCGAGCCTGCTTGCCTGGCGCCCGGCGGCGAGCTCGCACGGAGCGAGGCGTGGCTGCCGACGCTCGCGGCCGCGCACAGCGTGGCGGGGCAGCATGGCAGCGTGGAGGCCCACGCGGGCGTGCCCGACCGAGCAAGGGCGGCCCGTGCGGCAGCGGTGAGCAGCGTTTCTTCCTCATTATTTTATTCTCGTTTTTTCTCCCGTGCGGCGGCTGCAACGATTTTTCTCTCGTTATTTTCTTGGTGCATGGGATGCTCGGCTCGGCCTGCGTGGGCGGCAGCATGGCCGGCCAGGGAGCACGGATGATTTCAATTTTATCCGCCCTTTGGTGTTTAGGGAATGTACCATGTATCTGATCAGTACAATTTTATTTACAAATTTATATCTATGTTCACGGATGCCGAGTACATACAATGTTTTTCTCATGTAATTTTTTATTGACTGAAAGATGTACCAGAAATGAGATGTACCAGATACATGTTGCAACAATGGAGACGTACAACAATGAAACGATCATATTGATCTGCCGTACAATGACATTGACCTGCTGTATCGATTTGTATTCCTGTATCGATGAGTAATACTTGTTTTTGTTCGTAAGTTACGGGTCGGCAGCACATAGGTGTAATGTTAAACATAGCTCATTGTTCGATGTCTGGCCTCCACTTCGGATGGCGATGAACACTAAGTTTATTTAAAATAATAAGGTATTTTTTAAAAAAACATGTATGTTTAAAATTTGAGAAGTATGTACTTAAATTTTACATGAGTACTAGCCCGTATATACAACGGCAGTCACGACCTCATGGTACTCATGGTTAAAAAAAAACATGTATGTTTAAATTTGAGAAGTATGTACTTAAATTTTACATGAGTGCTAGCCCGTATATACAACGGCAGTCACGGCCTCGTGGTACTCATGGGTGGCCCTAATTTTAGATGGCGATGAGCGCTAAATTTGTATTACAACAAAGCAATATTCTTTTAAAAAAATCCATGTTCAATTTGGTAAGTACACTTGTTTGTGCTTGGTGTTGAACGAGATATGACAGGTACCACGACGGACGTGGTCCACCATATGAAACAAATGTAGTAACAAAGGCACATGCGACCTATGGTACCGGCAGGTGACGCTAGTTTCATCCAACTATTGCTGAGTGGTACTAGGTACGCGTCATAGCGACGGAGAGGTACAATAACACTAGCGACCCAAATTACCAACAATTGATGCTAATTTCATTCGACAAGGTTTGAGATGTACTAGGTACGCGCCACAGTGACAGAGAGGTATAATGACTCTGAGCAGCCGTACTAACGAGTAACACTCATTTTGTCCATCTATGACTGAGTTCTTAACAATGACAGATAGAACCCATGGTCCGATGAGTGGCCCCAATTTTGGGCAGCCACGATTGCTAGATTTATTTCAAAGCTATTTTTTAAAAGAAGATATGCATGTCTAATTTGGAAAGTATAATTTTAGCGTTACGCCTACTAACAAGTAATGCTAGTTTTGGTTTAGTAAGACACAACCCATGATCCGATGAGTGGCCCCAATTTCAGATTGCGGGAAACACTAAATTTATTTAAAACAATGAGCTATTTTTTTAAAAGGCATGCATGTTTAAATTTGGGAAATGTATACTTAATTTTAGATAAGTACTAGCACGTATGTACAACAAGAGTCACAGCCCCGTGGTACTCACGAGTGGCCCTAATTTCAGATGGCGATGAGCGCTAAATTAGGTTTACAACAAACACTATTCTTTTGAAAAAAAATTCATGTTCGATTTGGTAAGGTTCCTAGAACATTTTGTACTCATTATTTATATCTCTTTGTGTTTGAAATAGGCAGATGCTTGCATCAAAGGGCAAAAACAGTACAAAATTAATCTAACAAGTTCACGACTTGATAGGGAAATGACCGACTGTGTTAGGTACATGTTTTGTGGTTAGTACATAATTAGGCATTTTTATGAGCTTTGTGAGTAGTTTTTTATTGGTATAATTTTTTTTTGTATGAAGTACAAGATCATGCGCATGCTTACTGATGCTGGGAACATATATGAGTTGTGTTCTATCAAGATTAAAATTTACTAATAATTACACATAATAAAATTTCCAAAATACTTATATTTAATAGCACAACCAAACCAACGGCCGAATGGTAGTAAAAAAAATCATGTATGTGCCTGGCAAAGTTGTGAGAGCGCATGGCTTGTGAGTGCAGTACATGTTTTATGGAGAATTCAAATTGCTTTGATTGAGTGGTGGATGTTTGATTTGAATGAGTGGTGGAGGTTTATTACATGTGTACTTAAATAGGGGGCGTACCCAGTGCAGAGAGCTCCCGCTCTGTGCGGGGTCTGGGGAAGGGGTGTCAGTGGCAAGCCTTACCCTCGCCTGTGCAATGCGAGGAGACCGCGACTCGAACCCGGGACCTTCCTGTCACAGGCGGTAAGACTCTACCGCTTGCACCAGGCCCGCCCTTCACATGTGTACTTAAATGCTAATAAAAAATATCTTCACAGCTCACATGGTCACAGTCAAGATTCCCTGAGAAATAGAGGAGAGGAGAGAGCGCACACCTCAGCGCACTACGCACGGAACCCGTGACCTTTATGTCCAATCGGCAATCGGCCTGAAAGATTCCTGACGCATACAGTGCACTTCAGTTGTGTACCTGACACAAACACAAAACACAATCAAATACACCAGCAATACACCACGGCGCACAAATATTAACACATTCTAGATGGACAGGATTGATCCCATCCAGATTGAAGGTCGTAATCTATCCTTTTCCGTCTGGTGGCTAAGAAGGAGGGAAGAGGTTTGTCAAAGCTGTGCGGAAGGGTTTTGATTATTTAACCATTCTCTCTTTTTTTTTTTAAAATGAAACAAGAGGGGTACTGTTTCTTAGAAAAACAGGAAGGGTACACCCCTATTAGTTATATATATTAAAAGAGGGAACAAGCCCCAAGTTGTCTCAAGAAACAAACAAGATAAGAAGAATTATACAGAAACTTCTAGCCATGCGCTTAGAAGGGGATGGTTAAGCTTATCATTTGCCTTGAGAATAACCCATACAAACTACTTGCAATCCTGCAGAGAAGTTTGGGTACCCCTGAATATGAGATCATTCCTTGCCATCCAGATGCACCAGGTCGTGATGATGATCACCGTATGAAGGGCTTCGTTGCTACTAAACCAAAGTCTTAAAGTACAAGCATCCGTGGCAACAACCGTCGTCAACGAAATCATGGAGAAAGCACACATTATGGGCATGTTTGTTTCTACTTCTCTCCATCATGCTTTGATTCTAAGATAAGCGAAAATTTTCTTGATTCTCGATTATTGTAGTTCAAATCTCTGAAATGGATTATCAGAGAATCAATCATGGTGTTTGGTGGGAGTCTCTCTTATTTTGATCGATAAGCAGATTATAAGCGGAACAAACACACCCTATGGATCATTGTCGGTATGGTCGACTTGATTTTCTTTTTTTCTTTTTTTCAAGTGGCTAGTTTCCAGTTATGTCTAGTCATAGGCCACTTTTTATTTTTATTATTTTGTAATCCATTTCCCGACTTTGGGTTTGAGGTTGGGGTTACCTTGTAAAACTTTTTTTTTCAAATGAAATGTTTGTCCAGGCAAATTCTTACAAAGAAAAAAAAACTGTCGATGAAATAAGTTCTTGGAATAATCCAATAGCGTCGCTTGCCCCGATATACTTTTCTTCCTCGT
>CM014270.1:44539620-44550888 GCA_004135705.1 Alloteropsis semialata | reverse complement strand
GTGTAGCCGAGCGGAGGAATAGAACTCTTATGGATATGGTTAGATCCATGATGGCTTACTCTGATCTCCCTTTATCTTTTTGGGGTGAAGCATTACACACTGCTGTATATTTATTGAATCATTCACCATCTAAAGCTGTCACAGTCACTCCTTATGAGTTGTGGACTGGAAGGAAACCATCACTTCGACACCTAGCCGTTTGGGGCTGTAATGCTCATATTAGAGTGCCAAATCAAAATCGCACTAAGCTGCAACCTAAAAGCACACCAGGAATTTTTATTGGTTATTCTACAGAATCAAAAGGGTATCGTTTTTATGATCCTGAAAATGATAAACTGGTGGAAAGTAGGGATGCAATATTTTTGGATCAGCACACACCTCGCCGTGCTAAGCGGGCAAGGGTGGAATTATTGGCAACTCCAGATGAGCCACAGTTGGACACAACTGGAATTAACTCACGTAGTGAGGAAAATTATACCCCAGAAGGAAACACAAACCTAACTCCCAACACTAACATGGTTAGGAGAAGTGGGAGGAATACACAAGCACCATCATACTTAGATGATTATTATGTGTTTTTGGGGGAAGTGCACTCTAAAATTTTAGATTTAGAGGAAGATCCAAAGACTTATAAAGAAGCCATTAGTTGTCCTCAATCAAAACTATGGGTGGAAGCAATGTGGGAAGAATTGAACTCGATGAGGAAGAATAAAGTTTGGGAACTTGTTTCTCTACCAAATAACCGCAAGCCCATAGGGTGTAAATGGATTTTTAAAAGAAAACTAAATGCAGCTGGTCAAGTGGAAAAATATAAAGCTAGACTTGTTGCTAAAGGATTTACACAAAGGGAAGGTGTTGACTTTGTGGAAACTTTTTCTCCTGTTGCAAAGTTTACTTCTATTCGTATTATTAGTGCTTTGACGGCTTATTATGATCTTGAACTCCACCAAATGGATGTTAAAACTGCTTTTCTTAATGGAAATTTGGAGGAGGAAATATATATGTTACAGCCGGAAGGTTTTGGAGAAAAAGGAAATGAAAATATGGTTTGCAAATTAAATAGATCAATCTATGGTCTTAAACAAGCTTCACGCCAATGGTACATTCTATTTGATAATGCTATCACGTCATATGGTTTTTCAATGACGGAAGGTGATCATTGCATATATACTAAAGTTGTTGGTGGTAATTTTGTGTTACTCTCATTATATGTTGATGACATTCTTATTGCTTGTAATGATAAAGCAACATTGGTGGAAGTAAAAGCTTGGCTGTCTTCGAAATTTGATATGAAAGATATGGGGGAAGCCTCCTATGTTTTAGGAGTAGAAATACATAGAGATCGGAACAAACGACTTCTTAGTTTGTCCCAAAAGACTTACCTTCGAAGTGTTTTAAAACGATTTTCTATGGAAAATTGCAAACCTGTCAATATACCTTTAGTAAAGGGAACTAAACTCAGTGAGGAACAATGTCCCCGCACTCCTGAGGAAATAGAAAGAATGAAAGGAATTCCTTATTCTTCAGCTTTGGGGTGTCTTATGTATGCTATGTTATTCACACGGCCTGACCTTAGCTATGCCATTGGAATTCTTAGTAGATATCAAAAGAATCCTAGGGAAGAGCACTGGAAACAAATTAAACATGTACTGCGTTATGTCAAAGGAACTTTGGATTATTCACTATGTTTTAACGGTCATAATCTTCAGCTGCAGGGTTATACTGATGCTGATTGGCAAGGGGATTTGGATGACCGGAAGTCCACGTCTGGTTATATATTCACTTTGGCAGGTGGTGCTATTTCTTGGTGCAGTAGGAAGCAGAATTCAGTTGCTCTTTCATCCATGGAAGCTGAATATATTGCTGCGTCTGAAGCGGCAAAGGAAGGCATATGGCTAAGGGAATTTCTTGCATCACTTAAGGTCGTGGAAAGTGCATCACAACCTGTCACTATTTTTTGTGATAATATAGCGGCGATCAAGGTCTCCAAAGATCCCAAATTTCACAGTAAGAGTAAACACATTGAGGGAAGATATCATTATATTCGTGATGTAATAAATAGACTCAAGACTATTCGTTTGGTTTATTTGGCTAGCACTAGTATGGTTGCAGATCCACTGACTAAGCCCCTTAGTCAGGAATTATTTTCTAAACATATTAGAGACATGGGACTTCAGCTCGTGGATTGAAATGTTTTAGCCAAGTGGGAGATGTTGGATTTTATGTGTGGCTTTCAACATTTATTTATATCATTATATTATGGTCATTGTCTATTCACCTCAATGTGGAAATATTTATTGATGCAAGTGATGGGGAATTATTGATGTGGAATCTAACTCGAGGAATTTGTACTCGAGGTGCCGAGGACGTATGTGTTGGAATATAGTAGAGGAATTAATTGAGATCGACTCTACTAGAATGTTTATAATGTACGTACATACTTGACCCGGGTACAACACAACGGAAGAGCTGGGTTTGTTTTGCAGGATCGGCTCTGCAGGCTGTTAACCCACATGATCAGATTGGAATTGATCTCATATACACAATCTGATTATGGCACATGACTCACACATATGTGCTAGGGACTAATATATTTTAGACTCATTAAACTGACCTGTCTGATTGTGGTTGGTGACATGGTTCAGGAGTCACACGGATTTTTCCGGAACACAGGTGGAATATTTGTAAATCCTGGAAGTGGAGTCTATAAATAGGTCCCTACCCTCTAGCCTCATTATGCATTGTGAGCGGCACCACGGAAAAGACAGAGAAATAGAGGGTAGACCGAATAGATCCACAAAACCCTACATTTCTGGTGTCTACGCGTCATTGCGAGGGTGATCACATGGCATGCATACGTAGCAAAGAGCCAAAGAGAACCTTGCCGTGCCCTACGGTGGCCGTCGTCGGTCCATTTCCCTTCCAGGCAATCAGGCCTTCTCCAACGGCACGTTTATTTCGCTACCTGGAACAAAATCTGACATGGAGACAAGATCCACAGGACAGCAATAGTTAATCATCTCTTCTCCCCACGCCCCCACTCTCCCTCTGCCATTCTGAATGGACGGTTCTTTATCGATCTTTCTGACGATACCAGGTAAGCAAAGTAAACAACTTCATATGCTGCAGAGTTTCAAATTATTTTTTCTATCCTAGACTATATGCAAGATATACAGAGCTTCGTCCCATAAAACTCATTTCATTTCTCTTTATTAATGTATTGCCACGACATCAAAAATGCTGAAATGACACTAAGGGCCTGTTTAGTTCGGTGAGAAAGTTTGCGAAATTTACTGTAGCAATGTTTAACCTGTTTAACCGAAGATTAAGAGGACTAAACATGATCTAATTATAAAACTAAATACACGGATGGACGAAAAATCACGAGACGAATCTATTAAGCCTAATTAATCTGTCATTAGAGATTGTTTACTGTAGCACAACGTTGTCTAATCATGGCCAAATTAGGCTCATTAGATTCGTCTCGCGAAGTTACCTGGGGTTATGGAATGGATTTTGTCATTAATCCACATTTAATACCTTTAATTAGTGTCTTAACATTTGATGTGATAAGTTTGCAAACTTAATTTGCAAACTAAAGAGGACCTAATATGTAATGAGAATGAAACGCTCATTAAAAATGGCCTTATCCTCTGCTTGCGCCGCTCAAGATGGAAGTCTTCAAGCGAAACAAAGCTCCGCCTAGTGGTGTCCTCGTCGTCGCCAACCGGCCGCGATACGACCGCCTGCGTGCTGCCATGGCGCGGCACTCCACCCCTGGCAACTCACCCACTAGCAATCTCCTCGCCCGTGCATTCATTGACGTGGCGAACCCCTCCATCGCCAGTGATGAGAACATGTTTCCTATACATACACACACGAGACAAGAAAATATTCGGAGAAAGGATTAGATCGTGAGAGCATCACATATATGCATATGGCCATGCTTGGATAATGGCATATGGACATGGAGGAGAAAAAGTAAAACAGTCCAAGTGGAGAAGGAGGCCAAAAACTTATCCGGTTAGTTAACACTACTAAAAAAACGTTTGTAGAGACAGGTAAAAACACGTTTGTAGGGGCGGCGCCGAAATCCGCCCCTGCTTTTGGCTGCTAAAAATGGCCATTTGCAGGGGCGGGTTAATAGCCCGCCCCAACAAACGTGTTTCCAGGGGCGGGTAATGGCATGGTCCGCCCCTGAAGATGGTTTCCAGGGGCTTTCCAGGGGCGGGCCATGCCATCACCCGCCCCTGAAGCTCATTTTTGCCGACCAAAAATAAATAAAAAAAATAGCAAAAGAAATTTATTTTAACGTGGGAAGCCCCCCAACCGCCCTAAGTCATCAAGCCGCAAGTCGCGCCATTTTTCGCGTAAAATTCGCGTGCTCCACGGCTGGTGGGATTCGAACTTACAACCTCTCCCTCATGCGTAGCCTCCTCTACCACTGTACCACACTCTCACCTGTGACTAGATGTTGTTTTGGTTCCTACCATATTATACTAAATCGAGTGTAAATTGCTTGTTTGAGGCCCTAAACGATTTTAAATTAAAAAGTTGACAACTACAAAGTTTCATAACTTTTTGAAATCTACAAGTTTCATTTTGGTAGTTTTTCCATCCGAGGTCGTTTACAGAATTTGAATTTCAAATTTGAGAACATTAAAATTTAGTTTTCGTTGACAAGATGATTTCAAATGAAAAAGTTGTCAACTACAAAGTTTCATAACTCATTGTGATCTACAACTTTCATTTTGACTGTTTCTCTATCCAAGGTCTTTTGAAAAATCTCAAATTTCAATTGAAAAATTACAAACATGCATTTCTAGGGGCGAGCACCCGCCCCTAGAAATGCATTTCGGGGGGCAGGTCATGGCATGACCCGCCCCTAGAAATGGCCGCATTTGTAGGGGCGGCTCATGCCATGACCCGCCCCTAGAAATGCATCTATAGGGGCGGCCCTTAGCTACAGTAGCGCACGCGCATTTGTAGGGGCGCGTCGCCTTTTAGTCCGCCCCTAAAAAAAACCTTGGCTCTTACAAATATTTTTTGTAGTAGTGTTAAAGTGCAGGCCCAAATCAAATCAAAGTTCAAATCCATCTTGGAGTTCAGGAGCACCCAGCAGTCCTAATGCGCCGCCGACAATAGCCTCAGTTAATAACATTATTTCATATAGCATTTAACATACACAAATATTCATGCAAAGCTATGTGAATGAAGGCAACCAAAGAAATTGTATATGCTAGCTCCAATCACAAACCAAGAAGCATTTCTGCCCAAAAAATTTGAATTTGTAATGCATATATGCATCTATAAACTCTACTAAAAATCTTCAAGATTTGGAGCTCCCTTATGCATCCTGGCCCCACGTGGACCCACACAATGTTCAGTGGGCCCATGTTGGTCCCACACACATTCAAGTGGGACCCGTGGCACTGTTTATGTGGGCCTACGCTACTCTTTGTGTGGGACCCACGTATGGTTTTGGGTGGGACCCACACAGGTTCATGTACTACTAATGTGGGATCCTCGATATATTTAAAAAATATCAACATAAGCCCATGTACTAATTATGTGGGTCCTACGATATACTTTAGAAATGAATGTCAATGGTGATTTTTTCTAGTTGTTTGCAACTACATTCATAGATAGTATAAAATTATATGTATTTACATTTTAGCATAGTTTTAGATTAGTGAGATAATAAATCTGTATCTTATTATAATTTCAAATCAATGTCTTTAGTAGAGAGGCACGTACGGCGCGCCAACCTGACTAGTTAATAATAACTTCCATTAAAGAAGCACAAAAGCAAAATGAGTCTCTTTTATATTATGTGTATAATTAGTCCAAAACTTCAAATAAATTTGAAGCTTGTCGCAAATGTGAAGGATCGTGCAATTAAATGTGAAGATCGTCACGGCGATTGATTTCTCAATAGCTAATGCACAATACTACAGAAAGGGCAAATGTCCACACCGTAAACTACATTTATACCACATAGACAAAGATCCGGCAGTAATGCTATCTTTTAGTACTGGGTCTGGACGCTTTTGTATCGAGTGGTAACACCAGCCAGTACTAGTGCTGTCTTTTAGTACTGGGTCTGGACGCTTTTGTATCGAGTGGTAACACCAGCCAGTACTAGTGCTGTCTTTTAGTAGCAGATGGTATTCCACGTGGTACTAAAAGACAGGCATTAGTAACAGTCATGTTTATCACCCAATATTGAACGGGAAATAAAATCTGACTGCCCAGCACCCTTTCTCTTCTCTCTCTTCTATTACTTTTTTCTTCTTCGTTGCGAGCACTATGACTTTTTCTTAGTTTCTTTGCTTCTCTCTTCTCTCTTCTCTTCTTCCTCTATTGGCCACGAGGCTCCCCGGCGCGGCGGCCACCAGCGTGTGCTCGTGGTGAACCCAGCGCTTGGTCCCCGCCGAAGCGTCTCCAGTGCAGCCGCCGGCGGCGCACGGTGGCCTTGGCACGGTGGATTCATCCTGTGAAGCGGATCTTGGGCATATGCTGTAGTGTTCGTCACTAATTTTTCTTTCTGTGCGATCTTTGATTTCCATATGTACACGATTCATCCTGTGAAATATTGCTGGAACATATTAGCTCGATTTTTCTGTGAACTATGATTTCTAGCTGTACTCAATTCATGTGGTAAAATATACCTTGATTTCTCTGTGATCTATGATTTCCTTCTGTACTCAAAGAATAACAGGCGGGCTGGCTCGCGGTCGCCGCCGGCGACGGTGGCCACAGGCAGTCTGGCACACCAGTTTTTTTTCGAACAAAAATCAATTTAGAATTGGGTGTGTTATTATCCGGTGCTAAAGGTTTACTTCTAGTAACGGCTATTTGTCCGGCACTAAAGAAACTCATTTAGTACCGAAGAGCCAGTATCGAGCATGAATCCGATACTAAAACGGGTTATTGACCGGCGCTGAAGCCACTGTCAATAGTAGTGGCATGAATGCATGGTTAGAGCAGACGATGGAAATGTAAGGCTACTTCCTCGTATTGTAGGTGCTGAGCATGACTTCGTGCGTGCCATCTCCCATGGGCAATTGGAAGAGGTAGTCGACGATTCCCTTGCATCTGTTGATGTCCTGCTGATCGTCCGTCCGTGACGCTGTAAAGCATGACGATATAATCGCTCTTTAAAAAAATTAAGCATGCTACTTTAAGAGGGCATTGTGTCAAGATAACTAATGTAGCAGGCTGAATTAATGTACCGATGTCAAGATAACTAATTATCTGCCGATGTACCGATAAATTAATGTATAGCAGGCTGAATTCTCATAATAACCATCCGGTTGGTTCTTATTATATCAAGAGGAAGTATCGCAGGCTGCATAATAATAATACTAAGTTCAGTACAGAACCAAAAAAACAGGTGCAGATTCAGTGAGTCGTATTTAAGCTAACTGGTTCTTAATTCACACATCATGGAGATTGGTCACGGCCTGTGGTGTATGGTTCACAGACGATAGACAGTTTAATCTCATCAGCACAGATAGTCTACAGTTCACAGGTCATAGACAATATGATCTTCAGCTTGCGGAAATGTCATATTTGCCATAAATTCTAGAGGAGGCGCTTAAGGTGGCAAAAACAGGAATAAAAACCCAAAATTGATGATGACCCTAAATCTCCGGTGCAAGTTCCTCCACCTGTACAAAACTATGAATATTCAATGTTTACTACTGCTGTCTCATCGAACAACAGCTGCAGATTGCGTTCGTTGATCTGCAAGCACAAAACAAGATCATGACTCACTCAATGACACAAACTGTGATATATAGCAGTGCATTGTTGCAAGCAATTATCACGAGAAAAAAAAACATAAAATTCCAGCCTCGACCAACCGGGTAGTGGGTGAGTTTGGACTGTAAGTTTATTTGGGCTGTTTCCTCGATGTAAGCCCAGATGGCCAATTATATATGTCTTTGTTTTATTATCACAAAAAATAATATTATTGCGATGCAAACATGTACAAATATCTGTCTTATGTACAGTACTTTTTTTACGCAGTGGACTGCATATACGTTGTCGTGTACGAGTTTCAAAATTTTTGAAACTGATTAGTATTTTCTATATGTTAAACCAATTTCTACGTGGTTACCAAAATTAATTCCATATTAACTACATGTGCATCTAATAAGATACAAAAAATTGCACAAAAATTATATTTAGACTCATAAATTTTATTATAGCATATTTTCTGGAGATAGATGAAAAATTCAATTGTCTTCGAGCGACAATTCAACATTCTCTCTCCAATTAGTACAGAATAATTATAGTAATATATAAATTTGGTCAAGAAATTCTAAAAACTGGCATGGCAATATGTATCAGTTGCATAATCTTCCCATAAAAATTTCAAATGATTTTAAAAGGGTGGAACTATACATTTTTCGCAAGTAGATACATGTCTCGCATAGTTTTCTATAAATAGAGTCAAACTTTGTAGTTTGCATATGTAATAATGTTTTCAAACTCATATGTAAAAACATGTTTTTTCTATTTTATACTTGGTATGAAGGAAACAGGCCATAGAGAAACCACCTTTTGTTCGCTCCCTTTATCCCGATCACAATTGGACCCAGGACTAATGGGTGCATTAGTCCCGGATCTAACGACTAGGGGAAAGAAGGGGTCTTTATTCCTGGTTGGTGGTTCTACCCGAGATTAAAAGCACCCTTTTAATCCTGGGTGGAGCCACCACCCGAGACTAATAGGTGCAACACCCATTAGTTCCGGGTGGTGGCTCCACCTGGGACTAAAAGCTTACATTTAGTACCGGGTGGAGCAGCCCACCGAGACTAAAACCAGAGCCCACTATTCTAAGTGCTCATCCACAGGATCCTCTCTCTCCCATTCTTTACTCTCACCCTCTCTCTATCTCTCTCGTTCACAGCAGTGTCCGGAGGTAGGAGGCAGGGGAGGCCGGTGGCCCGGCGCACGGCGCGGCTGGCAGGAGTGCGCGGTGGGCCGGCGTGGCTCGCTGGTGGCAGCACGGCTCGGCCCCCCCGGCGGGTGGCCTGACCAACGACGCATGGGGCTCCGGCGCAAGAGCCAGCCATGGCAAGGGTGATTTTTTCTTTTTTTTTCTCTCTAAAATGAAGATGCATGTTGATGGATTGTATCTAGCGTTGTTTGTGATGGATTATTTGAATGATTTGTGGGATCTATTGATTGATTCAATATTGTGTGATTGATTCTTTGAATGATTGTCACTGATGGGGATGCAATGGGAACGGAAGAGGATGTGAGGTGAACGGGAAACGGGAGCGAGACAGGCGCTGGTGGGGCTGCCAGGTGGCGAACTGGCTGGCAGGGAATATTTTTTTATTCAGAAGTAGGACCTTTAGTCCTGGGTATATACCTGAGACTAAAGGCCCCTCCCTTTTAGTCTAAGTGACTTAGTCCTGGTTGAGAAACCGTGACTAAATCCAGTTCTCAATCGGGACTAAAGGCTAATTTTGTAGTAGTGTATGGTTAGGATCCCAGAAATAGCAATTAAAGAAGAAAACACAACTAAATAAAAGAACATGATTTTAGAAGAAATTTGGAAAGAGGACCATCATATTTAGAGTTCCTACGGGGGAGAATACATGTTAGAAGTTTTAGTTTTGGATTAAAAAGAGAATCATTAACTATTTATGAATTCTTTATCTTAATCCAGCTGGTTATAGGTACATGTTATATAAATTATATCGCTTCGAAATAACAACACCAATGTTTTGGCTCAATGGATCAATTGCCACACCTTGAGTGGAAGGTATCCAGTTGGAGCTGTTTTGCTCCTTTTGTATTACTTCATAAAAAGTAAATGGCAATAAGTTTCGAGGCGCACAATATAATTTTACAAGTGTACAATTGTTCCGGCGGCCCTCGCAACAATGGGGCCTCGTAGGTTTGATACTTTGATTCCCTTAACCCTTGTGGCTTTTTTATTTTCTATTTTGCACATGGATTTGGTGGGACCTCGACCTGACCCTTGTGGGTTTTTTTGTTATTTTCTACTAGTGTAAATGCACGTGCCTTCAAAAAACCTTGTAAGCAAAAGATTTATATTTATTGTAAAGATGTATTTGTGACATGCATATGTTTTCAAAAATCTGGTAAACAAGATCAGATGACCTGGCTTCATTTACAATGGAGGGATAATGGAGATTGCAGCACGTGCACAAAAACCTAGTAAATAAAAAAAATCTATATTCATAGAACATTTTTAGAAACCAATAATTTTCGCCATCTAATTCTCATCCCATTGATGAGAATTGTGGCACAAGAATAGGATAATACTTCAGTACTCAACTTCAACAACCATGGCCAAAACTGTGAAAACAGCTGTGAATATGAATCGAGAGAACAAATAAGTGATTCATACCTCTCGACAAATTTTACATAAAATTGGATGGATGGATCACATATACAAGATCTTTATTCAATTGCTCAACGGAACGAACATCATACAAGAAATTTGAAACAAAGAAATAACAACTATAAAGCTTTCTGCCTTCCAAATAACCATCCATGATTCATAAACCTGCATTTAATAAAAAAAATGAATGTGTACACTATTGACTACAGAAGCATCAGTCGAGCAAGCTATTACTCCGTAGCATCTACAACTTTGCACCATCATTCATCATGATAAAATGGCACCACCGCCACCGAATACATGCTTTTGTCCATGTGGATGTGTAGGTGCTGCTTGAATATGCGCTCCCCACCCATGGTTGAGCCCTGTTGGCAAACCAAAATGCAGCACGGAAGAGTTAAAACANTGCTGCTCCTCGCCGCTGGCCGCGCGTCGGCCCGGCTCGCCGCGCTGCTCGCCTCGCTCGCCTGGAGAGAGGGAGAGAGCTAGAGATAAGGTGGAGAGAGACGAGTGGAGAGGAAGAATGAGGAGATAAGGGTGAGAGAAAGAACCAGCTCTGGGACTTAGAATAAATCAGCGACCTACTCCGGTCTTTAGTCCCGGGCTGTGATTTCACCCGGGACTAAAGTCCATCTTTTAGTTCCGGGTGGAGGCTCCACCCGGGACTTATTCTTTTAGTCCCGGGTGGAGCCACCACCCGGGACTAAAAGATATCACAACCCGGGACTAAAAGGCCTCGAGTGCTCCTAGCTTTACGAACCGGGACTAATGTATCTATTAGTTCCGGGCCCAACTCTACCCGGGACTAATGTTCTGAACCAAAGGTGATTTTTGTAGTAGTGGTCGCATGAAGCGGGTTGTACCGCACACACACGGTA
>CM014270.1:44504681-44538620 GCA_004135705.1 Alloteropsis semialata | reverse complement strand
TTGCCGTGGGCCGCCCGATCTGGCCCACGGCTAAAGGGTGTTTTCGTTTTTTTTGTTTTTTCCATTCTCCTTCTGGATCTTTGCCGTGTGCCCCTCTGATATGGCACACGGCAAAGGACTTTTTTTTTATTGTGCTGTGTTTTTTATATTTTATGATTGATGGTTATTGAAAATAGCTTGTCAAGATGATTTATGATTATTGTGACAAAAAATCCATTATTTCATGTGATTATTTCTCAAATTCAATTTCCCGTAACGTGTTATACCAAATTTGTGTTCGATATTTATTTCAAACTATGTACGCAACTTCACTCATCAGTGCATATTTGTTGCTTTTAACGAAAAATAGCTCGTAAAAGTCAATCAACAACATGATTTGATGCTATATTTCCGTTATTTCATACGATTATAACTAAAATTTAAATTCTGTAGCGTGTTATACTAAATTTGTTCGTGAAATATTTGAAAATATCTACACAAATTTAATCATAAGATCATATTTGATGCTTTTAAACAAAAATATTGTATTATTTCATGAAGTTATAGCTCACTTACAATGTATTTCATGCAGTTAGAGAAAAGTTGCAAAAAAAAAGAATTATCAAACGTGTCCAAAAATAACCAAAATTTGGTATGAAATAATTTATGTAGCCTACTGCATATACAAAAAGTTTTGAAGTCAAAACCCAATTCAACTGCACTTATGCCTCGCAATATGAATAACTCCTTCTCAACTCTATGAAACTTCTACGGAGATGTTTGGATTTGTAAGCAGGGTACGTGACAACTTATGTGCGAAACATGCTCATCTTTTTGTCGTAGCCTCCAGACATGAAATCATGATATCAGTACAAATCTTATGATTTTCAGACTTCGTTTCATTTTTATATAATTTTAAAACGATTTGGCCACAATCCCGTGCTCATGTTTCGCGAAGAATATGTTCGAAATTTCATTCCATTCCCTGGATACGACCTCGGATTAGACTAATTAACGTGAATATTATTTTTCAATTCATTATATTCCATTATTCGACACATTTGCAGTTCAAATTTTACTTTTTCCCAATAAATCCCTTCACAGAAATAAAGTAACTAAATATAGCAAAAAGATCATGAAATATACCAATTCTTAACATGGGGTACCACGTAAGGTATGTGGACAGCAGAAAAAGTTTGGGGGGCAAAAGTTGAAAAAAAAATTTGCTTTGCCGAGTGCCTACAAAAGGCACACGGCAAAGGTATTATACACACGGCAAAATTAACACTTTGCCGTGTGTCCCTCGAGTAGCACACGGCAAAGAGTTCCGTCAGGGGTCCGGGAGCACGGCGTCACCTTTGCCGTGTGCCGAGCGTCAGGCACACGGCAACGGAAGCATCTTTGTCGTGGGCTGGATATCGAGGCTCACGGCAAAGATGAGATGTGCCGTGTGTCGTTGCTTTGCCGTGTGCATTTTGGCAGGCACATGGCAAAGAGGTCCTTTGCCGTGAGCCCGCACTTTGGCTCACGGCAAAGGTGCCGGCACACGGCAGCGGCCGGTTTTCCGGTAGTGATCAATGATTCCAAGCATGCAGGTCATAGATTGATCGAAGACAGCCTTACCATATCCTACAAGCGACGTAGGAATAAATCAAGCCTATGTAGAAAAAAAAATGTATCATAGCTAGGGAAGAAAAGGTGCAAACCATGTCCTTTGTTTTGTGCAATTAAATCTATGCTCTCTTTTCCTTGCTTGCATCTAAATTAGTATACGAAGATTGACATTTATATTGTGATGGGAAGCACATTATTTGAAGCACATCAGGAATACAAAAGAACCACACACCACAGATATAGATGTCAATCTTGGAAGCAGGCACTACAGATCCTTCCCCATCTATATCTTCTTTCAAATAAATGACAAAAAACTAACACAATTTTAAGACAATAACTAAATCAGATGACAATCTCAATATAGAAAGAGTAAAATGGAGTGAACAGGACAAGGACAACAGGAAAAGCTTACATCTGAGATGTAAGAAAAAACAATTTGCAGAAGCTTAACAAGATCGCACAAATTGATTCAACCAAAATTAAGCAATCATTCATGTGTTCATCGCACAACTCATCCATTCATGTGCTAATTGTACAAACCCACCTTGTGGAATGTTGGCTCCTTGCATCTTGGAGATGTTTCTCTCCTCTCTTCCTTTTTATTTTACTGGTTCCCTAGATGATAAGAGAGCTAGTTCATTTCATTTGTGTGAATTATCTCTTCGATCGGTGTATCACAGGGAATGGACCAGGGGCGGATCCATGTTGACCGGCTATTAGTTCTAAATATTCACACATAAACTTGAAGATCATGCATACATATCTTAATGGCTGCACCCCCCCTCTATTTCTCCCTTGCCGTATATGTACATAATCCCTATTACTCCCTCCGTATGAAATTATAATGAACTTTAGTTTTGTTCTATGACAAGTTTGTGTAAATGTGACAAAATATATAGAAAACATATTAAAATTTACAATAACAAATAAGTGCACTATCAATATATCAACCTGCACTCTCTACATGTTTCTTGGTCAAGAGCAGTGTCACATGGTACGGAGCAGCGTCCCACATTCCCGGGACCCCATTCATCGGAACCGGTTCTCCGATGGAACACTTCGACTAGCATTTGCCTGATGGAACGAAACGATCTAAATGCGCTAGAATGGACGCTGCATGATGGAACAAAATTATAGGGAAACATGCGTACGTGTGGATGGATCAGACGGAGGCTCCCACAACTGGATGGAAGGCTGTTGTTTATTGCATGTTGAGTAAGCTGAAGTAAACAAGGATGGCCGTTGTTTATTGCATGTTGAGTAAGCTGAATAAAACATGAATCTTGCGTTGCAAAAATAGTGATTCGATCCTAGTGATTTTCCGAAAGTTTTTGGTTCACGTTCCCAAATTTCAAACCATCGTTTCAACAATGTATATCCCTTTTACTGAGAATTCATTTTGTGTATCCTGGACCCCATCGTACCGAGCACTTTGTGAGATTGTCGAGAGCCGAAAACTAATGGACTAGCGCACACATTGCCTGCCCAAAACTAGCTAACTCGTTGGGCTAGGCCCATTTAACTCTCTGTCAGCCAATCCAATTTTCAATCGAGCTACAGCACATGGTGCGACCAAGAGTAATTTTCTGGAATTCTAGTTCGGCATATGTTATTTTTAATTTCTTAGTTTAAAAAGGATTAAAAAATAAAAAATTCCAAAATAATCTCATCTATGATACAAACTTCCTGAAATCAACAACAATTAATACTCGGCTAGTAAAAATGAGATTCTGAGGTGACCGCTTTGTTTTGGGACTTGGGCCCATGATGGTAAGGGAGAGAAAAGGAAGATCCTTATATTTTAAGATCTGTCGTCTGGCTAGCAAGTATTCATGTGATGACATGTCCACCTGGGCACCTGCACTGTTAGAGTGTCACGAGCGAGAGAAGAAAGGGCGCCGCTCCATAAAGGAAGTAGAAGGCAAAGGAGAGGATAGGTTTTTGGTTTCTCTTTCGGGTAGCCCACTCTTCCCGTCGATCATCCCATTGCACTAAACCAAATGGTACTTCTTTGTTGCCCACCTTCTGTAATCTTCTCTAAAGAACCTGCACAAGCTGACAGACAGTATCTAGAGTAATACGGGTTAGGCTGTCATCAGCACTTACCACGGTATTTAACGACAGAGCTTTTTTCAGTTGTGACACATGAATAACAGGATGTATATTGCTTGAATCTAGCAACTGTAACTTGTATGCAACTGGGCCCACTTTTTGTGTAATAAGATACAGCCCAAAAACTTGTAACTGAGCTTATGATTCCCCCGTCTTGCAACTGACATATGAGCATATGGCTGAAGCTTCACATACACCCAGTCACCAATCTCAAATTGTCTCTCTTGCCTATTCTTGTCGGCCTGGGCCTTCATACGCTGCTGTCCTCTAATGAGATTATGCTTGATTACCTCCGTCATAGCTGCCATGTCCTGCAACGCTATTCTAGATATAACACAGTGCATTGAGCTGTTGTTGTTATGCCAAAGTGTCTAGGTTGGTGTCCATAGAGTACTTCAAAAGGTGTTTTGCAACTGAGATTGCAGTTTATGGGTGAGATAAAGGGATAAAATGATCATACTTAGTCAGCTTATGAACCATCACTAATATTGTTTCAAACTTCTGAGATTTAGGCAAACCTTCTATGAAGTCCGTACTAATAATCTGCCATGCTTGATCAGGAACCGGTAAGGGCTGCAAAAGGCCTGTCAACTTGGAGTGTTCAGGTTTTGCTTGCTGACATACCTGGCAGTTGGAGACATAGTCCTTAATGTCTTGTTTCATGTGTGGCCAAGCAAATAAGGACTTGATCTTGTTATATGTAGAGCTGATACCAGAATGGCCTCCCAACCCACTATCATATAGTGCTGAGAGTACAGCTTGATGTGCTTCCTTATGGGACCCCAACCATACCCTGCCTTTGTATCTTATCAGTCCTTCTACCAATGAAAATTCCCTATCATTTGTTCCTGCTACAGCAAATTCTATTAGCAATTTCTTAGTGGAATCATCCTATCGATACCCCTCAACAATGATTTCCAGCTGTTTAGGCTTAAATATGGCCAGAGCATGTGTCTCGTCATGAGATGGCTTTCTTGAAAGCGCATCAGCTGCTGTGACGCCTGACCCAATTTGGATATGGCCCAGTTGTGGCCCATGAGTGTAGGTGCACATGTTTAGTACCACACTGCTAGTTGAGCAAGGGTGGAAGCAGCTCATAAGCTTTTGTCCTCCAGCCATAGCACCTTCAGTTTAATCCTTTTACACGAAGCGAGGACGAAAGTATAAGCAAGGTTCTATGTGTAGGCGTGCGAGCCCCTATGGAAGGGCGGCGTTGTGCGGTGTTGGTGGGCGGGGTGTTACAAGTGGTATCAGAGCCGACCCTCGCGATTGCGCGTACGGACGCAGTGTGCAAGCATATGGCACATGTCGCGTGTGGGTCTGGGATGGGACACATGGCATGGCATATGTCGGGCCCTGGACGTACGGTCGTGCGCTAAGAAGCGGCCACTGCTACAAAATTGATTTTTCTAGTCACTGTTTTCACACCCGGTTTTTAAAAAGTGGCACTAATACATTTTCACAGCCGGTTAGTAAGTTGACCGGCTATGAAAATCATTTTCACAGCCGGTTTGTAGCTTGACCCGGCTGTAAAAATCAAATCCATTTTCACAACCGGTTTTAGCCAGGAACTGGCTGTGAAAATCTATTTTCACAGCCGGTTCTAAGCTACAGTACACAAAAATTTTTATTTTTATTTTATTTTTTGATATTTTTTATTAGACTAAGAGCACACAAGAGACAACCAGAAAAAAATCAGCTCAATCGGATCTAAGGTGTGGTCTCAAAAAAATCATAAAGATTCAAAACGTTTAATATTAAAGAAGTGCAACATCAATTAGTTTGCACACCCTAAAATGTTATTTTTGCTTATATTACAAGGACACAATTTTGAAATGATTTACACTACATGTATGTTGCCATGGAGCAGATTTTGATTTTTTTTGAAATGATTTTCTATTTCCTAACTATCAAATGAATTTCTAGGTACTTATTCTTAGTAATTCTAAATTGAACTACATGTCTCTTAAATAGCTCTTACCAAATATTAGAAAAATAGTGTCTAAGGACATATGCTCTAGTTTAGATTAAATCGTGAAAAATATATGAAATGTCAACATGTTTGCTATGTATAATTCACACTTTAATTTACTCCTTTACTTGTAAAAATAATAACAATATCAAAAACTTGTTTAAAAATTATTAAAGTTGCCATGGAGCCATTTTATAGGTGTATAACATTCTCATAAAAAAATCAATGCATTTCAAGAAAATTAGACTATACATTGTTCATAAACATATACATCTCTCATACTCTTTCATACACCTTAAGGCAAACTTTGATGTTTGTACATCATAAAACTTATTTTTTCTCATATAATGTATAAATATGTTTTTACATGTTTTATACTGCATATAAGTTTCCATGGAGGAGTTTAGGAATTTTTTGAAATGATTTGCTATTTTCTATGAATTAAATGAATTTTCAGCGCTTAAAAATTAATTTTCATACAACTATTTTTTATTTTTATATTATGTTTTTGATATTTTTTCTAAAGTTATGTGCTTGTAAGATACTACCACAAAAATTGTCAACCTAATTGGATCAATGGGGTGGCCTCTATAATTTTATAAAAGTTTGGCAGAGTTAATATAAACGGAGTGCATCACTCATTTAATCACAAGCAATGGTGTGGTGTAGTGGTAAGTGGAGGTACACACGAAGAAAGAGGTCACGGGTTTGAATCATGGAGAATGCAACAAGTGCAAAAAATTGTGTAGTTGGAGTTGGTGGTACCTGGTTAATGGGGCTGGCCTCCCATGTAGTTAAATTTTTTTTGCACTCATTTAACATTTTTATTTGATTTTTTATTTTTGGTTTTTGAAATTATTTTTACAGCCGGTTTATGTTAAAAACCGGCTGTGAAAATCGATTTTCATAGCCGGTTAAATATCGACTGTGAAATGCCGATTTTCAGCGCCACTTTATCAGCGCCATTTTTGAAAACCGGCTGTGATAGGCCCTGTGTAGTAGTGAGCGGTTTACTGGGACATTTGCCCAAGTATGGGTGAGTTGGACAGATGATGACATCGGGTTCTTTTGGGGGGGGGAGAGAGACACCCGGCTCAATTTGGATATGGCCCAGTTGTGGGCCATGAGTGCAGGTGCACATGTTTAGTACCACATTGCTAGTTGAGCATGGGTGGAACCAGCTTATAAGCCTTTGTCCTCCAGCCATAGCACCTTCGGGTTAATCCTTTTACAAGAAGCGAGGACGAAAATGTAAGCAAGGTGCTATGTGTAAGCGGGCGAGCCCCTATGGAAGGGTAGTGTTGTGCGGTGTTGGAGGGCGGAGTGTTACAGCTACCATATTATCAGGGCCCTTCTTATACATGATGTTAAATGAATCTGACTTTTTAGATCTGTAGCAATGATGAATGGTTGATGCTGCAAATAAGCCTTCCATTTGTTCACTGCCAATATTATCGCAAGCATTCTTTTTCATAGGTTGAGAGAGTTTGGGATTTCTTACTCGGTGCTTTACTAAGATATGCAATTGGGGCCCCCTTTGGTTTGGCTTTCAAACCTACTTTTGCTTCTGGAAATGCCAAAAGCCAACCAAAGGGGTTGGCTGTCACCAAAAGCCACAGCCAAAAGCAACTTTTGCCTAGTACAAAACTCACAGCAGGTTATCCCCGCTTTCTCTGGCTGTGGAGGTGGGTAACTTTGAAAAACTTACCCACCTGCCACTGGTTATGGAGATACCAGTTCATTTTCTTTTTTTTCGTTCGGTCTCTATCGTCCGCATCTCGTCGGTCCTTCCTCCCCGCCTCTCGTCAGTCCTTCCTCCCAGCCGTCGTTGCTCCCCTCCCCTGCCATGCTCCCCCTGTTGACGGCCCTTAGACGCGTCAATCGTGAACCGCAAGCGCACGGATCAGTTGTAGCTCTTCCCTCAGAGTAGTCCCCAAGGTTTATCAATCCACAAAACTAAGGATATAAGAATCAATCTAACTAGCATAGAAATCCTATGTCTTGAAAGAGGTGAAAAGCGAATCTAATCTAGTAAACACCAAACTCCAGAGGTAGCGAGAGAAAGTTAGAGATACCCAATCCAGATTGCCTAGATCATGATTATGTTGTAGCTCTGAGCCAAATAAAGTGAAGTAAGATAGATGTGAATCTCAATAAGAAGCATCTTTAAATCATGACCTCCGGTCAAACTCCCAAAAGCCCCACCTTACATGGGATCACACCCTGTCACGGTCTCCCTATTGGCGTGGGTAACTTAAGGTCACGTTCACAAGTGAACGTGTCGAACCACTTGGTAGATCCGGCATGAACCCCTAGCCACCATGGCTACAAGAACACTCTAAGCAATCTATCTCGAGAATAGATTGGAGAAGAAGCAAAACCAAGGAAGAACGAAATCATAGAAAGAGGCACTTGATCGCTAAAGATTCGGAAACACAAATAACTTCACCGTGAATGATAGTACATCACAAGATCACCACCGGGATTCTACCTTGATCTTGATGATCCTAGCTCTAGAACTCCGACGTGGTCTTCCTCGCATGGTTCCCACGTCGGCTAGGGTAGAACCCTAGACAACTAGCACGACCCTCAGCTCTCCAAAAGGTGTCTCTCTAGCTTCTCTGCTCCTTGGCGTCAGATGGCGAATGATCTTCTACGTGGCAGATGGCACGAGGCCTATTTATAGCCCTGGGAAACCCTAGGTCAAAGGGAGGTCGAGGCGCCGCAGAAAGGGTTTGGGGCGGCCGGCCCGGAGGGACCAAGGCCAGCTGGCCTGGCCTCTTTCTTGGCTGCCTCGAGCTCATGTTCCTCCCCAAGTCTGTTGGAAGCTTCAGTAGTTGTTCCCTCTATGCGTGTGGGCCATGGACGTCATTTGCTTCGAGAAATCTTCGAGATAAGAATAGGAAGTGGATAACCTTCCAAACTCTCCATTTGATTTGCCTTGATCCCAAAGTCACTTGATCTTATTTTGAAGCACTTGCCTTTCAAACATTCTTGAAGGATGGTTCACCGAAGATGAGCATGAATGGGTCTCAAAACCCTTTGGGCCGACTGGCCTAGACCCTGTGGTGCCGGCTGGCCTGGCCTTCTCCTTAGGCCTCTAACGTTCATCTTTCTCCATGTCGTCTTTGGTCACGAGCCTCGTCCATTTACACTCCAAATTAGCCCAAGAACCTGTGTAAACAGAAATCCTCCAAAAACACATGCATATGCGAAAACGTCCCGGTTATAGAGTATGATCAATAGTTTAGATGTCAAATTCATGCCATTATTGAAGATAAACAAGGGTAAAAAGGTGTCGCTAAGGAGCGCCAACACCCCCGCCTCAGCGCCCCGCCACTGCCCTGCCCTACTCCCCCACCTCCGCTTCCCTGCCCGACGCCGCTGCTCACCAGTGCCACAACGCATCACGGTCATGAGCTGGAGCTCCACACGGGCGGGAGCTCCGTCGTGGTCACGAGCGGCAGTACCGTGTGGGCACGGACTCTACTGTGGGTGGGGATTCCACCGCCACTGCAGGCTCTGCTGTGTTCACGAGCGGGAGCTCTGCACAAGTGTGGGCTCTGCCATGGGCAAGAGCTCCGACGCTGCTGCAGGTTCCGCCGCGAGAGAGAGATCAGCCGCCACCGTGGCTCCACCGCGATCGCGGGTGGGAGTTGCAGCTTGCGTGGCCGTGGGTGCGAGCTAGAGCTTCGCATGGCATGAAGAGTGGGCGGCCGCCACGATGGTCTCTGCCCGCCCGTGGCTGTGCCCAGGCCGGCGAGGAGGTGCCGCGCCTTGGCCGGCACCTCCCCGACTGCCGCTGCTTTGCTCCTTCGTGCCTTGGCCAGTGAGAGGAAAATAAGGGGATGACGAGCAGGACCCACTCGTCAGTGAGAGAGAGGGAGAGAGTTGAGTGGGGAGGGTTGTGGTCATGTGGATGACACGTGGGGTCCATTTAAAGATTTCTCAAAAGCCATAGCTGGTCAGCCAAATGGCTTTCGGCTTCCATACAACCAAATCTTCAGCAAGCTTCTCTACAGCCCACAGCTCAAAGTCCAAAGCTACTTTTCTGAAAGCCACAGCTCAATCAAACACATCTGCCCTTGCTGCATTAAGACTGCTCCAATACCCTTATCACTTGCATCAGTCTCAACTGTGAACTCTTTTGCAAAATCAGGTAGGCAAGGGCAGGTGCATTTATCAAGGCTTGCTTGAGGTTGTCAATGCATTTGTTGTAGTGTAGGAGTCTACTGGAATTGTACATTCTTCTTGAGGAGGTATGTTAGGGTTCTACTAATAATTCCATAGTGTTTCATGAATTTTCTATAATACCCTGCTAATCCCAAGAAAGCTCTCACTTGCTTGATGTCAGTTGGAGATGGCCAATTCTTCACGAGAGAATTCCCTGTATGACACCGAAAGATGGCTCAATTCTTTATTTAGCCCTAAAAGGTCCAGTATGCCTTATCTGACCCTAATTTTTTCTTGCTTCTATGCCCAATATGACACTGCTGTTAGCTTCCCAGTTAAGTGCCACATGAAAAGACAATTTTGCCCCTATGATCAATTTTAGCACTTTCTCTTGTGTTCCAGACATCACAATCGATCTGCAAGTTCCCATAGAGCATCAAAGGGGAAGATAGCGGGTAGCAATCATATTACTTTAGCAAAACAATAGATCTGAACCTATAGTTATACTTCTCTGCATAGTTCAACTTGTCATAGGCCCAAACTCTACGCACCAAAGAAAAACATTCATCTTTTCTAGTTTTGTGTCGGTCAGCAAACACAAATTAATGCACCTATTAGTAGAGTAGCAGCTGCTAATTTAACGCTATTGTCATGTTACACGAATAACTGGAAAGAAGAAGCATATCTACAAACATAAACTAGCTAGCATACGTAATCTCGTCTTTCTAGCAAGGCACTTTTTCATTTGCCTGGTTCTCTCCTTCCATGTTGACCTGAAGAAAAAGATTGAGGACAAATAAGATGCAAACCAAAAGAAACTTGGACATTGCAGAAAGGTTGAAGAGATGACACAGACCTCCGTGCAGCCTTCGTTGACTCCTCTGGGTGCATCTCGGCAGCCTGAGCCGAGTGCTGCCGCCGTCGCCGCCGACTGAGTTGAAGCGAGAGCACAGAAGGGTGCAGCGCAGGGGAGAGAGGAGGGCTGGCAGCACACTGCATGGGGACGGACGACGGGGTGAGCAAGGCGCGCGCGGCACGCGGAGGGCGAGCCGGTCCGGCGATGCACGAGCGCGGCCCGAGGAGGGCGAGCGGCAGCGGCGCATGGGAAGATGCGGGAGGAGAGGTGTTGTTTTGTGTGGGCAGAAGGGTATTTTCATCCATCAATTTATTTGTTCACGATCCATGGTGCAAAACCTAACAGAGATGCTAACAGATGAGACGGTAGTGTCATTCAGGGCACATAAGTGAAAAGTTGTGTTCGGATAAGGCATATCGAACTTTTCAGGGTCAAATAAGACATTGAGTCATCTTTCAGTGTCATACAGGAAATTCTCTCATTCTTCACTGCCTGGATCTTAGACTACTTAGTAGCAACACCCTAGGCACCAATGACTTGGCCCAAATGCTCTAACTACTGTTGTGCAAAAGAACACTTAGACTTTTTGAGCAAGAGATTGTTCTTCATGAGGATGTCAAACACCACTTTCAAATGGATCTTTTGTTCTTCTAAGGTGATGCTATATATGAGTATATCATCCATAAATATCAGAACACACTTTCTTAGCAATGTGTTGAAAATTGTGTTCATAGCTGCTTGAAAGGTGGTTGGAGCGTTGGTCAACCCAAATGGCATCACTTTGAATTCCCAATGTTCATTATGAGTCTTGAAAGCTATCTTATGCTCATTATAAGGATTTAGCCTAATCTGGTTATATCTAGACCTCATATCCACTTTTGTGAACCACTGGGCCCCATGTAGCTCATCCAATAATTTGTCCACTACCAATAATGGGTATTTGTTTCATTCAAAAAAAAATAATGGGTATTTGTTTTTCGCTGTGATTGTATTCAACTGCCTGTAGTCAACATAAAATTTCCAACTTCCATCTTTTTGCTTCACCAATAGTATAGGTGAAGCAAATGGGCTTGCACTTGCTTGAATCATCCCATTGGCTAGCATCTCTTTGACCTGACTCTCAATTTCATCTTTTTGGATAGGGTTGTATCTGTAAAGTTTGATGTTCACAGGCTTAACTCCGTGAAGTAGAGGGATGGAATGATCAAAACTTCTGGATGGTAGTAGTGAGTTTGGTTCCTGAAATAATTCCTCATACTACTGGATCAGATTCTGTATTTCCTTTGGTACAGTAACCTTGTCAGCAAACTCCTCTATGGATGGAGCTGATGATAACTGAACCAATTGTGCTACACCCCCTTTTCTTAAAATACCCTTTAACTTGTTGGTTTGCAAAGGAAGACACTTCGATGTACAATCCTTTACTCCAGCCAATCTGATTCTGGTCCCATTGTAGCTAAACCTCAGTTTCTTTCTTTTCTAGTAAATGCACATAGGACTATATTTCTCCAACCAATCCATTCCCAAGACTAAACAATATATAACACCTCAAGGGAAACGGTTTGCCATCCACGGTGAATGTTTGACCTTATGTCCACCAAGATATATCCTGAACCAACTCTGTTGAAGTTAACTTTCCTCCATCTGCTAGTGTTACATGTATAGCAGGGCCTGGAACTGTGGGAATTTTGAGCTAGTTGAGCAATTTAGTACTCACAAAGGTACCAGAACTACCTGAATCCACCAGTATTAAGATTTCTTTATTCTGCGGCAACCCTTGTAGTCTAATTGTTTTCCTTCCTTGGATGCCTTTAGTAGCACACTGGGATAACATTAATAATTCTTGATCACTATCTTGACCGCCAGCTTCACTTGTCTGTTCAGAAGAATCCACTTGCAAAATTTCTAACAACTCTTCTAACACATGCAGCTGGACTTGTTTTGGACACCTTTATTGAGGAGTATATGGTTCTCCACATTTCATACATAATCCTTTTTGCTTTTCTTGCTGATCTCAGAGCTGCCAATTTGTCATCCCATTTTGGTGGAACTTGAGGCTTTTCAGTAGTTGGTGCTGTCCCAGAATGCCAAGAGCAAGAACTACAGTGTGAACTCCCTGGTGACTGCTTCTTGCAAATCTAACATTATCTTTCAGTCTTGCTGATAATCTTTTACTTGTAGATTCTAACATCTCCTCCTGCATTAAAGCCAGAGATAGAGCAGCATCAACTGTTCTAGGCCTATGCAACATTTTGCATTGCTAATGCTATATTTTAAGCCATCCAAGAAATTTTGAACAAATAAAACATCATCAAGATCCCAATTATGAACTAAAAATTTATGCTTTGCAGTTTCTAATCTGCCAGCATACTCTAACACATCAGTTGTTTGTCTTATGCTTAGTAGATCTCTCATGTGTTTCTTATATAAATCCATTCCAAACTTCTTTTCAATAGCAATGCAAAGCTTAGGCCAACTATTAATAGTGTGCTGGGCCTCATAGGTTTGTAACCACAGGGCACCATTACCAGAGAAACTGATAGATGCAAAAGGTTCCCAAAGATGAACATGAACCTTGAACATAGCAAAGTACTTTTCACATTTTTCTCGCCAAACTCTAGGGTGTTCTCCAGTGAATTTAGGGAAATCAACCTTATGCAACTAATACTCTCTGAAATTAGTATTGTGATGCATGTAACTGTCCCTCCTATCACTAGACTCAGGTATCTCAACATGAATGTATGGATTTTTGAGAGGTAACTGTTGACCCTTGCCCAGGGTGAGATGGGTGGTCAGGGACCCCAAATCATCACCCTAGAGTTGTTGTTTGACGTGGTGGTCGTTGGCCCGCCCCATTTCCTCGTGCGGCGGGGCAGTTTGGAGCAGCTGGTGTGACTGCTTCCAAGGCGCAGATGTGTGACGTGAGACTTGCAATTTCTTTGCGCAGCTCCACGAATATGTTGTCCGCAGATATGCTCCATTTGTTGAGGCCTTCCAGGGACGTGGCGATCTTGAGCTTCCCCTTCTGTAGGGCCTTCACTTCGGTGACGACCAGATCAAGCTTCTCCTCCATGGTCACCATGCGTGGGGTTAGGGTTGGTTGTATTGCCTTCTACGCACACGGTCGTAGACACCACGACAGTGGTGGTGGACTAGGGTTTGATGGGGATCTGGATGGTACTGTTGGCGGGATGGTGGGAGGGTTTGTGGCTGCCGACACTAGGATCACCCTAGGGCAGAGATCTCATGGCTCTGGTACCAGAAGTCACAAGCGAGAGAAGAAAGCCGGCATCATGCACGACGGAGGAGTCGGCAGCACTGCTCCGGACAAGAATGAAAAGGCAAAGGAGAGAATAGGTTTTAGGGTTTCTCTTCGATGATGCCCCTTAGCATAGTAGTTGGGTTCTTACATAACTCGGCTCATGCGCCAGCAACATTACATGGCTTCAGGCCTAATAATGCAAAGGCTCATAGGCCCAGTAGTGATGTTGTCATGACAAATAGTAACTCCAGTAGAGTTTCCATCCAACTCCCTAAGCCAAATTTTAGCAACCCAACATCAAAATTGTGCTCCAACAACATCCCTATCTCACTTTCCATCCGTTGGTATTTTTTATGATCGCAGATAAATACGCAAGCGCATGGATACCGTTATAGCTTTCACCCGGAAGTATTCAGGTTATCGAATCCACAGGGAAAGTGGTTGTTGAAGAGAGTAGTTATCCATTGCACTCAATCATAACACTATTAATATACCAAAGTCTAACAAGGGGGTAAACATTGATAAAGGGGGTAGTGTAACACACAGAAGATTCATTGCTCAGAATATATAAGACTTAGCTAGCATGAAGATCCTAGAAGAGAGTGAGGGATTCTATTTACTTCTCACTCATGGGTCCTAAGCATACAAGACTATAAATTGTACAAGCTTAGTAAAGGGATACATGTTAGAGGGCATATCGAGGTGTCAGCTGGTTCCTCATCAAGGGACGACAACTAGACTTCTTATCATAAAGCCTAGCATCATCTCCCGAACGTGGAGGATTACAAAGGACCTCGTTCATCGGATGCGCTAGAACGGATGCTGCATGATGGAACAGAATCGTTCGAAAACATGTGCACCGTGTGGATGGATCAGGTGGAGGCTCCCACAACTGGATGGATGGCCATTGTTTGTTGCATGTTGAGTAAGCCATCCTCAGTGGAGTTTTATGGAGAGGGCAATAAATTTAATGCCACATCAACATTTTTATGACTCCACAAGAAGAGAGAAGGTGGAAGTTTCATGTGACGAGAGAGGAGTTTCATCCCATGAAACTAATCTGGCACAATTACCTAGTTTGCAGTCTTGGTAACTATACAATAAAACTATGCAGTTAGACTGGCCTAAGGCCATTCCTAGTGGGGTTTCATACAGGTTTCATACACACTAAATAGGGTAACACATCAATATATATGATGACATGGCACTGTAATTACAAAGAGAGATGGAAAGGAGTTTCATCTGGATGAAACTGTGTCTACACTGTTTCCAAGATTATGAAACCTACTAAAACTACCATTGGGGGCAAGACAGTTTCATTTCATTCATTTGTGTCCAATGGGGTGCATTGCAATTATATACTGTGTCTAGCCTATTAAACCATGATATGAAACTATCCATTGGGAGTTCATGTTTCATCCATCAACTCAAAGCTAGTTAGATGATGAGGCCCCCTTGGAAACAACGACATAAAACTCTCCATTAAGAATGGTCTAAGCTGAATAAAACAAGGATGGCCATTGTTTATTGCATGTTGCAAAAATAGTGATTCAATCCTAGTGATTTTTTGAAAATTTTTGGTTCACTTTCTCAAATTTCAAACCATTGATCGAAGATGTATACCCCATTTGTCGATCCACGTTTCGTATATCTGTACCTCGACCCCCTCGTACCGAGAATTTTGTAACATTAGTCAAGAGCCGAAAACTATTTTTTGAGCAAAAAGAGGCGAAAACTAATGGACTAGCGCACACATTGCGTACCCAAAACTAGCTAACTCGTTGGGCTAGGCCCATTTAACTCTCTGTCAACCAATCCAATTTTGAGCCATAGCATGTGGTGCAACGAAAAGGGTTATTTCCTAGAATTCTAGCTTGAGATGGATAATTTTAATTTTTATTTTAAAAAAGATAAAAATAAAAAAATCTCAAGTAATCTCATCCATGATACACACTTCCTGAAATCAACAACAACTAATACGCGGCTAGTAAAAATGAGATTGCAAAAAAGAGAGGTGACCGTCTTGTGTTGGGCCTTGGGCCCGTGATGGTAAAGGAGAGAGAACGAATATCCGAATTTTTTTAGATCCGTCGTCAGGCTAGCAAGTGTTCAAGCTTCATGTGACATGTCCATGTGGACACCAGCGCCATTAGACACCAGAAAAACGCCTATCCGTCCGCGCCATTGGTACCTGTTAATACACTGCTAGATTGTAAAAGAATATTGACATGCCAGGCAATTTAATGTCATGAAACTTTCGTTAACAATAGAGATGGAATCGGATCGGATACGCATGGAATCGGATTTGGATATCACTTTTTACCATATTTTTACTCGAATACGAGTACAAATTCGGATGCTCTCGAATACGAATCCAAAAAGAATGTTAAAATGCGGATGTGCATTCGAATATTTACTCGATTTAGAGGATAATATTTACCTATTTCATTCATTGATGGTTTTTAAATAACAAAATCATTATATAAGTAAATACTAAAGTATAAGTATATAACAAGTGTAGACAAAGACCGCTCGTTAATAATGTCACATTTATCCATAATTATTTCATTAATTAATCATATAAAAATTAAATAAAACTATAGATAAATATATATTTAATAAATAAATATACATTTATCATGAAATAATAAAAAATATATAAAACTATTTTCATCAATAAATAAATAAACTATAGTATTAAATTAAATTTAATATTCATGTATCTTTATTATTTAAATTAATTGCATTAGTCATTAAAATTAGAGATAACTTTTAAATAGTTATATGTCTACAATAATAGTAATATTAAAATTGATACCATAATCATTACTAATGGAGATAACTTTTAAATAGATATTTTTAAAATAGTTTTGATTACACACTATCATTATTAACATCCAAATAAACACTTTAAATGTTATCTCCATATGATAGGATATGAATAGTGCCGCATATTGCAGAACACGGATATGGAACCGGATAGAGAAAATCTATTTTAGTATCACATTAAATTCGAATATGAATATGGATATCTATACAATTATATTTTAGCGGATACGGAAATCCGATAATTCGGATTCTATTTTTATATTTCTATCCCTAACTAACGATGACCACAGAGGCCGTTAAGACAGACTATATTATTAAGTCGCAGCTGGGCAGTTCATCGCAGAACTACCTCCATTGCCATTTCCATTTCCGTCCATCTGGCGCTTGGCAATGCCGACTCCAGCGGTCGCCACCGCCGCGAAGAAGCCAGCCGCCCACGCGGTGTTCTTCCCGTTCCCGGCGCAGGGCCATGTCACGCCAGCACTGCATCTGGCCAAGCTCCTCCACATCCGGGGCGGCGTTCGCATCACCTTTGTCCACTCGGACCGCAACCGCCGCCGCCTCCTCCGTTCACGGGGCCATGCCGCGCTCGCCGGCTCCCCGGGGTTCGTCTTCGCCTCCGTCCCGGACGGCGTGCCGCCGCCGTCGTCCGACGAAGTCAGCGACGAAGGTGACTCCCCGCAGCACATGACCGCCCTGCTCTGCTCCATCCAGGCATCCGTCCCGCACCTCAAGAACCTCCTTCGCGACGCCGCCGCCTCCGGTACGCCGGCGACTTGTGTGATCACCGATATCGAGTGCGTCCTTCGTGCCACCAAAGAGATGGGCCTCCCTGCCGTGGCCTTCTGGACGACCAGCGCATGTGGGCTCATGGCGTTCCTGCAATGCCAGGCACTAGTCAACAAGGGATTAGTTCCTCTGAAAGGTTAGCATGTTTACTTTCTGATGGAATCAAATCCATGCATCACGCCGTGCCAGTAAGTAGCTAGAAAAAGAGAACACCATTGACTCATCCATGTTATTATCTCCCGATGGAGCAGATGTAGAGCAGCTGAGAAATGGCTACCTCGAAAGCACGGTGGTCGACTGGGTGCCTGGGATGCCGGCGGACATGCGCCTGCGCGACTTCCTAAGCTTCATCCGCACGACGAACCCCGACGATGCCGTGCTCCGTAGCGCCCTAGGCACCGCTGATTGCATCCGAACTACACCGTGCGCCGTGGTTCTCAACACGTTCGACGAGCTGGAGGGCGAGGTCGTCGCCGCCATGTCCGACGTCCTCCCGCCGATCTACACCGTCGGGCCGCTGCCGCTGCTCGCGGAACATGTCGTCGCAGGCGGGCCGCTCGGCACGGTGGGCGCCAGCCTCACCAAGGAGGACGAAGGCTGCCTGGCATGGCTTGGAACAAAGCGTCCGTGCTCCGTGGTGTACGCCAACTTCGGGAGCATAACTGTGCTGACGAGCCAGCAGATAGAGGAGTTCGCTTGGGGCTTGGCCAACAGCGGCTACGAGTTCTTGATGGTGATCAGAGACGACGACCAAGCCAATGGCGCCAGCGCTAGGCCGGAGTTCGTTAAGGAGACGAAGGAGCGGTGCTACATCACGAGCTGGTGCCCGCAGGCGGAGGTGCTCCGGCGAGAGGCAATTGGTGCGTTCTTGACCCACTGCGGGTGGAACTCGATGCTCGAGAGCATCTGCTCTGGGGTGCCCATGTTGTGCTGGCCCGTTGCCGCTGATCAGCAGACCAACTGCCGGTTCGCCTGCACGGAGTGGCGCGTCGGCGTCGAGATCAGCAGCGATGTCAAGAGAGCGGAGGTGGAGACGCTGGTAAGGGATGTGATGGGAGGGGAGAGAGGGAGGGAGCTGAGGCGCCGAGCTACCGAATGGAAGGAGAGGGCAGCTGCGGCTTCAGACCCTGGTGGCTCTTCTTGGGCCAACCTTGAGAGCTTGGTCGATGAAGTTTTTCATCCTTGCAAGGAAAGCCTTAGTGCCAACTCAGGTTCGTTGTACAACAATTTGTCCCACAACCCTGGAGCCTAAATTATCAGTTTTTTCACACGGTAAATTTCGGTTGGTTCAAATAAAGGCCTGTCCAACATTTGTGTGTGTGTGTGTGTGTGTGTTTGTTTTTATTTTGTCGTTCATTTGATGTAACATTTAAATAATTGGTATCTTTTTACTGATCATCCACTGAAAAATTAAAGGGTTGCTTTGATTTGTGATGCATCAGCTCAGATCATTTTTGTACTAGTCAATGTGCTTCTGTTAATCTAGCTTAGCTGGAATAAAGATTTCCAACAGTTGACTGGCTTCTATAGATCAGTATTATTGGAATAGTTAGTAGAATATACAGGCTTGAGGCATCCGTGTGCTGAAAAAGAAGTAACGATCAAAAGATTCTGGTCAAATGGAGATCGCCGCCCAAACACGTTTTAGAGTTGACAAGAGGGCTTTGTTATCTCAGTTAATTCTGCAATTTTTCTGGCCTCATATGTCCAATGAAAGAATGTAGCAGAAACTTATATAATGAACTATCGTGCAAGGAGTCTGTAGCAGAAACGTATGATCTGATGTGATTTTTTTGGTATCCTAAATATAAGATTAATACTTCCAGTTGCTGTGTTGAGAAAGAGATACTTGAATAAAAAGAATTTCTTTTTTGAAGTTCATTTTTTATCAGAGGACAATATGAATATTACACCATGTTTCATTAAAACACTCAAGGGGTTATATGATATATCGGGTGCAGAAGTAGGCCTACACTTCTATTGGCAAATAGGAGGTTTTCAAATTCAATGGGCTATCGTGCAACGAGTTGGAAAAGACAGTGTTTTATTTCATTAAAACAAAGTTTTGATGTGCGTCTAAAAGACAAGGTTTTGACGAATGATGCTATTAAGATGTTATTTGTCTGACACAAAATTATAATCACAAAAGTATTATAAACACAAATCTAATATCTCCATACTTATGTCAAAAAGTAATGTATTAATAGAGGAATTGTTAGCCTAAGGCTTATCCTAGAATTTTTAGGATCGAGGCAGTAGTACCTAGTGGTGGTGTTCGCCGCAAAGACTAAGCAGAAATTATCATAAAGTAGACCAGAGGGTACATATTTTGACGAAAGTTAATAAAAATGTTGCTTGGTTCTATTTTTTAAAAAAATTTCTTTATGACGGGACCACTGTTAAGTAAGTCGCACACGTCAAGAGTTTCTTTCAGTTCGTTCCAATCCCCTAAAAATGTAACCCATGCCTTACATGTGGTTGAAATTATAGCGATTCCTTCGGTGCAATTGAGATCCACTCCACCGGTTAAGTCACGACTAAGCGATCGTAGCTGAATGTGACATTTGTGAGGCATCAGCACAGATCATTTTTTTACTTCAATAGAGATTTCCAACAGTTGACTGGCTTCAATAGATCAGTATTATTGGAATAGTTAATTAGTAGAATATACAGGCACGAGGCATCGGTGCTGAAAAATAAATAACGATCAAAAGATTCTAGGGAAATGGATAACGCCGCCCAACATATGTTTTAGTCTTGACAAGAGGGCTTTAATATCAAAGTTATTTCTGCGATTTTTCTGACCTCATGCGGTACACATGTCCAATAAAAGAATGTAGCACAAACATATAATGGAGTGCCCTACAATGAGTCGGAAAAGACGTATTTTATCTGTTTTTAAAAGCGAGAATTGCTTCTTCTTCTTTTTTCCAGCCTGACATGTGAATTCTACATGGTCCGTCGAATTCCAATCACGGTCCCAAAAAGCCCAAGCAGCCCGAGAGTTCTAATGCCGGCGCACGCAGGGTCCAATGGCCGCTACAAGGCGTCCCCCCGAGTGAGGGGTGGAGACGGATGGGACCGCTAGTGGCCAGTTCCCTGGTGGGCACACACCAAGGGCATCCCGACCTGCGTTCGAGCCCAAGCGTACGCCGACCCCATGTTCTTACCGCAAAGAGGCACTGAGCCCCCGCGGTCGGTCGAACGACTGTGGGAACTAAGGGGGTCGGGCACCAGGGACTTATTGAGGTTGATCACAAGCTGATCCGTCGGCACCCCCCCTCCCCCCCTCCCGAAGCGGCGTTGGGGCCTCACTCGAACTAACCCATTTGTAACTCAATGAGAGCCGTGCTTCGGCCTACATGGCAAAGCGCGACGCATCTCTAACCCTCCGTCCTATCGCAAGGAAAGCGCAAGGGGAAAATGTAAACAAGTCGAAACCCAGCCGTACACGCGTCCCGGAGCGAGACATGGGGGTTGGAATCACGAACAAGAGACCGACGACGCGGTCGCAGGACCCACAAACCAACAACTTCTTTATAAACAAAGTATAAAGTACATACGGCCTATGGCCGTGGAAAGATACAAATGGGAATCGCCACTCTTAAGTGGTGATATAGGGCGTCCAAGGGTAGGAGTCCTCCTAAACCAAGCAGGAGGCCATGCGAGCTTACGTCGCGGACCTTCTTTTGGCATCATCTCCCCCGAGGACGCCCGACGGAGAGAAGGTGCAGGAGCACAGCTCCCGGTGACAGGTCAACGACAGCGGCACGTGCCAAGCCTCCTTCACCTCGAACTCAACTGGTGCCGACGACAGGCACCAGCGAAAGAGAGGACAAGGAGTAGCAGCGCGCCAGTGGCTATACACGACCACCACCCCCTCCAAGTCCTACTGGGAGAGTGCCCGCGAAGCGCAGGTACCAGTAGTGACGAGTGGGGGGGAGGGGGTCGACGACGACGCCGATGACCCAAGCACCGCATGACATCCCACCACGCCGCTGCCTCCCACTGGCAAGTGCTAGCAAAGGCAGGTGGGAAGGAAGTCGACAGCACTAAGGGCCCATGCGACACCGAGCAGATGTCGCACTATGCACCTCGACTCCGGAGGTCGCGGGGATTCTTCTGGCATCAACGAGTGGCTTCCCCGGCTCCGGCCTCAGGAGGAAGGCCGGGGACGATGCCTACGCATGCTATCTCCCTGTGAGGAATAGGGGGAAGAAGTCGACTCAGGTGCCTGAGATGCCGATGTGGAAGCCCCTATTTATTGCGGGAAGCGCCCTTCCCTGGCCCCGCAGCAGGGCTACAGGGACTCGCCACGCGACATGATCAAGCGGTCGGTCCGAATACAACAGACCTCTCACGGGAGGAACAGCGGCACGGTGTCCTGAAAGGGACTGACAAGACCGCTCAGGTCAGGGCCAAGCGTGGAAGGCACGCCGCTCAGTGAGGCACGACAGAGTGTCACGGCTCCCCTGGGAAGCGAACATGACCCACGTCAGACCCTCAAAAGGAGCAACCTGTCTTAGCAGCGATGTGACCGCTCGGGCAAGCAAGTCTCAGCCATTGAGCGAATTTATTATTCACCGAGTGGCTTGGGGGCTACACCCATCGGGTGCGCTCGCGTGCTCCTAGTCAAAAACGACGAAATAACCCACGAATCTGACCCTCCGAGTGAGTCCACTACTCGCCCAGAGGCTCGGGGCCTACACCCGGTGGGTGCACTCGCGCGCACCCACGGGACGACCATCGGTGTAGGGGCGTCGAGTCCCTCCACAGGTCGGAACGACCTCCGCAAGGACTCGGGGGCTACTATCGGATACCAATATTCGAGGCACCTTAACCTCTCAGGTTGAGTACAAACACCACGACAATTGATTAGGATTAAGTGAAAACGTCGCTGGCTTCTCAAGTGCAATGGGCTGCATGAGATAGGAACAAGCATCCGACATAACTGCGCACAGGCCGGTCCACCCATGGCCCAATACGCCAAGCCCCACCTCGTCCGACCCCCAACTCTCCGGGGTGTTAGGGCGAAACCATCTCAACGACTCCTCCACCTCGCCCGACCCCTAGCGGAGGTGTCGGGAGTGGGGACCACAGCAGGCGAGAAACTCCGCCTCGCCCGACCCTCGGGCATGCGGGTTGGGAACGGGGGCTGACCGTAGATCTGTCTCCGCCTCATCTGACCCCCCCGCTCAGGTCAAAGGCTCACCCAGGACCTGGGGCCTAGGGGACCCAGCCTCGCAGGGCAGTCATGACCTGTGACGTGAGCGGACACGAAGGGCATTAATTGCCCCGGACAGGCGGTATGGGCACCGTACACCTAACACCGCAACCACTCCGTCCTTACGAATGATGGAACACTGTCGCATGGAGTGGAGAGGTCAAATAACCTTGTTGGCATGTCTGCAGGGTACCATTCTTGGGCATCATCCACAGTGCCCCAGGGGGGTCCTAGGAGTAGGTGAAGACCGAGGACCCGGGCGCCTTCCTTCCGCTAGAAGCCTTCTCCCCCCTTCTCTCTCTCTCTCTCTCTTTCTCTCTCTCTCTCTCTCGTGTAACGACCCGGCCCATTTCCTTGAACTATAAAAGGGAATGGGGGCCTTCCTTAGCGCGGGATTGAAACCATCTAACTCACACTCCATACGCATACACCCACAGAGATTTGGGAGCTCATTCCCTCTCTCGACTGCTTGTAACCCCTACTACGAGCAACGCGAGTAACACGAGCAACCCCGAACTGGACGTAGGGCGTTCGTGCCTGAACTAGTATAGTTCTCGTGTCCTCTCGCGAACCATCCGAGCTTAAACACTACAATCCACTAAATTCACTAGCTGGTAATTTCATACACTGACAATATGCTTGGTCTTTAGATGTTTTCTGAGGCTATTGATGGTTGGATTTTCTGTTATAAGGACCATCAATAGCAAGATACTTGCTTCCAACATAACACACACATGAATAGTTCCAAGTTGCCTCAACTCCTCTGTAGTGAGCGGAGCCTATCTAGCACCAGAAAGTGTAGCCATACGACAGGACGGCTCAACAATAGGAGGTGAGTGAACAAATGAGCGCCGATGAACGACATAGCTCGGCTCAACTACAACTCTTGGTTGCACAACCGGCGCTTCATTCACTAGCATTAGCTCAAACACTTCGTCTTGGGTTAAGGCTTCCATCATTGTTTCTTCTTCTTCCTCATCATCTGATCCTGCAAACATATCATCCTCATCTTGCTCCTCTTCCTCAAATGTGCCCTCGTCGAAGTCATTGTTCACTAGACAATTGGCTTCATCACAATCATCCTCTGAATCTGGCCTATTTGCCATATCAACATCATATTCTTCATCTTCCTCATCTTCGCCCACCCTATCATTAGTTTCAACCGTGACCCTGTCACAAACTTCAACTACCAACTCCGCGCAACCTACTTGGGACCCTTTGACCAACTCCTAGTAAAAAGTCTAATCTTCCTCACATGAAATTTGCGTTAGCACATAGTGAGCCATTTTGTCACCGGCATCAAATCTACCATGTAGGAATATTTACTTTGCTCTTCATCAACTTCAAAAATTGAACTAGCTCAAACAAAAACTTCAACAAATGAAGGAGGGCTATCAAATCTTGTTACTTCATCCTTTCAAACTCGCCATTATCATTAACCGATCCACCAGAGAAATAACAAACTAAACGATCCATATACACACACATTTAACGGACACATTACCATTACCATTCAAGAAATTATACCAAAAACTACTAAAAGTCCACGTATAATCAAATGTCAATCTACTATCTACGGTCCATACCCTAAAAACACCATTCTAAAAAGGTTCTACATTACATCCTAATTCTCATTCATGCCAAAATTACAAAGCATATCTACACACTAAAATCCCATCGAAATCCTTCCATGCAACACAATCTACACGATACAAAAGCGTTGCCATGAATCAATTACACGATATCACACTACTAATCTTACCCCATTCGTACTAATTTTACCAAATCCAACCCAAACCCTAGTTAACCCTACCTAAACAAAACCAAAGGGAACAAGAAAATGGCAAAAATCTACTTGGATAAAGTGGAGGAGTTACCTTCCGGACTGTTTTCCCACCGTTTCCCCTTCGAATCTGTGGGAGGAAGAGGGGTATCTAGAGGGGGGAGGTCGGGACGGCGCCATGGACATACTTGAGCTCGGGTGGGGGAGAAAGAATGGGAGGAGAAAGAAGAAAGGGGCTTGGGCGCCCACCTGCATGCAAGAGAGTCGCGCCACGTTTCACGCCAAAGCATGTGGTGCGACTCGTCTGCCACGTCAGCGACCGCGCATGCCGGCTGCTGGCCGCGTGGCGCGACTCGCCCTTCAGTCACGCCGGACGTTGTGGTGTGACCAAAAGAGTTATTTCCTGGATCTAGGTCGGTAGGGCTTATTCTTAATTTTTTAGATTAAAAAGGATTAAATAATAAAAAATTTCTAACCGTGGACTAGCAACGACTGGCTACGGCCTTGTTGCGGCCGGTCGGGGACTGGCAGTGGCCAGCTAGGGACTTGATGCGGTCGACCGGGGTCTGGCAGCGAGCCGCCAGGGAGGTCCTATGATTATGTGTCTCAAGCAAAAGCCAATTTGTTTTAGAAAATGGAAAAATATCCGGCCTCTGCGGTAAGCGCACACAGCCAATTCTTACAAGATCTTTCAGCTCAAAAGCTGATCATAAAAAAATGCATAAAGAGACAAAGAATACACTTGAAGAGAAGATAATCATAAGCAAAGTTTAATATTGCTTATCCATCCATTCTAAAAAGAAATATCTAAAGCCTTCATTGCTCTGCTCGTCGAATGTACGGTCTCGTCTGTGTCCTCATGCTGCGTTGATAAATGACAGCCAATATGTTTCCCCCAAAGGTAGCCTCCAAATCGACGTAGGAACATCACCCATGACCAGTCGATCACGGACAAGGAATGCTAGAGAATCGAAACATGGCCATATATTCGGGGAAGTGTAAACGAGGTCGCCTCCAAGAAGGAAGTGGCACCCGCAGGCGTCACCGACCTGGCTTTCGCCCCAACCACCACCATGCCATGCTAGCAGCTGCTTGAGAAGAAGAATATGCCTCACCGAGCTACTGATGGTGCCGAGCACGACTGCGATTGCAGCCATCATTATCGATAGCCAACCGCCGGCACCTCGATTCATGCCCGCCGCTTCCAAGATGAAGAAGAGGCACATCGACGATGCTTCCAAGGAAGAGAATGACGCCCAGGGGCATCACCATTGTCGGCTCCGACAACTGCCGGCCGGGGCTTTCTCCCGGTGCAACCCTCTTCACCATCAACAGGGGGCATTAATGAACCACCCCATGAAATTTCGTCGGACCTGCAAGCACAGCAACACACAACCACAGCCTCTCGAATACTATGTCGCAAGACCGCCCAGGCGCACCGGCCATAGGCAGATCCGAGACGGGGATGACGACGAGAAGACCACTCCTGCCGGATCTAGCCAGGGAAGACGACGGGAAGCCCAGCCCAGACGGATCCGGTATGGGGAAGACGACGGTAGGGTCAGGGCGCACGATTGCATTGCCATCGCACACGACCGCCTGGAGTTTGGACGCACCACTGTGAGGGTGGCCACTAGGGTACGTCGTCGTGCACTCGTCAAGGGCTGCTGCCATGGCAGCCACGCCGCCCTGGACCGTGGTTGCGGGCGCCGAGCCGCCACAGCTGCCAACCCCTAGGTCGTCCCTACCTTGAGGCCACGAGCAGCCACCGACATCAATCAAGACCGGTGACCACCATGAGGTCTAGATTCGAAGAAGACAGATCCATCTAGCGAAGTGGGGATGCCCTGCCGCCGCTGTCCTTGCGACCGGCCGAACTTCCGGCGGCGTGCTTTGGCGACGGCGTGGCAGGGGTAGGGAGAAGGGATGCTGGGGCTCGGCGGCGTGGTTCCGCCCGAGCCGCCCATCAGTGGGCGACGCGGGGGCCAGACCATTCACGGAACAAAAGGAATTTACGATCTCTGAGTGATTCATCACGCCGTTGATCCAAGAGCCTACAATAATTCTCAAATATGCATAGGGCATAGCCAAGAAGACTATAATCAATGCCCAGCCATTCGACTTAATTTCAACACACAAGCTAAAGACTCGGCAAAACATTTCACCATTTGTAGTATGCCCTACGTAACTCCGCCTCCAACACTTTCATCCTTGACAAATTGACGCACCAGCACTTGGTATCCAAAATTCCAAATCCTTTGGTCAGAAATTTCAAATAGAATTAGCACTTGAGCACTATCTGTTGACAAATCTTTGCACTTAGTACCAAGAGCGGGGCATAGATGAGGCCAAAAAAACGTAAATTTGTTCTTTTTAGGTGTAGAGATAACCCTGGCTTTTTTTTTTTACTTTGTGCATGCCAATCCTGGCTTATTTAGCTGTGAAGGATGGACGGGCGACAGTAGGGCCCCTTGAGCCACCCGTCGGTGATCTGCTTGTACGCGGCCTCGGTGAGGTGGATGCCGTCCCAGCTGAGGTGCGCGACAGGGCTGGCGCACGCGGCTGCGCCCTGCATCCCGCACCGGGCGCTGTTCTGGTAGTTGTACTTTCCACCGCCCGACCCGCAGCACGTCTCGAACACCGAACTGAACCCTGCATAACCCATAGGAACAAAAAAAAATGAGACTACGGCGGCCGCAAGGCTTAAAGGGCAGGATCGGAGCAACAAAGAGAGACGTTGATGGGAAACGCTTGACACTGCACCACCTAATCGGCGCATCTGCCATCGTGTTCCCATGCATGCCCCTAGACAAATGCTCCTAGTACGCCGTTTCAAGTGCAAAACGACCATGCATGCATTCCCGTTTCCAGGCCGGGACATTTTCTGTCGAAACAGCTAGCCCGCACGACATGTTCACGTTTCCCGCGCGTGTCGGCCAACAGGCCATTGCATGGGTCTCACTATCAGCCATTGATTTAGGAATCTGGGTTCGGTGCACATGGGCATGTGATTCTTACGCTGCTTTAGTGCGCGATGTTTTCAACACTAGTTAAAAGAAAGCCCGTCCTAAACCTACCACGTTGCTTGTTTTTGTATTTACCTATGGAATGCAGTGTGTTTGCCAGCTGGATAGCGCGTTGAAAAGGCTCTATGCGACGGGGTCATGGGCTGGAAGAGTGAAGACTAGCGGTTCGGTTTCAAACCGCAGTATAGTTCTATCGGATTTGCAACATGCAATGCTATGGGGATGTGGCCGACGCCGCGCTCGACATATATACCGTAATTCTGCGGGTTCCGGACCATGTCGTAGACGCCGGAATAGAAGTCGGCGTACAAGATCCGCGCCGTCTTCCTGTGCCTGCTCTGGATGATGTCGACCCTTTTCTGGAGCAGGGCGTTGTGGTAGGTGGAGAGATCATTGAACTTGTTGAGGCAGCCGAGGTCGTCGTAGTCGCTGCTGTTGGAGCTCTGGTAGATGGTCAGGTAGATGGGGAAGCAACCGATTGGCAGCACCCCCGGCACCACGATGTCTGTCGCGCCCATGGCGATCAGTTTCTGCACGGATGAAATAATGCGTCAAGAGACAGCGCACTGCTAGCTGGTACTCTTGCAGGTGACACTGGGAGGCATACGGCGCGAGCTCACATCGATTCCCCTAGAGATGGTATTGACGATCTTGGGGGTGTATTTTCTAGCCTGCTCCGTGTTGTAGCCGCCAAAAATCATTGCGTTGTAGTCGTTGCCGCCGAATTCACCGAACACAAACAGGGAGTTGGCCAGATAGCTCTTGCAACCTGCCCGTACACACATGAGGACGAGTTGGACCCAGCGAGAGTGCTGAGATAAAGCAAAAGAGCGTGGTGGTGAGTGGTGACATAATGCTGGCGAGCACCGAGTCGTCGTCCACTTACTTTGCCCGCAGACGGAGGTGGCGATCTGTTGGAACCACTGGAGCTGAAAGCTGATGGGCCCGTTGTTCCAGATCTTGTCGGAGAGCCCCAGCGACCGGAAGAAGGGCGCGTCCATGGCCGTCGCGCCCGTGATCGCCATGTTCGCGCCCTGCTTGAAGTCCGCGCTGCTCGACTTGGACGGCGGCAGGAACGGCAGCCCGAACTGGTCACCTGCGTGTAAAGACAAGAGGGCCGTTGATAAGGCATCGAATTTGAAACAATTAACATACGGTTTCGTCAACAGTGATCGAGGAACCAGGATTGAGACGCGTACTCAGGAAGTCAACGATGAGACGGCCGTCGGAGCAGCGGCATGTCGGGGTGCCGAAGTAGGTCTCGCCGTAGGGCGGCTGGGTGAAGGTGATCTGTGACGGCCTGCCGTTGGTGCACAGGTTGCCGGTGTCTGTGATGGAATCGCCGAAGTTGAAGATGGCACTGTAGTTCTGCGCTGCCGCGAGCCCCCACGACGCGAAGAGCAAGGTCAGCATCAGCGTCAACGCTGTCGGGGCACCGGTAACCATTCGGTGGCTCTGGCTCCCCATGATCGACAGACGCTTCCTGCCGACCAATGCGACTGCCGGCACCGCACCCGGATTTTCAGGCACAGCTAGTCAAGAGGGAAGATCTCGGCAGCTCAGCAGTCAGCACAGCGCAGGCTAGAGCCTAGAGCTGCAGAGCAGAGTACTTGAATGAAACGGTTGGCTGGAGGCGGGTTTTTATAGCCCCTTGAGGCTGCGCATCGCACTGGGCCGGGGCTCCTTTCCAGCTGGATTCCGGCGGGTCCCATACCGCGCCGATCGCTGCACCGCATCACTGACAACAGACAGTCCAGAACTCCACATGACATTCTGACGGGCAAAGATCGTATCCCTTGTTGGATCTGAAATTTTCACGGCCGATTAGTCACATTATAGTGCGTGGTTTAGACAAGTTGTATGTGCGTGGTTCAGTGGTTGCTCAGCGTGCATACAGGACGAGCAGCATTAGCTGATTTTGAGGGCTGTATTTTTGCTCCTTTGCGACTGACATCCATGTGAATTTGTGGGACTTCTGGGTGGGCAGTGACGGTGCGTGCTTGCTTCCAAGATCCAACAAGGTCAGGCAATTAATAGAAGGATCTGTTTGTTGACGATCAAAAATGGCACGGGACAATCCTGTCAGCAAAACCAGTGGTACCGGGTTCTAAAACCGGTAGGACCGGATTGGGTCGCCTGTAGCTCATCTGGCAACCAAATCCGGTTGCACCGGATTTGGAAACCGGTGGCACCGGTTTTCCCTGAGTCCTAATAGGTTTGGACTCTTTTGTGGGTCCGAGTTGTAATAGGGCTTTTCTTGCGGGCAAGATCTCCCCACCTTATAAATATAAAGGGCCATGGCCGATTGAGAGTTTATCCAATCGATCAATCAAAAATACCTTTACTTTTTGTCATCTTCAAACCCTAACTTTTCCAACCTCCATTGTTGTTCGTGCTTCTTCTCTACAACGTTGACGGCGTTCTGAGTGGCCTGCCGACCTCAGAGCAACCCTAGGCACACCAGCACTGACGGGGTCCCTCCCGGGCCGGTGTTCGTAGGCTTACGCAGCAAACCCTAGAAATCCGGTGGCACCGGATTCCTAAAACTAGTGGTACCGATTTTGCCAGGTTTGCTGTCGATGATCGATCTGTTGCGGATCTGCGCGAGCTAGCGCAATTCTCAGCGTGTTGATCGTAAAAAGCGTCAACACATTTTTGGCGACTCCGCTGGGGATTGGAGATCTTGGTTTTAATAACCGGTCTATTAAACCCTAGCCAGATGGGCTCTATTTCAGATCTGGACAAGGAAAATATCGTCACACCCTCCATGGAGGAGCTTAGTGAAGAGGAGCGTTAACGGCTTGAAGCTATCCAAGAGTACGTGAAGAATCAATTCATAATGGGACTGAGAGTGGACCGCCATGGCAAGGTGACAAGAACTCACGAATTCATGACGCCGTCGTTCACTTTGAAGGACAAGAAGGTGGAAGAAATACCTCCGGTAACTATACACCCACCTAAAACTTCTACTCCTAAACCTGATGATAAGCTTAGTGCCGCGCTTTTACATACCGATGAAGTAGTAAGTACTCTTATGGACATGATGGATAGAATTGAAAAAGATAGGATGGTAGAAAAGTCTTATTATGCAAATAATATACCATCTATGCAATATGAGAATACACATGTGAATGTGTCGGCTACACCAGAACAAGGCTCTGAAAATCCACTGTATGGCATGCCGACTAATTTTTACCCAGGACTGACACCGCCACCAGCATAAGTTTCGCCAGCTTCGGCAAAACCGGTGGCACCGGTTCCAGAAACCAGTGGTACCAGTTTTGTTGCCCCAGTTGTACAGCAGTTAGCACCACCCGCTACAGCACCTCTTTCGGTAGTCCCTAACCGAAATAAAGAGGTGGCTAATCGCTCTGCTTATATTGAGACACGTGCATACTGTTGACACCGGATTTTCGCACCAGGTATGCTGAGTCATATGGTGGCGTGGTAAGGCTGGTGGACCCATTGACTGGTCAAAGCCGAAGACGACAGAGAAGGAAGCCAATATATAGAAGAAGTCCGATGAAACAAGAAGTCCGATCTGATGATGGATAAAAGAAGAAGGACACGTCGGCTAAGAAGTAAGCGTATCAGATGCAGGGACTATTTCCTTTTTGAAGGCATATTGAGAGTCCCATTCTATATTAGATTTAGTTTACTTTGTCCGCAAGTTAGTCTGGTCCGATCAGGACTCTCCGTGACCAGGGTATAAATATGAACCCTCGTCCATTGTAAAAACTATTCTCACAATCAATACAACCCGGCTTCACGCCAAAACCCTAGTAGTAGTTACCGACGAAGCTCATTGGTGGACGGGCTGCATCAGTTCTGATCTCCGGCTTACCAGTAAGTTAGTCAACTTATCGAACTAGTATAGGCTTTGAATTGAGGCGCATCGCCCTTTCTCGTTTATACTGTTCAACCGATTTATCTCTGGATAATCAAGATTGATATAGATTCCCTACGTCGGAGCTAGATCAATATTGATTATTCAACAGATTATCGTTTATTGGACTGTACTTTATATCTAGATTCCCTACGTCGGAGCTAGATCATCAAGATTAGTCTAGATTCCCTACGTCGGAGCTAGAGTAATCTTGGTTATTTAAAGGCAGTCTTTTGCGGTTTGTTTGGAGTCGCTAGATTGGTTTAGATCTACGCCATGTGAATCAATCTACTTCTTCAACGGCTTTGAGCACCGGTCTTGGTCCGATTTAAGCAATATTTATCTTACAGCATCGTTCTAGGTCCGATCCATGCTTTGTGGTTTAATCTGGTTGTTCTTTGAGTATTGCACTGGTGTAGATTCCCTACGTCGGAGCTGGATCTTTGCAATACGATTAGATTGATCTTTGATTGTCATGTTTGGTTTAGATTCCCTACGTCGGAGTTAGATTCATCTTGATTAATCAAAGGAAGCTTTGGTTATGCCTGATTGCTATTTGAGTGTTATGCATGATTTAGATTCCCTACGTCGGAGCTAGGTCATGCTTAATTATTTGATAGCATACTTTAGAATCAGAACGATCCTGTTAATGTTTTTACTGCTTATTTGCTTAATCTGATTAACACCTGTGCGAGCATCTTGTCTAGCTAACAGGTTGATGAGTTGAGTTTGACTATTTAGCTATCTGATCTGATCATAGCTAGAGAAATCTAGATTCCCTACGTCGGAGCTAGATTTCTCTGAAAAGGTTCTGGTCCGACTGGCTAGTTAGATGGTCCGATAAGACGAACCAAACTGATAACTAGGCAAGGTGGACAATGTATCGGCTCACACTTTGATTATTTAATATCTTGTTCAAAGGCACAGCTGATCCGTTATTTACATATTGGCCATGTTTTATGCTTTATTTTATTATTTAAAGGCTGATCTGTTACAAGGTCCGATCTTAATTGGTTCGATTCTGAGGTCCGATTCGGTGTCTGATTGAGGTCCGATTATTTGGTCCGATTGACGTCATCTATGAGGTCCGATTTTGAGGTCCGATTTATATCGGCCGATACGTGCCTGATTGGGTCTTGGCTAAAATCCGACGTTCCTCCATCGTCTGGAATAGAGCCGGCACAATCAAAGAGTAATTTAACTATTTTATCCCCTTGTCAATTTCAGGTCAAATTGACTGGCACGCCGCGAACCTGAACTGGAGTGTAGGCTGGCACTGGAGCGAAGCAGATCTCCCTGGTCTTCGTGTGCTGACCGCGGAGGATACGACCGCCGATTTTCCGCGTCAACACATTTTTGGCACGCCCGGTGGGACACGAGAAGCAAATTCCAAGATGTCGTCGTCTGATGCTGAAAAAGAAACTGCAGCAAAACTTGCTGCTGAAAAAGAAGCTGCTGAGAAGGCTAAGAATGACAAGAACAAGACGTCTGAGACGGCCATTCCAATTACAAAGGCCGATCTATCTAAAGCTCAATTAGATGCAGTTCAGGCTCAGATTGATGCATTCGAGAAGCTCTGCCTTGGCCAGTTTGGACGTAATCGTTCAGGACCTATACTCAAAGGTCCTCTCCCAGATCCAGAATTGATCAAAAAAACAACTGATGCTCGGGAGTACCAGGTCAACATGACAGAGATGATTCACCAGGCTGTTCATCATGCATTAATTAACCAGTCAGGCACTTTGGTGAATTCTTTAGATAATCTCATCAAGAAGGCGGTGGATGATGCTATTTGCTTGAAAGGTCCAGTGTTTATACCAGATTCTGCGGGAACATCAGGGTCAAGAAGAGGCAAAGAAACTGAAGATAATGCAATGACTGTTGTTCCACAGATTCCGATTGCTCCACCACCTCCTATTGAACTGGCCAACGGTTTTCTGTTGATGGCCGATGGATCTATTGTCGGCCCACATGGTGAAAAATATGCTAGGACTCTGAGCGAAGAAGAGAAACAACCTGCAGCTGCAAAACCACGCGCAGAGATCCCTACACATCGGCGTATGATCGGAGATTACAATAATTATATGATGGATATAGCTGATGGGATGCCATCTGGAAGTCAACAGTCCGATTGGTCACAGAAAATAGCCGAGGTGATTCAGAATCAGTTCGGTTTGAAGCCTAAAGATGAAGCGAGGTTGTATCGGCACCCGTACCCGTCTTACTTTGATGCAGTGCCACTTCCTCCACGTTACAGAGTGCCGGATTTCTCCAAATTCTCCGGGCAGGATGATATGACCACCATTGAGCATGTTAGCCGATTCCTGGCTCAATGTGGTGAAGCTGCTTCAGAAGAGGGACTCAGGCTTAGATTCTTCCCTCTGTCACTATCAGGGCCGGCGTTTACTTGGTTTACGTCGTTGCCAGCAGGATC
>CM014270.1:44424471-44503050 GCA_004135705.1 Alloteropsis semialata | reverse complement strand
GGGATGGTGACTTCCTCAAGGTGTACGATCAAGGACTACAGCCGATCCAAGCAGTCGGTTCTGAGACTTTATTTTAAATGGCCGATTGTATAAAAGATTTTGAAGACCGAAGTGAATTCGGTAAGTTAGGATTTGGGTTTACGTCGGCCGATGAATTAGAAGAGATAGACATTGGATCTGGTGTTGATGATGTTGAAAAAACAAATCGTGGAAATTGATGTGGATGGTCCAACAGAAACAAAGGCCGATATGGTTGATCAGTTATTTCAAATATGTTTTTGATAGTTCTTCTTGCAAATTGAATCGGCCTGATTATTATTTCGTCCTGGGGGGCAAGATTTGAGTTTGTTTGTCCAATAGTATTACCCTAGCATTTGGGTAAATTTGTAAAGCCGATGCTACGCGTCAGGCTTGGAAGCCGATGAAAAATCGTCTCAAGAAAAAATAAGAGCCGGTGTAACATACATCGCCTTAAGGATTATATACAACAAAAGAAGAGTATATTATATCATTAAGCCGCTCGATGGCGGAGCAGGCTATCAATGTATGAAACCACTTGGTGGGACAGGCAAGTTCCAATGTTCAAGACTGCAGATATCTAACTATCAAATCAAGAGCAGTTTGACGAATTTTGTCAACATCGGCGATGATTTTGGCATCAGCTTCAGCATTCCCTTCTATAGGCTTGATTGATTTATGAATTTCTTTGGCGGCCTTGATGTGGATCATGTAGTCTTCTTCAGCCTTTGACTTCAAAGCCGGAATATCGTCAAGCTCTTTTGCCTTGGCTTGGATGCTTGATCGGACTTGGATAAGTTCCTGCTCCAATTGTTGTTCTCTAGCTCGAAGATTCTCAAGCTCTGATTGGATGGAAGCAGGACGAGCCGATAATTCTTCGATCAGTTTTGTTGACTCGTCAGCTTGGGCACGTTTTTCATCCCTGGCCTTGATCAGATCCTGCTGGGAGGTCCGATTCTCGATCCGGCGATTAGCTTGCATCACTTGGAAGGAATGGCCTTCTATGTATGCCGCCGGAATCAATGCTTCCTCCAAGTCTGATGGGAGCTGACCTCGCAAAGTCTTGACAATTTCACGAATCGGCTCTGCATCCTGGACGAGACTGACGATATTTTGATGAAGGAGTGCAGATATGTCAAGCAACTTTGCCTTCACTTCATCAGATAGCAAGCCTTGCCCAGAGCTGATCTCTTCCTCTTCAGTTTGTAGCCGATCAAAATCGACTGATATGGTCTGGCTGGTTTGAGGAGTATCTTGAGCCTGCAAAAGAAATAATTAGATATAATATCAAAAAGCTGATATGATTATATCGGGCTAGAAAGCTTACTTGTTTCCAGGCTAGTTCTTGCTCGGGTCCGATTGAAGGGTTGTTATTGCCCTGGATGTTTACTTGAGCAATCTCAAGATCCGTCATGACATTCTGAATGATTTGCTAGAAAAGGAAGAATAAGAATAAGTTGGCTATCAATTATTAAAGAAATTGATCAATGATTATCGTTACTTCTGTAGAATCAGATGATCGGACCTGTGGAGGAGTTACTGGTTGATCTTCTTGAAGGCCCTGATCTATTTGTGCTTGTTCTGCTTGAGGTGGCGGGCTTGATTGACGAGGCGACCCAGTTATAGTCCTCTCAGATGAAGACGTATGGCCCGAGTGCTCCTGAACTGGGCTTGATTGCATCTGAATAGGGCTTGATGATTTTTGTGGGTCCGATTCTGGGTCTTCGTCAGCCGATAAATTTGGAGACTTGGTCGGGCTGGGCCGAGTTGCAGATGATTGTCCAATGGTCTGATTTTGCAAGAAAATTGGTTTCGATGAAGAGGATAATTGAATTTGATAAAATTTTATAAGGCTTACCAGAGTGGTCTTTGGACGCTTGACAATTTTGGAAGACATTGACTTCTTCCTTTTCCTACTGTCACTGAGAGCCGACAGTAGGTTGCCGATGGTTGGGGAATCACAGCCGATCCATGGATCTGGCGAGACGTTGCTATAAACAACCGGCTTCCCAGAATGAGTCACTGTTGGAGGAGAGCGATCAATGTCCTAACGAAAGGGAAGATTCAGATTTAACCAATTAAAATGATGTAAAGAAAAGGGGCAAGCTTGCAGATATTACCTCTGGTCTACCCTTGAAAGTAGGGTGCATCTTCCGAACATAATTCTTGCAGGCGATGCAGAATAGATGCTGACGCCATTCGGCCCACCACATGTTGAAGGTCCGATGAGCCATGAGGCCGATTGCCCAAGTGTCAAGATTGGTTTGATCAAAGGGAGGCTCGAACTCCAAAAGGCGATCCCATTCTACACCAGAATCAACTTTTCCCCTTGGGAAGATCCGATCGGTTAAAACTAGATGAGGCGGGAGCTGTCCAATGCCAAACTGACGAGCGACCAGATTTGGATGGTAGTACTCATAAGATGATTGTCCTGGTTTGCTCAGACTGAGGCCGATCGGAAGGAATTGAGCATTGATACAGGTTCGGAAGATAGCAAGGGCTTCTGTATCAGTCCCCACGATCATGCCGAATTTGAATTTGTAGGGCAACTCATATTCATCAGCATGATCATATAAGAACCAAAGCATTTTGTCATCGGCAATACCTCTATAAAGAAGTGCGAAGTACTTGGACGATTCTTTGCCTGATAACTTCTCAGCAGGGAAACCCATGGCAGCTTCACCAAGCGAAGTGCATTGGCGCCAGGTGATCTCTTCCGATTCAGGCCTACTTTCTGGGAATTTATTCCTTCGAAAATCTACTTTGACGGCCTTGCTCAGATGTAACATCAACCACATCTGAATGAACCACCATGGCCCGCCAAGATTGGTGATAGGCGATCCGGTCCTCAGGCGCTTGGCGACTTGATGAAGCAAATTGTATACTGCTCCTAGGAGATACTGGCCAAGGTTGATGACGTGGTCACTTGCCAGTGATTCGGCCAAGTGTTGAAAATTGGCCGTCGGACCGAGAGTGGTACCGCAGAAGAAGAATCTGTCTAACCACATATTCAGAAAGGCCGCATGCTCGCGGTCAGTCACGGGTCCGGTCCGATGATGACTCTCCATATATCCTTTCCAGCCGCCACAGTTCTTGGTTTTGAAGTGGTGAACTAATTTGACATTGAGTCTGAGAGGGCGCTTGTTGCTGGTGACGTTGAGGCCAAGGAGCATGACCACATCGAGCAATGTTGGGGTCATCGGACCATGACCAAAGATGAAGGCATTCATTGCATCGGACCAAAAATATGATGCAGCAATCAGGAGGTTCTCATTTTTGGCAATAGGTCCGATACTTAGACCAATACATTGGGAGATGTCCGATCTGTCCCAGATTGCAGATTTGGAGGCCGACACTCTTAGATACCAGTCTTTCCATCCGGGGAGAACTGTCGGCCAGGAACGGAATGCATTCTTCCAATCTTCGATGTCGAATCCGGAAGTTTTGAACGGAATGCGTAGGGTTTCCAGATTGATGATCTCGGTCGGGTCCGGATCTCCCATTGGACCAAGAAAATAAACCCCATGAACACCGCCTACAGGGATTAGGGTTTGGGCACGAATGGCCTAGAAGAAGATTGCGAAATGAGGAAAAGTTTTAAAAGCCGAGTTTCAGAAGATGCGGAAAATAAAATCGGATTCAATGAAGTACCTCCGGGATTGAATGACGCGCTTCTCCTGCTGAACTTGCGTGTGCCGAGGAAGAAGTTGAGGCGAAGAAAGTTGATGAAGAAGGGGTTGAAGAGCTTGTTACTGCCGCCATTGTCGAGGTCATAACCGCCGCCATTGTTGACGTCGTGACTGCAGCCATAGTGGAAGGCATAGCAGATAGAGAACCCGCTGGAGCAGATGCGGAGATGGGAGCAGATGTAGAAGACTGGAGGGCGCCCATGGAAGATGATTGAGCCATTTGAAGCAGTTTTGATGTAGGTTTGAGTGAATGTGAATAGCCGCTCGGGAGAGAGGAGGAAGAAGATGAGCAGTGTAAGTTCTTGGCAAGGAAGGAGAAGTGAACAGCGTGGCCGCTGGCGGTAATTTTATAAGGAGAAAACGGCTATGACCCGAGAATCGAGGAACGGCACAGTACAGGGATGGAAAGTTTCGGCACGAAGATCGGTGGAGGAGTTATGATGACAGATACGAATTTTGGAATAAAACATATTTTATCCCAAAATTGGGGGGCATGTGTTGACACCGGATTTTCGCACCAGGTATGCTGAGTCATATGGTGACGTGGTAAGGCTGGTGGACCCATTGACTGGTCAAAGCCGAAGATGACAGAGAAGGAAGCCGATATGCAGAAGAAGTCCGATGAAACAAGAAGTCCGATCTGATGATGGATAAAAGAAGAAGGACACGTCGGCTAAGAAGTAAGCGTATCAGATGCAGGGACTATTTCCTTTTTGAAGGCATATTGAGAGTCCCATTCTATATTAGATTTAGTTTACTTTGTCTGCAAGTTAGTCTGGTCCGATCAGGACTCTCCATGACCAGGGTATAAATATGAACCCTCGTCCATTGTAAAAAACTATTCTCACAATCAATACAACCCGGCTTCACGCCAAAAACCCTAGTAGTAGTTACCGACGAAGCTCATTGGTGGACGGGCTGCATCAGTTCTGATCTCCGGCTTACCAGTAAGTTAGTCAACTTATCGAACTAGTATAGGCTTTGAATTGAGGCGCATCGCCCTTTCTCGTTTATACTATTCAACCGATTTATCTCTGGATAATCAAGATTGATATAGATTCCCTACGTCGGAGCTAGATCAATATTGATTATTCAACAGATTATCGTTTATCGGACTGTACTTTATGTCTAGATTTCCTATGTCGGAGCTAGATCATCAAGATTAGTCTAGATTCCCTATGTCGGAGCTAGAGTAATCTTGGTTATTTAAAGGCAGTCTTTTGCGGTTTGTTTGGAGTCGCTAGATTGGTTTAGATCTACGCCATGTGAATCAATCTACTTCTTCAACGGCTTTGAGCACCGGTCTTGGTCCGATTTAAGCAATATTTATCTTACAGCATCGTTCTAGGTCCGATCCATACTTTGTGGTTTAATCTGGTTGTTCTTTGAGTATTGCACTAGTGTAGATTCCCTACGTCGGAGCTGGATCTTTGCAATACGATTAGATTGATCTTTGATTGTCATGTTTGGTTTAGATTCCCTACGTCGGAGCTAGATTCATCTTGATTAATCAAAGGAAGCTTTGGTTATGCCTGATTGCTATTTGAGTGTTATGCATGATTTAGATTCCCTACGTCGGAGCTAGGTCCTGCTTAATTATTTGATAGCATACTTTAGAATCAGAACGATCCTGTTAATGTTTTTACTGCTTATTTGCTTAATCTGATTAACACCTGTGCGAGCATCTTGTCTAGCTAACAGGTTGATGAGTTGAGTTTGACTATTTAGCTATCTGATCTGATCATAACTAGAGAAATCTAGATTCCCTACGTCGGAGCTAGATTTCTCTGAAAAGGTTTTGGTCCGACTGGCTAGTTAGATGGTCCGATAAGACGAACCAAACTGATAACTAGGCAAGGTGGACAATGTATCGGCTCACACTTTGATTATTTAATATCTTGTTCAAAGGCACAGCTGATCCGTTATTTACATATTGGCCATGTTTTATGCTTTATTTTATTATTTAAAGGCTGATCTGTTACAAGGTCCGATCTTAATTGGTCCGATTCTGAGGTCCGATTCGGTGTCTGATTGAGGTCCGATTATTTGGTCCGATTGACGTCATCTATGAGGTCCGATTTTGAGGTCCGATTGATATCGGCCGATACGTGCCTGATTGGGTCTTGGCTAAAATCCGACGTTCCTCCATCGTCTGGAATAGAGCCGGCACAATCAAAGAGTAATTTAACTGTTTTATCCCCTTGTTAATTTCTGGTCAAATTGACTGGCACGCCGTGAACCTGAACTGGAGTGTAGGCTGGCACTGGAGCGAAGCAGATCTCCCTGGTCTTCGTGTGCTGACCGCGGAGGATACGACCGTCGATTTTCCGCGTCAACACATACACATCACCCCATATACCTAATCAAAATATCAGTTCTAGTGGGATTCCTAATGATATTTATGATCAATATTTGTGGCAAAGTCCTAATCGCATGTCTCATGTTGCTCAAGTTCAGAATATAGCCACAGGGCAATCGGAGTTAGCTCGTTCAAATTTATATGCTGAGTTTTTCAAATTAAAGGACGAGTTAGCTAGCATGATGCAGGATAAGCTTTGTATTGATATGGGTAATTCTAGGTTATATCAAAAACCATATTCTTCTGATTTTGATATTGTTGCTTATCCTAATAATTGGTGTGTTCCTGATTTTGTGAAATTCAATGGTGATGATAATAAGACCACTTGGGAACACATTAGCCAATATCTTGCTCAGCTAGGAGAAGCTAGTTCTAGTGATGCTTTAAAAGTTCACTTGTTTTAATTGTCATTAACTGGAACTGCATTTTCCTCGTTTTCATCATTAATTCCCGGATCAATTCATTCATGGAATCAATTAGAGAAAAAAATTTCATGATCACTTTTATAGTGAGAGTACTCAACTGAAACTGACAGATTTGACATCGGTTAAGCAACAAAGAGATGAATCTGTTTTAGATTACTTTAAAGATTCAAAGAAACTAGAAAATTGTGCTTTAATTTGTCACTTTCTGAAAGGGATCTTGCTGATGTTGCTTTTAATGGTTTAAGATCCTTTATTAAAGAAAAAATAGAAGGCTTAGATCACTTTTCAGTTAATCGATTAAAGAATGCTAAGGATACATACAAGACCCATCATTCTAATGTTCATGTTGTTAACTATGATTCTAGTAGTTCGGACGATTAGGAAAATGTGTATGTGCTGAACTTGTGTGGCCTTCTAAGAATAATCGTACACATGTCCATCTCTTAAGCTAGTTCAAAAGAATCGGCAAGAAGAAGTGCGATTTACTTTTGATGTTTCCAAAAGTGATCGTATTTTTGATGAATTATTAAAGAAAGAAAATATTAAAATGTCTCATACTATTTCTTTACCTGAAGAGCTTAAAAGACGGGCATATTGCAAGTTACATAATTCTTTCTTGCATGCTACTAATAATTGCAATGTTTTCCGTCGACAGGTGCAATCGGCCTTGAATGAAGGACGTTTGACCCTACATGAGATGCAGGTTGACAAGACGCCTTTCCGTGTTAATACCCTTGAGATGCAACCTCCTAAGGTTCTGGTTCGGCCACATCAAGTCGAATCAACCAAAGGAAAGAATGTTATTGTGGGTGATGAAAAGTCTGCAAGTTGGAAGGGGAAGGCAATAATCAGGGAAGTGGTATGTGAGGAGACTCCTAATGGTAGAGAAACTTTTAAAATCACTTCAAGGGTCTCAGATCTTGGGGGCAAGGATCCTCGAAGACATCGTTTGAGCCTGCTGCACAGGACAAACCGGTTCCATCGGTTTCTAAAACCGGTGCTACCAGTTTTGGTCTGGGGCACCCAAAAATGCTAAAACCCAAGCGTCCTGAGATCGGAACCTGAAAAATAAAGATGGTTAAAGATCAGGGCAAAGTTACAAAGCTAAAGCCGACCTTTGACCAATTATTTTCCAAATATGTGAATCAAAGGCTAGTTGATGAGGATTGGCCGGTAAAAAAGAGAAAAAGATCACCTATGTGTCAAGAGAAGCCAATTTCGCCTCCAAGGGCGAATAACAGGCAGAAAAGTGATGTGGTGACATTGCATCCTCCGCAAAATATGTATCAAGCCATGTTGTGGTTTCCCCCACTATATAATTCTCCATATCCGGCGTGGGATTATAATGGGATGTATGTGCCATATTACCCTATGCAATATCCTCCTTTTCATCTAGGATGGGGTAATGCCAGAGGACCTGCTCATGAAAGACTGGTGGATAACCATTCGGCACCTCATCGATCAGGTTGGGATCAGCCACCCAAAACCAGTGGCACCGGATTTCAAAACCGGTGGTACCGGTTTTCCCAGAAGAGACAGCCTTCTCCTCCTAAGCAAGTTTATCGCGCCAAGAAGATGGAGGAGGTTGTTCAAGAGATCGATGTCGACCAGGAGAGGACTACTACTGCTGATGATTCAGATTAGCGACATCAAGGTGATTCCGGAGGACGATGGAAAGAGGCCAATTATTATTGGAGATGAGGTCAAGCCATCAGTTCAGGAAAATGTTGCTGCAGAGCTTGATGAGGGTAAGAAAGTTGAGATTGATAAATCTAAGTATTTCTTGCCAAGATGGTGTCCTCCAGGTTTGACACGCACACAAAAGAGGAAGTTGCAGCGGCTTTGCTTTCAAGTATGGCAACGTATCAGGTGCAAACCAACCTCTCCGTGCAAACTATGCAAACCTCAATCTGGACCACATGATCTTGATCCAAGGGGGCGTGTAGAGAGAGGTGGGAGGGGGGATTTGCAAAATCACCGCCCACCCTTAATCATAGCAAGATCACTTTTGCAAATCCCCCCTCCCACCTCTCTCTACGCGCCCCCTTGGATCAAGATCATGTGGTCCAGATTGAGGTTTGCATAGTTTGCACGGAGAGGTTGGTTTGCACCTGATACGTTGCCTTCAAGTATAGAAGAAAAAGGAGCTGAAGAAGCAGAGGGAGGAGAACTTCAACAAATACAGGCCCATGATTCCTCCAGGCAAGGGGTGGAAGATGAAAATCAATGAAACTCCAGTACAAAATCCGGTGGCACCAGATTCCAAACCGGTGGAACTGGTTTTGCCCGCCTCGATGCTTGCTGCTATCAGAGCCGACCCTCGCGGTTGCGCGTACGGGCGCAGTGTGCAGGCGTATGGCGCATGGCGCGTGTGGGCCTGGGATGGGACACACGGCATGGCATATGTCGGGCCCTGGACGTACGGTCGTGCGCTAAGAGGGGGCGGTCTGCTGGGACATTTGCCCAAGTGTGGGTGAGCTGGACCGACGAGGACGTCGGGTTCTTTGAGGGGGTGTATGTGACACCCGGCCCAATTTGGATATGGCCCAGTTGTGGCCCATGAGTGCAGGTGCACATGTTTAGTACCACATTGCTAGTTGAGCAAGGGTGGAACCAGCTTATAAGCCTTTGTCCTCCAGCCATAGCACCTTCGGGTTAACCCTTTTACACGAAGCGAGGACGAAAGTGTAAGTAGGGTGCTATGTGTAAGCGGGCGAGCCCCTACGGAAGGGCGGCGCTGTGCGGTGTTGGAGGACGGGGTGTGGACGAGTCGACTCCGATCCTCCGCTCGCCCGCGTCCGTATCCCAACGAACCCCGCGAGCACCCGGCCTCCCCTGCCTCTATATAAGCTGCGCCGCCGAACCCCGTGTGCGCCCCAACAACCCTAGCCGCTCGCGCACGCATCTCTCTCTCGCGCAGCCGCCGCCATCGTCGAAGGTCACCGCCGCCGCCCTCGGTTCCGAGCCCCGCCGGCCGTCCATCGTCGAGGAAGCCGCCCGGAGCACCGCACGAACGTAAGGAAGCTATCCCGAGCCTCACCGTTCGATTCTTTGACCAAACTCCGTGCTAATTAGCTCGCCGCCGTGCACAGTGCCGCCCGAAGCCGCCCTCATCGCCGATTCGCCGTCCCCGCCGTGAAATCGCCGTCCAGATCACCTTGGGTGAGTTCCCCGTGCCACGCTCGTTCCAATGGTCCAACCCGCACTCGTTTTAGTGCACCGTAGCGTAGTTTAGGGCCTACTCCGGCGAGGTTCGCCGTCGCCGCCGCCCAGCGCCGCCGGTTTTTCCTGTTGCGCCGCCGCCATCGATGCCGATCAACCAGCACCGTCCGATCGCCGATCGACGGTTTCAGATCCAAGTCAAACCGATCCATACCGGTCAGCTGTGTCGTTTTAGCTAAGAGCCCCTGAAGTTTTTGGATATCAACCCGCAGTCCTTAGTCTGTGTAAAATATTTACATCTAGGTCCTGTTTTCTTACAGTTTTAACCTCGAGCTTTCAAACATTAGTGACCGCCGTCCAGCCCCGCTGTTTTACGCTGTAGACCTTAGGTTTTTATACGTATTTATGTTTATGCCCCTAGAATCGTTCTGTTTAGCCCTTAGGAAGTTCTGGTAATTGCAGTTAAGCCCCTGTTAGCTTGTTTTAGCCATATCTTCCACGTTTTAGCTCCAAATTAAGTGAATCTTGCGCTCACGTGATCCTTAGGACGTGTACAGTAGTTTTATTCTGTTGTTTTGTTCTGTTGCATATGTTTGGTGTATTGTTTCTTATTTTGTTGTATTGTTTCTTGTATGTGATCGTGTGACGCGTTTAGAAGGAGAGCAGTTTGAGGAGCAGGAGCAGTTCTTTGAAGACTCTGAGCAGCAGGAGCCTTTCGCAGAAGGCAAGTGTCCCTAACCATCCTTCTATCTATGCTTTATTAAATATAATGATGATTCTAATTGGAACATGGAGTGACAACCCAAGAAAACAGTGCAACCACATAGCTAATGGGCTCTGGTCGTGACTAATTAATTAGAAGAGTTAACTTGTAATAACCTTACCGAAAGGGCAAGAGGGGAAGCATAGATGGGTATAGCCGGATCTCTTGGGAGTATGCTTTGGTAAGTAACTCGGCGATTAGAAAAGGTTATGCTCTGCTATGGCTTGAAACCTTAGCGGGTTGTTTCATGTTAATAATTCTTTGTAAAGATCATGTAATGTTTCTCTGGCCCCTCACCTAAGGAAGTGTTGAAGAGACTCATGACCTCAGGCTATATGAGAATACATTGTGTGTGGGTAAAGTGTACAACCTCTGCAGAGTGTAAAACTGTTATAACAGCCGTGCTCACGGTTAAGAGCGGCTTGGATCCTCTCATGATAATTAAACTTGAAGTTGAATTAAATCATGGTTACTTGTTGAGCATTTGTTTCTATACTATGTTTGGGTTGGTATATACTTATACTTAGTTAAGCTTGCTAACTAAAAACATGGCCAACTAAAATTGCTTAATGCTATAGCCTTTTGCCATCCTTGATTAAAGCCTTGCATGTCATATTTATTTATTACTCCACTTTGCTGAGTACCAACCATAAGTGTACTCAAACTTGTTTATCTGCGGCTCAGAGGGTGATACTTGTGGAGACTACATCGAGGAGTTTGACGAGTTCTAGGTGTGCGTACCACCAGTCGACTGCCTGTGGATGGATCTATTATCAGTTCTTAGATGAGACGTTTATTATTGTTAAGGATATTATTTGTGGCTTGTAATAATGTTACTTAACTCTCTTTTGTTTTCGATATACATTGGTTTGATACTGCTAATGATGTCATCATGTGTGTGTGAACGGATCCTGGCGCACATGTGATTTACTTGGTTTTATTCCTCAAAAACCGGGTGTGACAGCTGCTATGCCAAAACTAGTGGCACCGGTTTTGGATCCAGTGGTACTGGTTTCTGCTGATCTAGGGCCATCTCGTATTTCTTCTAAGATTTCTGTTCTTCTTCGTTTGATGAGAAGTTTTCATCGGATTCCTAGAATGTGGACGATGAACAGCTTGTTGATTATGACTCATCACCTGATTGCATGAATGTTGATGCTAATGTGGTGCGTCTTTCTTTGGTTTACTATTTCATTCCTGAGGAGGAGATGGCTCATCTGGACTTTGGCCCAAAAGAAGCTATATTTAAAAGGCCAAAGGATTCTGAAAATCATCTAAAGGCGTTGTATATGAAGGGACATATCAATGGGAGTCCAGTTTCTAGGATGCTTGTTGATATCGGAGCAATTGTGAATTTGATGCCCTATTCTATGTTCAAGAAACTTGGTGGTTTAGATGATGAGCTGATCAAGACCAACATGACTGTCAGCGGTGGGGGAAGAGGTGAGCCTATGAGTGCTAAGGGTGTCACTTCTATGGATATCACCATTGGGAGCAAGACGTTGGCTACTGCTTCTTCGTCACCGAGGCCCAAGGTAATTTCAGTTTAATATTGGGTCGTGATTGGATTCATGCAAATAGATGTGTACCTTCTAGTTTGCACCAATTTCTTATTCAATGGGTTGACGATGATATTGAGGTTGTACATGGAGATACATCGGCTTGTGTTGCTGTGGCTGATGGTTCTACCATCACTAGTACAAAACATAGATACTGTAACACACTCTTGTAACACATTTGTCAATGTGTTACATAGAACTTTCATAGTAACACAAAAGTATGTGTTACAGGCGAACACTGTAACACACTCATGTAAGTAACACAAAAGTATGTGTTACAGACGAACACTGTAACACATAGATTTGGCTTGTAAAATTATGTTACAATACAAAAATTACAGTAACACAAAATTAATGTTGCATCTAAAATGTTACAAGATGATAGTATATTGTTACACATAGAAAACAATGTTACAGCCAAAGTGTTACAAATAAACATAAATATGTTTTTAACCTGATGCTAAAACAGTATCAAACAATACAAAGTTATAAATATATGCTTTTCAACATGAGTAGCATTTAGACACATCGTAAACGTATGAAATAATCGCCAAGAGGTGCATAAAAAATATTTTTTATATGATATTATACTTGGAAACATGGCCGAGAATGGGTCCCATTGGCACCTTCTTTAGTGGGCCCGAAGTTCTTTTCATTTATTAGCCATACACTAACTTTGGTACTCGTGCATTGTTACGGGCAATACAAATAATAGATAAATGGTGTCTTAACAATGTTGACAAGAAATTAGTGCAAAAATTAATATATAAATACATCATAATCTTACTAACAAGCAAAACAATTTAATAGGTAATACTTTATTTAAAATAGATTTTTGAAAACAAATTTTGTTTAAAATCTACAAAAGCTATAATGCCAGATCAAAGTAAAATGGATCTCTATTGATTTATAGTATCTACTAACAAAGTTCTATTATTCTATAAACCCATCTCGAGTGTAAACATCTCACCTCACAATCTAAATATATTTTTAGAATAATTGTTAATTTAAATCTAAATTTACTATCATATCAGATCAAAACAAATTGGCTCACTTTGATTTATAGCATTTGTTTACAAAGTTTTAAGATTTTTAAAACCATAAAGTGTGAATAGCTAATATGACAATTTAAATATAGTTTTCTTAGAATTATTTTTAATTTAAAATCTAAATTTACTATCATGCTAGATCAAACCAAATAGGGTCTTTATTAATTTATGGGATCCCTTAATTTATAGCTTCTAGTAATTTTTAAAAGATTTTCAAAATTTTATATGTATTTTATTTCATTTTGATTGAATTGTTTGAATGCACTATGATTCGAAGTGAGGGGGAGATGGGGGCGCAAGGGATAGGGCGCAGGGTGGGGGCCAGACATGACAATTATGGGGGTGCGAGGGACGGGAGGCGCGGGGTGGGGGTGATAAGGCCGAAGGACCAAGGATGAAGGCAAAGTCGCAAAGAACCTTCAAATTGGTAGTCCCTTTGTTCCAAATTATAATTTGTTTAACTTTTTTGACCCCAAGTTTGACCGCTCGTCTTATTCAAAAAAATTGTCCAAATATAGTCAAATTTTTTTCATCCTTGAAGAACTTTTATTTATAAAGCAAGCCACAACAAAAATATGATATTTTGCACAATTTTTTGAATAAGGCGAGCGGTCAAACTTTGGGTCAAAAAAGTCAAACAAATTGTAATTCAGAACGGAGCGAATACCTTTTTAGGAATAGATATGTATGGTTGCAAAATGATGACAAAGAAAACATGGGGCAAGATAATCAAACTTGTGATCTACACTGAAGGAGTCAGACCTGACCACTATATTAACCATGCAATTGTGATGTTGCTCCATATTTAACTTTTTTTTATACATACTACCGTAAAGAATGATGTTCTTGGATTCTGTTGACAACCAAAATTGGCACAGGCCAGGGCAACCAGTCAGACCGGTTAGCCTGACCGGTCTGACCGGTCTGGCACGGGATGTTGCGGTGCTGACGCATTAAAGACCACAACAATCGGTCCTAGCTCGATGGAAGCGACATGGTCTCTGGAATGACCGACTATTGCGGTGCTAAGGGCTAAGGAGGACTGCAATTATTGGTGCAAGAAGCAAAAGATGACATACTCTCTGGAATGACCGAAAGTTGCGGTGCTTAGGATTCAAGAGGCCCGCAAGAGTCGGTGGAGGAGCAAGACGTGCAAGACGAGGGGGTCCGACCCAGACCAGTCTGACCGGTGTGGGAGACCGATCAGACCGGTTACCATTTTTGTAATCCGACTAGGACTCTTAATTTAGGATTCCAAGGTTGTAACGAGTTGTAACTTGGTTTCCTTGCAGGACAAGACCTACCCTCCCTATAAATATAAGGGGATTCGACCGATTGAACACACAACAATCGAATCTATCAAATTTACTACTTTTACCTTTACTTTTTTGTATCTCCAAACCCTAGCTTTTCCAACCTTTGCCTGCTTTTCTTCCTGCGTCTCCGCGACTTTTGAAGGCATCCTAGGTGGCCTGCCGACCCTAGGGCACCCCTGATCGCGTTCTCCCTGACAGATCCTTCCGGGAGGCGTTTTTAGGGTTTACCCCCTTCTTCCCCAACGGGAACCGGTATATCCGGTGCCCCTGACCGGTCTGACCAGTTGGCGCAGGGAAGCTGCAGGTTTATCGTGTTACATGCTGCGCGTTCTAGCGCTTTCATGTGTTGACCTAATTCTACGTCAACATACTTTTGGTGACTCCGCTGGGGAATTGGAGATCTGGTTCGTGCGGCCGATCTATCTAATTCAATCTAGATGAGTTCCAACACCGAGTTCAATCTTGAGAACATCATCATCGTCAAGGATGATGAACTTTCTGTTGAAGATCACCAAGGGCTTGAAGAGTACCTGAAGAAAAGGCAGAAGAAGAATGCATCTACTACTTGTCGCACTTCAAGAAAGACCGCAAGGGCGTGGTCACCAAGATCAAGGACGTAGATCCATCTGCTACATCTTCAGCGGCACCTCCTAAGGTATAACCTGATGAAAACGCTCACGAAGTTTTTCTTAAGTACATGGAGGATAAGTTGGCTGAGAATAATGTCAAGTTGGTCAATTGGATGCATAACAAGTGTTTAGAATCGGAAGGCAAACAGCCTATGGCTGAACAACCTGCCGCCGATCCTAGTCTTTTGATTCCTAAAATTCCTATTGTGCCTGATTTTTAAACATCAGTAGCAAAGCCCATAGAGCAACCTACATATGGCATGCCGTTGAATTATTTTGAAGGCCAATCTGTTACACCATCCAATCCAATGCTTACTCGGCCTATTGCGCCTCAGCCATTTGCAACTTTGCCTAATTTGGTTAATTATGGCCGAATTAACAATGAAGTTGTGAATTTTACCCCGCAAAACCCAAATTATGGATATTCTGTACCCCCATCAGTACAAAATTTATTTTCACAAGGCCTAGTACCTTACGAACTTTTCGGAAGGTTCAGCCAACAGATACAGGGACAGGTGTTGGCCAACCAATCTGGCCAACACCAACCGGTCAGACCGGTCGCCGTGACCGGTCAGACCAGCCCTGGAGGGTCAGATGCGGCCAACCAGCTTGTGCTGCATCAACCGGTCAGACCGGTGTCGGGAACCGGTCCCACCGGTCCCGGGGGAACAGACACGGGGAATTTGTCTTCTACTCTCGTACAAAATACTCAACAACTAAATCTACAGGATAATTCATTAGAGTATTTAGATAAAATATTTTCTAAGTACAAACTTGATTTGGCTTCAGCTCCTAAAGAGAATTTGGGAGTAGATGTCAGGGATAAGGCTAGGTTATACCAAAAGCCTTATGTTCCTCGATTTTATTTAGTTCCTTTCCCCACTGGTTTTAGACTTCCTGATTTTGTCAAGTTTAATGGGGAGGATACTAAAAGCACTTTTGAACACATAAGTCAATACATGGCACAACTAGGTGATTCTGGTTCTAGTGAGGCTTTAAAAGTGCGTTTGTTTTCTTTGTCTCTAACTGGTACTGCTTTCTCATGGTTTGCATCATTGGCTCCTCATTCTATTATTTCATGGGAACAGTTAGAACAAAAGTTTCATGATCACTTCTTTTCAGGCAGTAATGAGCTTAAATTGTCACATCTTACATTGGTTAGGCAATCACGTGATGAAACCGTTAATGATTATATTAAATGTTTCCGTGATACTAAAAACCGTTGTTTTGGTGTTAATATTGCCGAAAAGGATCTTGCTGATTTGGCTTTGAATAGTTTATGTTCTCACATTAAGGAGAAATTAGAGGGCTTTGATTTCTTTAATGTAAACCAAGTGCATCAAAGAGCTTTGGCTGCTGAAAGCCGAAGCAAAGATTTAAAAGAAAGCCATAGAACTCATCAGGCTAATGTACATAATGTACAATGTGATTCTAGTAGTTCTGATGAAGAGTCTCATGAAGTGTTGGCTGCTGAATTTGTATGGCCAGCATCTAACAAAGCTTTTGCTTGCACATCTCTTAAGCCGACTCATAGGAATCGGCAGGAGGAGATGAAGTTTACTTTTGATGTATGTAAGTGCGATAAAATTTTTGATGAATTGCATAAGAATGGATATATCAAATGTTCCTTTAACATTCCATCACCTGAGGAGTTAAAGCGGCGTGCTTATTGCAAATTTAATAATTCATTTTCTCATGCAACTAATGATTGCAATTTCTTTCGTCGGCAGATTCAATCGGCTGTAAATGATGGATGATTGAGTTTGAATACGATGCAGATTGATAAGCAACCGTTTCCAGTCAATAACATGGTGGTCAATACCATGGATCTACAGGATGCCAAGATGTTGGTTCGGCCCGACAATGCCGATATGACAGGAGGCAAGAATGTTGTGATTGGAGAACCAAGGAGGGTGATGGAACAAGACAAAGTGCTTGGGAGAGAAGTTGTGCTTAAGCAAGCTCCTGATGGAAAGAAGATCTTGACTATTACAGTGAAGAATTCTGAAGTTAGAGGAGAATCAAGCTCTCAAGCGTGGGATCAAAGGCCGGTTGTCCCTGCTCAGGGCAAACCGGTCAGACCGGTTGCCATAACCGGTCAGACCGGTTCGGCCCAGAGGCCGGTCCGAACGTTTGTGCCTAAACGTCCCGAAGTTTGCACTTGGAAGACTAACCAGGACAAAGATCAGGGGAAAGTTTTCAAGCCGAAGGTGACCTTTGATCAAGTCATGGCTAAGCATATGCAAAATGCGGCCGTTTAACAAGATCAGCCACTTAACAAGAGACCAAGATCGCCACCAAGGGATGCTGGTGTGAAGGAGGCGCCAAAGAGACAGTGGGGTCGAGGCCCAAGCTCATCCAATGGTGCTGGTCCTTCTAGGCCATGGAGGCCGTATCAACCTCCCCCTCCTCAGCCTATTTGGAGGGATGGTATTATGTACGTGCCTTATTGTCCTGCACCAAATCAACCACGGCCTGGGGCTCCTGTGCATGCAAGGATGAATCCACCACAGCCTAGGCCTATGAATTTTTAGCCAAGACACTTGTCTGTGCCTCAGCAGCACAGACCGGTCAGACCGGTTCGCTTGACCGGTCAGACCGGTGTCCAACAGAAGCCGATGGTTGTGCCCTAGCAGCACCGACCGGTTCAACCGGTTGCCCCAACCGGTCAGACCGGTTTCCAGAGGAGGCCGGGCAAGGAGCCGGTTAAGCAAGAATATCGCCCCGTTCCGAAGAAGGAAGAGTCTGCTCCTGTTATTACAAAGCTAGTTGTAAAAAGTGTGATTCAGATTGGCTCTATGGCACTTAATCCTTCTATGGCTGATGGACCCAATGTTATTGGCGCATCGGCCGTAAAAAAGGTTCCTTTGCCTCAGTACACGCAGCCAAAGTGGTGTCCTCCTGGTTTGACTCATTCTCAGAAGAGGAGATTGCAGCGGTTGCGCACTCAAAAGCAAAGGGAGGAAGAATCGGCTAAGAAGAGGGAGGAGTGGTTCAATGAGGCTAAGCCGATGATTCCGCCGTCTGGTCAGAGTTTCAAGAATGGTTCTGGTAAGCAAGACATTCAAGCCAAAGAACCAGAAAAGGCCGAGCCGTCTGCAGCCGACTCGGCTAACATGGCCGAGACCGGTCAGACCGGTGTCCCTGACCGGTCAGACCGGTCGCCCCCTGTTCTAGTTCCGGCAACTGGAACCGGTCAGGAGGAACCGGTCCGACCGGTGTCGCCTGGAGAGTCGATAGCCGATGCATTTTCTTCTTCGGCTAAGGTTTCGATTCCGCCCGCTGTTATTTCAGATGTTCAGATGGGCGAAGATGATGAAGCTGTTGACTTTGAGCCTTCTCCTAGCAGAACAGACATGGAGGTCAATGTTATCTACATGAACGCCGATTATTATTTTATCGGAGATGATGAGAGAGTGGCTCAAGTTGATTTTGCTCCCAAGAACGTTGTGTTTCAGAGACCTTTGGAATCGGATAACCATCTGAAAGCTCTTTATGTGAAGGGTCACATTAAGGGAAAGCCAATTTCTAGGATGCTTGTTGATGGTGGTGCTATTGTGAACCTCATGCCATACACTTTGTACAAAAAATTGGGAGGTTTGGGCAGCGAGCTAATCAAGACAAGCATGACGATCATCGGCGTTGGAGGAGGAGAACCGATGAGCGCCAAGGGGGTTGCATCATTAGAGCTCACCATAGGCAGCAAGACGCTGGCGACTGCTTTCTTCATACAGAGGTGTAAGGTAACTTTAGTGTGATCTTGGGGCGCGATTGGATTCATGCAAATCAATGTGTGCCTTCTAGCTTACATCAATGCTTAATTCAATGGGTTGGTGACGAAGTTGAGGTGGTTCATGCGGATACTCCGGCATGTGTTGCTATGGCCGATGCATCTATTTTGGGAACTCATGATAATGTCAAATGCTTGACCGGAATTGATATTTCGGACTTTGAGTTCTTTGCTTGCACTAAGGATGGCTTTGTGTCTGCTGCTCTAAGGCCGGTTCAAAGATCGGTTGATTCAGATAATGAAGAGTAGATGGATGCAAGCGAGAAGTGGCTAAAGGAAAGGGTAGAGCGTTATCGATCAAACATGAACAATGCATGTGAAGCCATTAATGATTTTAAAGAAGTAGAGAAGTTAGGACAAGGATTTACGTCGGCTGACCCTTTAGAAAAGATAGACATAGGTGATGGTTCTATACCAAGGCCGACTTTTGTAAATCAAAATTTGGAAGCCGATTATAAAGTTGAATTAATCGAGTTGTTGAAAGAACATTCTGATTGCTTTGTCTGGGAGTATCATGAGATGCCTGGTTTAAGTCGTGAATTAGTTGAACATCGATTACCAATTGGCAATAGATGATTTAATCCTTTATTTTATGATCACATAAAAGAAGAGGTTAATCGTTTGCTTGAAGCTAAGTTTATTCGGCCATGTCGCTATGCTGAATGGATCTCTAATATTGTGCCTGTTGAGAAGAAAGGTTCTAATAAGATTAGAGTGTGCATTGATTTTAGAGATCTTAATAGAGCAACTCCCAAAGATGAATATCCTATGCCTATAGCTGATATGCTTATTAATGATGCTTCTGGACATAAAATTATTAGCTTTCTTGATGGCAATGCGGGATATAATCAAATCTTTATGGCCGAGGAAGACATATATAAAACGGGCTTTAAATGTCCCGGCTTTGTTGGTTTATTTGAATGGGTTGTGATGACTTTTGGTTTAACGAATGCCGGCGCAACTTATCAAAGAGCGATGACTTTGATTTTCCATGACTTGCTTGGTGTGATCCTAGAAGTCTATATTAATGATATTGTCGTCTAATCGGCTGGATTAAATTCTCACTTGGCTGATTTGCGTCTTGCTTTTGAAAGAATACGTCGGTATGGTTTAAAGATGAACCCATTGAAATATGCTTTTGGTGTATAGGCTGGAAGATTTTTAGGCTTCATGGTTCATGAAAGGAGCATAGAGATAGATCCTAAGAAAATAAAGGCTATTGATAAGCTTGAAGCGCATGCTTGCAAGCATGATTTACAGAAATTCTTGGGCAAAGTTAATTACTTGAGGCGGTTTATTTCTAACTTGTCCGGAGTTAGTGTTGACGCGGAAAATCGGCGGTCGTATCCTCAGCGGTCAACACACGAAGACCAGGGAGATCTGCTTCACTTCAGTGCCAGCCTACACTCCGTTCAGGTTCGCAGCGTGCCAGTCAATTTGACCTGAAATTGACAAGGAGATAAAACAGTTAAATTACTCTTTGATTGTGCCGGCTCTATTTCAAACGGCGAAAGCACGTCGGATTTTAGCCAAGACCCAATCAGAATTGTATCGGCCGATGCCAAACGGACCTCTAAATCGGACTTCATAGATGACGTCAATCGGACCGAATAATCGGACCTCAATCAGACACCGAATCGGACCTCAGAATCGAACCAATCAGGATCGGACCTTGATTAATGTAACAGATCAGCCTTTGAATAATAAAATAAAGCGTAAAACATGGCCGATATGTAAATAACGGATCAGCTGTGCCTTTGAACAAGATATTAAATAATCAAAGTGTGAGCCGATACATTGTCCACCTTGCCTAGTTACCAGTTTGGTTCATCTTATCGGACCATCTAACTAGCCAATCGGACCAGCGCCTTTTCAGAGAAATCTAGCTCCGACGTAGGGAATCTAGATTTCTCCATCAATGATCAGATCAGATAGCTAGACAGTCAAACTCAACTCACCAATCTGACAACTAAACAAGATGCTCGCACAGGTGTTAATCAGATTAAGCAAATAAGCAGATAAAACATTAACAGGATCGTTCTGATTCTAAAGTATGCTATCGAATAATCAAGCAAAACCTAGCTCCGACGTAGGGAATCTAAATCATGCATAACACTCAAATAGCAATCAGGTATGACCAAAGCTTCCTTTGACTAATCAAGATGAATCTAGCTCCGACGTAGGGAATCTAAACCAAGCATGACAATCAAAGATCAATCTTATCATATTATGAACATCTAGCTCCGACGTAGGGAATCTAAACAAACACAATACTCAAAGAACAACCAGGTTAAACCGCAAAGCATGGATCGGACCTAGAACGATACTGTAAGATAAATATTGCTTAAATCGGACCAAGACCGGTGCTCAAAGCCGTTGAAGAAGTAGATTAATTCACATGGCGTAGATCTAAACCAATCTAGCAACTCCAAACAAACCGCAAAAGTTGCCTTTAAATAACCAAGATGAGTCTAGCTCCGACGTAGGAAATCTAGCCTAATCTTGATGATCTAGCTCCGACGTAGGGAATCTAGACATAAAGTGCAACCCGATAAACGATCAACTGTTGAATAATCAATAGTGATCTAGCTCCGACGTAGGAATCTAGATCAATCTTGCTTATTCAAAGATAAATCGGTTGAACAGTATAAACGAGAAAGGGCGATGCGCCTCAATTCAAAGCCTATACTAGTTCGATAAATTGACTAACTTACTGGTAAGCCGGAGATCAGAACTGATGCAGCCCGTCCACCGATAAGCTTCGTCGAGATACTACTCCTAGGGTTTTTGGCGTGAAGCCGGGTTGTATTGATTGTGAGAATAATCTTTTACAATGGACGAGGGTTTATATTTATACCCTGGTCATGGAGAGTCCTGATCGGACCAGACTAACTTGCAGATAAAGTAAACTTATTCTAAGATAGAATGGGACTTTTAATACGCCTTCTGAAAAGGAAATAGTCCCCGCTCATGCCACGCTCCCTTTTTAGCCGATGTATATTTTCTCATTCATCAGATCGGATTCTCTCTCTTCATCGGACTCTTCCCTTCATCGGACTCTTCTCCTGCATCGGTTTCCTTCTCCGGCACCATTTGTTTGACCATTCAACGGGTCCACTACACAGTATCAGCCTCACCACGTCATCATCTGATTCAACATGTCAGGTGCGAAAATCCGGTGTCAACACATGCCCCCCAATTTTGGAATAAAATTCATTTTGTTCCAAAATTCGTATCTATCATCACAACTCCTTCACCGATTTTCGTGCCGAAACTTTCATCCTTGCATTGTGCAATTCCTCGATTCTCGGATCACAGCCATTTTTCATTATAAAACACTTCCATCTTCAACCACTACCAAGGATCTGCACTACCCACCTTCTTCTGACAACGAACAGTATATGGAATCCTGCACCTTATGTCACGGGTACCCATATATTTATTGACCCAGGCGAAACGACTCTTCAATGCAGTTCCTCAAAAGACGCCCCTCTTTAATCAGCACTGAATCAATGACATCTTCACGAGAATACTGTTCTTTATTTGGACAGTTTCAGCGAGCATCTTTCAGATTCCCTTCTTTCCTTTAATTCCTTCATCAATCGTCAGCTACAAATACCTGTCTCAGGTTCTCCTTTCTCCACCACTCCTTCTCGCCATGGTGCATCTAGTATTCATGACAGAACACAAACTCCTTCTCTTCGACATAGGAACCAACCCCTTCTTCCTCTTCTGCTAGAAGAATTCTCGTGAAATAGCATAGGGTACTCCCCCCCTTTTCTGATCCTGAAGTGAATCCAGGTGGAACCTCTGCTAGGAGAATCCTCGTGAGGTTTCCTCATGGTTTTACTAAAGGAAAGGTTTTTCAGAGGGGTTTACTGGGGTGACTTTCTTCAGGATAGGGACAGAGCCACTGGTCAGCCGGTGCGCTCTTCAAGGGACTGCTTCCAGAGCATATCTCCTCAAACTTGCGGATTTCTTCGAATGAGCCGAGCCGTTCAAGAATATGTCCCAAGGAAGAGGATGTCTTCTTAATTTTATGCTTTCTCTTGCCCTTTTCCTCCTAGACTTATTCTGCCAATGATGAACAAAGTACATCAGCGCCTATTAGATCTTTCTGTCTTCTGAAATCCCTTTGTATGAGAAATAGATGAATATATATGCAATCTCTTTTCCAGCAGCCTGCTCCGCCATCGAGCGGCTTGATGATGTAATATACTTTTCTTTTATTGTATATAGCCCTTAAGGCGATGCATATCGCATCGGCTCTTATTTTTTGTTCTTGAGGCGATTTTTCCATCGGCTTCTAAGCCTGACGCACAGCATCGGCTTCATGAATTTACCCAAATGCTAGGGTAGTACTTCTTCAAATATTTCCCGTTTAATGCCTTAGGAAACACTTCTCCCTCAAGTGTTTGTAGAATATAAGCATTTCTAGGAACACATCGGGCGACTTGATAGGGTCCCTCCCAGTTTGGTGACCATTTGCGTACTTGGGATCCTTAGAACCAATCGGCAGAATAACTTTCCAGACAAGATCGCCCTCTTTGAACTCTTTCCCTTTAACTTTCTTATCATAATGCCTCGCAACTCTGAGTTTGTTAGCCTCAATACTTTCGAGAGCGCGCAGCCGACGAACAGCCAAATCATCGGACTCACTATTCATGAGCTCCATGTATTCGCCGGCCTTCAATTTATCCTGAAGCTCGATACGTCTTGATCCAGTACGAATTTCCCATGGAAGAACGGCTTCATGTCCATAAACTAGTTCATATGGAGAAACCTTGATCGATCCATGACAAGCCATTCGATAGGCCCATAAGGCTTCAGGAAGCACAATATGCCATTTTCTTGGATACTCCTCAATCTTTCTATCAATCAACTTAATTAAACTTTTATTGGAGGCTTCTGCTTGACCATTGGCTTGTGCATAACATGGCGATGAATTAAGAAGCTTGATACCCATATCAGCAGCAAAATTTTTGAATTCGTCCGATGTAAACATCGTACCTTGATCTGTTGTGATCGTCTGTGGAATTCCAAATCGGTAGACAATGTGCTCTCTAACGAATTCAATAACATTCTGTGACTTCACCTCCTTCAAAGGAATAGCTTCAACCCATTTGGTGAAATAATCTGTTGCCACTAATATGAATTTGTGCCCCTTGCTTGAATGCGGAAAAATTTGGCCGATCAGGTCAATTCCCCATCCTCTAAACGGCCATGGCTTGATGACAGGGTTCATGGCCGATGCTGGAGCCCTTTGAATATTTCCATATCTTTGACACTCTTGGCATCCTTTATAATATTCAAAGCAGTCTTCTAGAATCGTCGGCCAATAATACCCATTTTTCTGATCATCCATTTCATCTTGAACGCCGATTGATGAGCCCCGCAAACACCTTCATGAATTTCTCCCATTAAAACCTTGGCTTCTTCAGGTCCGATACATCTCAACAGTACTCCATCAATCGAGCGAAAATAAAGCACTTCTTCAACCAAGACATGCCTGATCGATTTGTAACGTATCTTCCTAGAAGTCTTGATAGAAGAATTCCTCAAATATTCAATGATTTCTTTCCTCCAATCTCCTTCTGGTATCCCCTGCACCATCACATCGGACATAGGCCGATAGCCAGACGCTTTTTGCGCCAGCCGATTTGCTTCTTCGTTATGATGTCTTGGAACATGTTTAAGAGTTACCAAGGCGAATTGACCAATCAAATCTCGGCACTTCTCAAAGTAAGATAACAAAGCATCCATCTTGCAATCATATCTGCTGAGTAACTGATTGATAATCAGCAAAGAATCTCCAAATAGCTCAACAAACTGAGCGCCGATTTCTTTAAGAATCTGGAGACCCTTCATCAATGCTTCATATTTCGCCTGATTATTTGTGCATTTTTCAATTGGAAAAGCAAATTCAAACCTTGCCCCCCGAGGCGAAATAATAATCAGGCCGATTCCGCAACCATCATTGCAAGAAGAACCATCAAAGAATATAGTCCAAGGAACCGCGTCAACCACATCGGCCTTTTTCATCGCACCAAATACATCAAGCTCCATAGTGCATTGCTCAACAACATCAATGTTAGGTCCACAATGATCAGCAACTAAATCAGCCATTATCTGCCCTTTTACCGCTTTGGCCGATTCGTATCTGAGATCAAACTCCGTCAGAGCAAAAACCCACTTGCCAATTCTTCCTTTCATGATTGGCATCGATAACATATATTTGATCACATCCTCCCAATAGATCACAGTACATTCGGCCGATAGCAAATAATGCCTTAATTTTGTACAAGAAAAATACAAACAAAGGCAAAGCTTCTCCACATATGAGTACCGAGTCTCTGGATCCAGTAATCTTCGGCTTAAATAGAATATAACTCGTTCCTTCCCATCAACCTCTTGAATCAAAACAGAGCCGATTGCATGATTAAAAGCCGATAAATAAAGCTTATACGGCTTACCCTTTTGTGGTGGAATAAGAACTGGCGGATATGCTAAATATTGCTTGATTTCATCCAATGCCTTTTGATGTTTAGGCTCCCACACCAACTCTTCTTCATCCTTCAGCTTCAACAGAGGAGTAAACGCCTCCAATCGGACCGACAGATTTGATATAAACCTCCTCAGGAAATTGATCTTTCCAATCAGACTCTGCAATTCCTTCTTGTTTACTGGAGGTTCAATATTATCAATTGCTTTGCGGTTCCGATCATTTACCTCGATTCCTCTTTCGTGTACCAGGAAACCGAGAAATTGGCCTGCCGATACGCCAAAAGCACATTTGAGCGGATTCATCTTCAATCCATGTTGCCTTGTGCACTCCAGCATCTCTTTCAAATCGGACAAATGATCTTGATAACCTTTTGATTTGATCACCACATCATCAATGTAGATTTCAACTATCCTGCCGATCAGCTTATGAAAAATATAATTCATAGCACGTTGATAAGTGGCACCGGCATTTTTCAAACCAAAAGTCATAACAACCCATTCATATAAACCGAGAGCACCTGGGCATTGGAATGCAGTCTTGGGAATATCCTCTTCTGCCATAAAAATCTGATTATAGCCAGCATTACCATCCAGGAAGCTCATCACTTTATGGCCTGATGCAGCATTGACAAGCATATCGGCCACTGGCATTGGATATTCATCTTTCGGGGTTGCCTTGTTCAAGTTCCTGTAATCAATGCAAACACGTAGCTTTCCATTTTTCTTATAAATAGGAACTATATTTGATACCCACTCAGCATATCGACATGGCCTGATAAACTTAGCTTCAAATAACTTTGTTATTTCGGCCTTAATTGGTTCGTACATCTCAGCCTTGAACCTCCTTGCGTACTGTTTGTGCGGCCGATATCCTGGTTTGATAGGCAGCCGATGCTCAAAAATATTACGGCTTAAACCTGGCATCTCATAATATTCCCAAGCAAAACAATCAGAATATTCCTTCAAAAGTTTTATTAACTCTTGCTTATACTCGGGATCCAACTTAGCACTGATATACGTCGGCCTTGGTCTATCACCAGATCCTATATCTATCTCTTCTAATTCATCGGCCGACGTAAATCCAAATCCTAACTTACCGAATTCACTTCGGTCTTCAAAATCTTCTATACAATCGGCCATTTAAAACAAAGTCTCAGAGCCGACTGCTTGGATCGGCTGTAATCCTTGATCGGACACCTTGAGAAAGTCACCATCCCATGTTTTTCCTGATAGGCATTCAATCCCTTCAAACTCCCAAATCGTTGACTCGGCTGTTGCAATGCTAACCGAATCATCAGCTGGGACAATCTCCACATTGTTGCCCTGCCATTGGATTAAACACTGATGCATCGTGGATGGGATACAGCAATTGGCATGAATCCAATCTCGCCCGAGGAGCATGCTGTAGGGACCTTGTCCATCAATCACAAAGAAAGTGGTCAGCAATGTCTTGCTGCCGATGGTCAACTCCACATGAATTGCCCCCCGAGGCTCTAAAATGTTGCCACCAAAATCTTTGAGCGTCATATTTGTCTTGATCAGATCATCAATCCCTTTGCCCAATTTACGGAATGTGGAATAGGGCATGAGATTAACGACAGCTCCTCCATCAACAAGCATCTTGGTCATTGGCTTCCCATCAACATATTCTTTGATGTACAGAGGCTTCAGGTGCCGATAGCCATTCGCATTTGGCTTCTCAAAGATCGCCTTCTCTGAATCAAGAACTAAGCATGCAGCGGCTTCTTCTAACTCATAATCGGCCTCATCATCGTTCTGTTCATCAGGAGCAGCAAAATCAAAAGGCAACAATAAAACCATGTTTATCGGGGCTGATGTGCTTGCTTCATCGTCATTGGCCATCTTAGCGCGCCAAACTTTCTCTTTGGCTAACTCTTGCTCCTGAATCTGCTCATGATAGCGCAACCTCTGAACACGTCTCTTTTTGGACCTAGAAATCCCTGATGGGCACCACTGTCCAGGCTTCATTTGAGGTTCTTTAATCTGATCCCGAACTGGAGCCTTTTCTTCCATTTTTTCAGGGCCAAGAGCATCAACCTGGCCTTCGATATTTTTATGGCCATGAGCATCAACTCGGCCTTCATCTCCTTGATGATGATCATCAATCCTGACGCCGATCCATTCATGAACTGATCGTCGACTTCTCTTGAAAGCTCTGTATTCTTCATACTGGAAACTGCATTCAGGACAATCTGCTTTGGATGGTAATCTGAGCTTCTCGTTCCAGCAAAACACGAAGAAAGGACATCTCCAGTGACCATCATCTTGATTGTACTGCTCATAGGTCTGACGTCTGTCCATATGCCAATCGGACCTATCATCGCACCAGCGTCGTCCATCGGACCTATCATCATATCGGCGTCGTCCATCGGACCTATCATCATATCGGCGTCGACCATCGGACCTGTCATTGTATTGGCGCCGATCATCAGACCCATCATCAAACCGCCTCGCCTGATATTCGCGCCTCTGACGCCGTTGTTCCTCGCGCTCTTCCCATGCTCGAGCTGCTGCCTGCTGCCTTTTGTACTTGTTAATCAGCATCTGGGAAGTCACACGTGGCCGATATCCACCAAGAGCATTAGATTCACGCCCAAATGCCTGATGATTCCTCCGCAGCTCTTCAACAGTAACTTGAACTGCAGGATCAACGGCACCAGAACTCTTGGCGTGGTCCGATGTAAGCACCTTAAACTTCCCCTTCTCATCAGCATCAACCATATTAATGGAAAAGGAGAAATCAGCAAAGTTATTAGGAAAGGGATGACCATCGATCTTCATGGCTTTCTTGTTGTCTTCAAATTTGATCTTGCCAGATTCAATAGCCAATTGGATCTCCCTCCTGAATACCTTGCATTCATTTGTCTCATGAGAAGTTGAATTGTGCCATTTGCAATATTTGCGCTTCTTCAACTCATCGGCCGATGGAATAGAATGATTTGCAGAAAGTTGGATAAGTTTTTCACTGAGCAGCAAATCAAAAATCTTATCGGCCTTTGTTATATCAAAACCAAACTTCTCAGGGTTCTGTTTGCTCCATGGTAATGATACTGGCTTTTTAGACTTGGTCCATTCAGCTATGTTGATATCAGCCTCTTCTTCAGAATCAGAGAGATAGGACACTTGCTTTGAAACTTTGTACGCTTCATCTCTTGATATCGGACCTCATGGGCTGACACCTTCTGCACTAATTGTCCCAACGTCTCAAACTCCTGAGCCGAAAACCTTTCCTTGATTGGCGCGAGCAAACCCTGGAATGCAAGCTCAGCCAACTGCATATCAGATAGCTTCAAACTGTAGCATCGATTCCTGATTTCACGGAACCGTTGAATGTACTCTTTAACGGACTCATCATTCCTTTGCCTGACAGCAATCAAATTGGAAATTTTCATCTCATTGAGACCAGAAAAGAAGTATTTATGAAACTGCTTCTCCATATCGGACCATCCTGTGACTGATCCTGCTGGCAACGACGTAAACCAAGTAAACGCCAGCCCTGATAGTGACAGAGGGAAGAATCTAAGCCTGAGTCCCTCTTCTGAAGCAGCCTCACCACATTGAGCCAAGAATCGGCTCACATGTTCGATGGTGGTCATATCATCCTGCCCGGAGAATTTTGAAAAGTCCGGCAGTCTATAACGTGGAGGAAGTGGCACTGCATCAAAGTAAGATGTGTATGGGTGCCGGTACAACCTCGCTTCATCTTTAGGCTTTAAGCCGAATTGATTCTGGATCACCTTGGCTATTTTTCGTGACCAATCGGACTCCTGTCCTCCGAGTGGTATTCCACCAGCTTGATTCACATCCGTCATGTAATTGTTGTAATCACCGACCATACGCTGATGTGGAGAAATCTCTGCACGTAGCCTTGCAGCTGCAGGTTGCTTTTCTTCTTCGTTCAGAGTCCTAGTATATTTTCACCATGCGGGCCGACAATCGTTCCATCGGCCATCAACAGGAAACTGTTGGCCAGCTGAATAGGTGGTGGAATCGTTGGATTTTGTGGAGCAACGGTCATAGCATTGTCTTCAGTTTCCTTGCTTTTTCCTGATCCTGATGCCCCTGCAGAATCTGCTATAAAGACTGGACCTTTCAAACAGATGGAATCATCCACCGCCTTCTTGATGAGATTATCTAAACAATTCACCAAAGCGCCTGACTGGTTGATCAATGCATGATGAACAGCTTGGTAAATCATCTCTGTCATGTTGACCTGGTACTCCCGAGCATCAGTTGTCTTCTTGATCAGTTCTGGATCTGGGAGAGCACCTTTGAGTTCTGGATCAGTTCTGGATCAGTTCTTGATCAGTCCTGAACGATTACGTCCAAATTGGCCAAGGCAGAGCTTCTCAAATGCATCAATCTGGGCCTGAACTGCATCTAATTGAGCTTTAGATAGATCGGCCTTTGTAATTGGAATGGCCGTCTCAGGCGTCTTGTTCTTGTCACTCTTGGCCTTCTCAGCAGCTTCCTTTTCAGCAGCAAGTTTTGCTGCAGTTTCTTTCTCAGCGGCAAGCTTTGCTGCGGTTTCTTTTTCAGCATCAGACGACGACATCTTGGAATTTGCTTCTCATGTCCCACCGGGCGTGCCAAAAATGTGTTGACGCGGAAAATCGGCGGTCGTATCCTCAGCGGTCAACACACGAAGACCAGGGAGATCTGCTTCACTCCAGTGCCAGCCTACACTCCGTTCAGGTTCGCGGCGTGCCAGTCAATTTGACCTGAAATTGACAAGGAGATAAAACAGTTAAATTACTCTTTGATTGTGCTGGCTCTATTTCAAACGGCGAAAGCACGTCGGATTTTAGCCAAGACCCAATCAGAATTATATCGGCCGATGCCAATCGGACCTCTAAATCGGACTTCATATATGACGTCAATCGGACCGAATAATCGGACCTCAATCAGACACCGAATCGGACCTCAGAATCGGACCAATCAGGATCGGACCTTGATTAATGTAACAGATCAGCCTTTGAATAATAAAATAAAGCGTAAAACATGGCCGATATGTAAATAACGGATCAGCTGTGCCTTTGAACAAGATATTAAATAATCAAAGTGTGAGCCGATACATTGTCCACCTTGCCTAGTTACCAGTTTGGTTCATCTTATCGGACCATCTAACTAGCCAATCGGACCAGAGCCTTTTCAGAGAAATCTAGCTCCGACGTAGGGAATCTAGATTTCTCCAGCAATGATCAGATCAGATAGCTAGACAGTCAAACTCAACTCACCAATCTGACAACTAAACAAGATGCTCGCACAGGTGTTAATCAGATTAAGCAAATAAGTAGATAAAAATATTAACAGGATCGTTCTGATTCTAAAGTATGCTATCGAATAATCAAGCAAAACCTAGCTCCGACGTAGGGAATCTAAATCATGCATAACACTCAAATAGCAATCAGGTATGACCAAAGCTTCCTTTGACTAATCAAGATGAATCTAGCTCCGACGTAGGGAATCTAAACCAAGCATGACAATCAAAGATCAATCTTATCATATTATGAACATCTAGCTCCGACGTAGGGAATCTAAACAAACACAATACTCAAAGAACAACCAGGTTAAACCGCAAAGCATGGATCGGACCTAGAACGATATTGTAAAATAAATATTGCTTAAATCGGACCAAGACCGGTGCTCAAAGCCGTTGAAGAAGTAGATTAATTCACATGGCGTAGATCTAAACCAATCTAGCAACTCCAAACAAACCGCAAAAGTTGCCTTTAAATAACCAAGATGAGTCTAGCTCCGACGTAGGGAATCTAGCCTAATCTTGATGATCTAGCTCCGACGTAGGGAATCTAGACATAAAGTGCAACCCGATAAACGATCAACTGTTGAATAATCAATAGTGATCTAGCTCCGACGTAGGAATCTAGATCAATCTTGCTTATTCAAAGATAAATCGGTTGAACAGTATAAACGAGAAAGGGCGATGCGCCTCAATTCAAAGCCTATACTAGTTCGATAAATTGACTAACTTACTGGTAAGCCGGAGATCAGAACTGATGCAGCCCGTCCACCGATAAGCTTCGTCGAGACACTACTCCTAGGGTTTTTGGCGTGAAGCCGGGTTGTATTGATTGTGAGAATAATTCTTTACAATGGACGAGGGTTTATATTTATACCCTGGTCATGATGAGTCCTGATCGGACCAGACTAACTTGCAGATAAAGTAAACTTATTCTAAGATAGAATGGGACTTTTAATACGCCTTCTGAAAAGGAAATAGTCCCCGCTCATGCCACGCTCCCTTTTTAGCCGATGTATATTTTCTCATTCATCAGATCAGATTCTCTCTCTTCATCGGACTCTTCCCTTCATCGGACTCTTCTCCTGCATCGGTTTCCTTCTCCGGCACCATTTGTTTGACCATTCAACGGGTCCACTACACAGTATCAGCCTCACCACGTCATCATCTGATTCAACATGTCAGGTGCGAAAATCCGGTGTCAACAGTTAGTGCTTTTACTTCTATACTTCGGTTAAAGAATGAAGCCGATTTTACTTGGGGGGCAAAGCAGCAAGAGGCCTTTGAAGAAATCAAGAGATACTTATCTTCGCCGCCCGTGCTTAAGGCGCCTAAGAATGGGGTGCCATTTAGGCTTTATATTTCGGCCGAAGATAATGTTATTGGGGCTGTTTTGTCTCAAGAGACAAATGGCAAGGAACACATCATTACCTATTTGAGTCAACGGCTTTTGGATGCAGAAACGAGGTACAAACCTATTGAAAAATTATGCTTGTCTTTGTATTATGCTTGTACAAAATTGAGGCATTATTTGTTATCTAGTACTTGCATTATTGCATGTCAAGCCGATGTTATTAAGTATATGTTGCATAGACCGATTTTGAGCGGTAGGATCGGTAAGTGGGCATATGCTCTTATTGAATATGATTTGGCTTGTGAACCTTTGAAATCCATGAAAGGCCAAATTGTAGCTGATTTTATTATTGAACATCGGATTAATGATGAGCATGATTTAGAAATTGATTACATGACTTTTACTCCATGAAAATTGCATTTGATGGATCGGTTTGCAAGAACGGATGTGGTATTGGAATTGTTCTTGTTTCTCCTAATGGAGCTGTTTTTGAAGCTCTTAGCCGATTAGAAATTGAGTGCACAAATAATCAAGCCAAATATGAAGCTTTATTGTTCGGATTAGAAATTTTGCATGACATGGGAGTAAAACATGTTGAAGCTTTTGGTGACTCATTACTGGTTGTACAGCAAGTATCTAAGGTTTGTCAATACTTAGAAAGCTCATTAAATGTTTATCTTGACAAGTGCCTTGATATTATACTATATTTTGATGAGTTCACCATATATCATGTTCCAAGGTGTGAAAATCCTAGAGCTAATACTTTGGCACAGCAAGCATCTGGCTATAATATCCAGAAGAGACACTTTCATAGAAAAAGGCCGTTGATTGCTAATGTCACAAGTGAAGCTCTAGCGCTCGCAGCAGTTCCAGACCTAACCGGTCAGACCGCTGCGGAAACCGGTCAGACCAGTCCAGGAACCGGTCAGACTGATTCAGAGACCGGTCAGACCGGTCCGACGCCTTCTGGTCCAAATTCGGCTACTGAAAATCTTCAAAACAAGAAAGCCGAAGTGGATAATTGGAGAGCGCCCATTATTAAGTATCTGAAGAATCTTAGTTCTGGAACAGACAGGAAAATTCGGCGTTTGGCTTTCAAATATATTTTGGTTGACGATAAGTTGCATCGTCGCACCGCCGATGATTTATTGCTTAAATGCTTGGGTGCTGATCAAGCTNTGGGAGAGCACCTTTGAGTATAGGTCCTGAACGATTACGTCCGAATTGGCCAAGGCAGAGTTTCTCAAATGCATCAATCTGGGCCTGAACTGCATCTAATTGAGCTTTAGACAGATCGGCCTTTGTAATTGGAATGGCCGTCTCAGGCGTCTTGTTCTTGTCATTCTTGGCCTTCTCAGCAGCTTCTTTTTCAGCAGCAAGTTTTGCTGCAGTTTCTTTCTCAGCGGCAAGCTTTGCTGCGGTTTCTTTTTCAGCATCAGATGACGACATCTTGGAATTTGCTTCTCGTGTCCCACCGGGCGTGCCAAATATGTGTTGACGCGGAAAATCGGCGGTCGTATCCTCAGCGGTCAACACACGAAGACCAGGGAGATCTGCTTCACTCCAGCGCCAGCCTACACTCCGTTCAGATTCGCGGCGTGCCAGTCAATTTGACCTGAAATTGACAAGGAGATAAAATAGTTAAATTACTCTTTGATTGTGCTGGCTCTATTTCAAACGGCGAAAGCACGTCGGATTTTAGCCAAGACCCAATCAGAATTGTATCGGCCGATGCCAATCGGACCTCTAAATCGGACTTCATAGATGACGTCAATCGGACCGAATAATCGGACCTCAATCAGACACCGAATCGGACCTCAGAATCGGACCAATCAGGATCGGACCTTGATTAATGTAACAGATCAGCCTTTGAATAATAAAATAAAGCATAAAACATGGCCGATATGTAAATAACGGATCAGCTGTGCCTTTGAACAAGATATTAAATAATCAAAGTGTGAGCCGATACATTGTCCACCTTGCCTAGTTACCAGTTTGGTTCATCTTATCGGACCATCTAACTAGCCAATCGGACCAGAGCCTTTTCAGAGAAATCTAGCTCCGACGTAGGGAATCTAGATTTCTCCAGCTATGATCAGATCAGATAGCTAAGCAATCAAACTCAACTCACCAACCTGTCAACTAAACAAGATGCTCGCACAGGTGTTAATCAGATTAAGCAAATAAGCAGATAAAACATTAACAGGATCGTTCTGATTCTAAAGTATGCTATCGAATAATCAAGCAAAACCTAGCTCCGACGTAGGGAATCTAAATCATGCATAACACTCAAATAGCAATCAGGTATGACCAAAGCTTCCTTTGACTAATCAAGATGAATCTAGCTCCGACGTAGGGAATCTAAACCAAGCATGACAATCAAAGATCAATCTTATCATATTATGAACATCTAGCTCCGACGTAGGGAATCTAAACAAACACAATACTCAAAGAACAACCAGGTTAAACCGCAAAGCATGGATCGGACCTAGAACGATACTGTAAGATAAATATTGCTTAAATCGGACCAAGACCGGTGCTCAAAGCCGTTGAAGAAGTAGATTAATTCACATGGCGTAGATCTAAACCAATCTAGCAACTCCAAACAAACCGCAAAAGTTGCCTTTAAATAACCAAGATGAGTCTAGCTCCGACGTAGGGAATCTAGCCTAATCTTGATGATCTAACTCCGACGTAGGGAATCTAGACATAAAGTGCAACCCGATAAACGATCAACTGTTGAATAATCAATAGTGATCTAGCTCCGACGTAGGGAATCTAGATCAATCTTGCTTATTCAAAGATAAATCGGTTGAACAGTATAAACGAGAAAGGGCGATGCGCCTCAATTCAAAGCCTATACTAGTTCGATAAATTGACTAACTTACTGGTAAGCCGGAGATCAGAACTGATGCAGCCCGTCCACCGATAAGCTTCGTCGAGATACTACTCCTAGGGTTTTTGGCGTGAAGCCGGGTTGTATTGATTGTGAGAATAATTCTTTACAATGGACGAGGGTTTATATTTATACCCTGGTCATGGAGAGTCCTGATCGGACCAGACTAACTTGCAGATAAAGTAAACTTATTCTAAGATAGAATGGGACTTTTAATACGCCTTCTGAAAAGGAAATAGTCCCCGCTCATGCCACGCTCCCTTTTTAGCCGATGTATATTTTCTCATTCATCAGATCGGATTCTCTCTCTTCATCGGACTCTTCCCTTCATCGGACTCTTCTCCTGCATCGGTTTCCTTCTCCGGCACCATTTGTTTGACCATTCAACGGGTCCACTACACAGTATCAGCCTCACCACGTCATCATCTGATTCAACATGTCAGGTGCGAAAATCCGGTGTCAACAGTTAGTGCTTTTACTTCTATACTTCGGTTAAAGAATGAAGCCGATTTTACTTGGGGGGCAAAGCAGCAAGAGGCCTTTGAAGAAATCAAGAGATACTTATCTTCGCCGCCCGTGCTTAAGGCGCCTAAGAATGGGGTGCCATTTAGGCTTTATATTTCGGCCGAAGATAATGTTATTGGGGCTGTTTTGTCTCAAGAGACAAATGGCAAGGAACACATCATTACCTATTTGAGTCAACGGCTTTTGGATGCAGAAACGAGGTACAAACCTATTGAAAAATTATGCTTGTCTTTGTATTATGCTTGTACAAAATTGAGGCATTATTTGTTATCTAGTACTTGCATTATTGCATGTCAAGCCGATGTTATTAAGTATATGTTGCATAGACCGATTTTGAGCGGTAGGATCGGTAAGTGGGCATATGCTCTTATTGAATATGATTTGGCTTGTGAACCTTTGAAATCCATGAAAGGCCAAATTGTAGCTGATTTTATTGTTGAACATCGGATTAATGATGAGCATGATTTAGAAATTGATTACATGACTTTTACTCCATGGAAATTGCATTTTGATGGATCGGTTTGCAAGAACGGATGTGGTATTGGAATCGTTCTTGTTTCTCCTAATGGAGCTGTTTTTGAAGCTCTTAGCCGATTAGAAATTGAGTGCACAAATAATCAAGCCGAATATGAAGCTTTATTGTTCGGATTAGAAATTTTGCATGACATGGGAGTAAAACATGTTGAAGCTTTTGGTGACTCATTACTGGTTGTACAGCAAGTATCTAAGGTTTGTCAATACTTAGAAAGCTCATTAAATGTTTATCTTGACAAGTGCCTTGATATTATACTATATTTTGATGAGTTCACCATATATCATGTTCCAAGGTGTGAAAATCCTAGAGCTAATACTTTGGCACAGCAAGCATCTGGCTATAATATCCGGAAGAGACACTTTCATAGAAAAAGGCCGTTGATTGCTAATGTCACAAGTGAAGCTCTAGCGCTCGCAGCAGTTCCAGACCTAACCGGTCAGACCGCTGCGGAAACCGGTCAGACCAGTCCAGGAACCGGTCAGACTGATTCAGAGACCGGTCAGACCGGTCCGACGCCTTCTGGTCCAAATTCGGCTACTGAAAATCTTCAAAACAAGAAAGCCGAAGTGGATAATTGGAGAGCGCCCATTATTAAGTATCTGAAGAATCTTAGTTCTGGAACAGACAGGAAAATTCGGCGTTTGGCTTTCAAATATATTTTGATTGACGATGAGTTGCATCGTCGCACCGCCGATGATTTATTGCTTAAATGCTTGGGTGCTGATCAAGCTAGAGTGGCCGTGGGTGAAGTTCATGAAGGGATTTGTGGAATGCATCAATTGGCTCCTAAGATGAAGTGGTTACTTAGAAGAGCTGCCTTCTATTGGCCTACTACGATGGCCGATTGTTTTCGTTACTACAAAGGATGTGAAGAATGTCAGAAGTTTGGTAATATTCAGATGGTACCTGCTGCATTACTTCATCCTATTATTAAACCATGGCCTTTCTGAGGATGGAGATTGGATTTTATTGGAGAGATACATCCTTCTTCTTCAAAGGGTCATCGCTTCGTGTTGGTTGCTTCGGATTACTGCACTAAATGGACCGAAACTGTTTCTCTCAAGAATATGATCCATAAGAAGGTAATTGAGTTTATTATTGAGCATATTATTCATAGATTTGGCATTCCACAAACTTTAACTACGAATCAAGGCACATCTTTTATGTCTAAAGAAGTGCGAGTTTTTGCCGATATGTATAAGATCAAATTGCTCAATTCATCTCCATACTATGCTCAGGCCAATGGTCGGGCCGAGTCTAGTAATAAGACTTTGATTAAATTATCAAGAAGAAGATAGAGGAAAATCCCCGAAGATGGCATAAAATCTTGTCTGAAGCTTTATGGGCTCATCGCATATCTAGACATGGTGCTACCAAAGTCACTCCTTTTGAGCTTGTTTATGGTCAAGAGGCCGTTTTGCCTGTTGAGGTAAATCTGGACGCTTATAGACTTGCTAAACAAAATAAGCTTTCGGTTGGTGAATATTATGACTTGATGATGGACAACATTGATGAAGTGACCGATAAGCGTTTACAAGCTCTCAAGGAAATTGAGAAAGACAAGATCCGAGTTGCTAGAGCATACAACAAGAAGGTTAAAGAGAAGACTTTTCAGGTTGGTGATCCAGTATGGAAGACAATATTGCCACTTGATGCTAGAGATAATAAGTTTGGCAAGTGATCTCCAAGTTGGGAAGGTCCATATCGAGTATTCAAGATCAATGGCGGGAATTCCTATATGGTGGAGACGCTGCAAGGAGGACGTTTGCTTAAGGCATTAAACGGAAGGTACTTGAAAAAGTATCATCCAAGTGTTTGGCAAGAGGCATGAAGTGGCATATGGCCGATATTTGGATATCGCCTTTAGAAAAATATAATGGCCGATGAATTCTTTTAAAACATCGATCTTAGGTGACAATTTTGGTGCTGATGTGTTTTATGGTACGCAAACTTTACCAAAAAACAGGGGGCATATGTTGACAACCAAAATTGGCACAGGCCAGGGCAGCCGGTCAGACCGGTTAGCCTGACTGGTTTGACCGGTCCGGCACGGGATGTTGCAGTGCTGACGCATTAAAGACTACAACAATCAGTCCTAGCTTGATGGAAGCGACATGGTCTCTGGAATGACCGACTGTTGCAGTGCTAAGGGCTCAGGAGGACCGCAATTATTGGTGCAAGAAGCAAAAGATGACATACTCTCTGGAATGACCGAAAGTTGCGGTGCTTAGGATTCAAGAGGACCGCAAGAGTCGGTGGAGGAGCAAGACGTGCAAGACGAGGGGTCCGTCGACCGGTGTGGGAGACCGATCAGACCGGTTACCCTTTTGTAATCCGACTAGGACTCTTAATTTAGGATTCCAAGGTTGTAACGAGTTGTAACTTGGTTTCCTTGCGAGACAAGACCTACCCTCCATATAAATATAAGCGGATTCGGCCGATTGAACACACAACAATCGAATCTATCAAATTTACTACTTTTACCTTTACTTTTTCGTATCTCCAAACCCTAGCTTTTCCAACCTTTACCTGCTGTTCTTCCTGCGTCTCCGCGACGTTAGAAGGCGTCCTAGGTGGCCTACCGACCCTAGGGCACCCCTGATTGCGTTCTCCCTGACGGATCCTTCCGGGAGGCGTTTTTAGGGTTTACCCCCTTCTTCCTCAACGGGAACCGGTCTGACCGGTGCCCTTGACCGGTCTGACCGGTCGGCGCAGGGAAGCTGCGGGTTTATCGTGTTACGTGCTGCGCGTTCTAGCGCTTTCGTGTGTTGACCTAATTCTTCGTCAACAGATTCAAAATTTATCCCACAAAGATTGATGTTATAGGATTTAGACCACATCAACTACCTTATGCAGCACTAAATCAGATCAGTGAATGGTGTGAATATTCTATCTACACCTTAACTTACTCTTTTAATTAGGGGCATGTGCGTCTTTTTCATTTATCTTTAATTTGTCTGAAAAATATTAGAACATCATTTTTTTTGGAACAGAGGGAATGATTTCTTAGCAATTCAACTAGAGGTGGATATCGGCTCGGCTCGGCTCGGATGAGCTCGTTTAGATAACGAGTTGGCTTGACTCGGCTGGATATACAAACGAGTAGAAAACGTAGCTCGGCTCGGCTCGCAAGAACCTCGAGCCAGCTCGTTTTGGCTCCCGAGCTGGAACTGGTGTTCGACTCAACAGCACATTGGAGGAGCGTCTTGCCTGTCGATCTTGCAATGGCCGTCATCGAGTGGGCCACGGCGCCGTCCGGAGGAGCTCCAGCCGTCGCCTGCGCTGGATCCATGCCGTGGAAGCTCCGCCGCTGCCGAGACTGGATCTGCACGCTGCATGCACCTAGCGATGAGACGGCCATCGCCTGCTCTGCCTAAGGGGACGTCGCGTTGGGGGAGTGCCACGGCCTGCTGGTGTGCGTTTGTGTGAGGGTGGCTCCACTGGCCGTGGCAGTTGGGATTGGTGGCGGCGGCGCCGGCGGCGGCATAGGAAGCGTGAAGGAGTCTGGGGGAAAGGTAGGTGGCAGCGCTACGGGAGGAGACGAGGAGCGAAGCGTTTTTTCACGGTCAATGCAAGTTTCACTGCTAGTGCTAGGGTATGGTCGTGATGGGCCTATGGACATTGGATTGGACTGGAAGTAATTTTTGTTCGTTGTCTGTTGGGCTACTCGTGGGCTACATGTCCATTGTGGACTGCTTTTATTGGTTTTGGGCTGCTCAGCTCCTGCGGTTTTCTGGGCTCGTTCAGCTCGTTATAACAAACGAGCTAAAAATCTTGCTCAGCTCGTTACGAAAATGCGTCGAGCCGAGCCGAGCCGAGCCGAGCCAGCTGTGAGCCGAACGAGCTAACGAACCACGAGTATTTTGTCCGGCCTTAATTTCAACCAACGAACACAATATTGGCAGCTCCCTGCATATTTTTATTAAAATTGTTTTACATTTTATATTACCTGTGTTGTGAAAATAAAACCCATCTCCTAATATTCGGCCTGAAAATTGAGGCCATCTTTTGGATTATGGGCCCACCTCAGCCCCCACCTCGTCCTTTGGCCTCGTCTCTTGCCTAAGCCGCCTCGCCCTCGCTGTTTCTTCTCCTCACGCCCCTTGTGGCCAGATCGGTCACCCCCAAGACTGGCCCGCCATGGCAGCGCGACGGTGACGACGAAGCGCAGCAGTCATGGTGACTGTTGACGCTTTTTCTGGCCAACACACCGAAAATCGCTCTAGCTCGCGCGAATCCGCAACGGATCGATCACCTGCAGCACATCTAGCCAAAACCGGTAAAACCAGTTTAGAAAACCAACAAAACCGATTTTCTAGGGTTTGCTGCGTCGACCTACGAGCGTCGGCCCGGGAGGGATCCCGTCAGGGCTGGTGCGCCTAGGGTTGTTCTGAGATCGGCAGGCCACTCAGAACGGTGTCAAACGCCGTAGAGACGAAGTAGAACAGCAGAGGGGGTTGGAAAAGTTAGGGTTTGAAAGAGATAAAAAGTAAGGATACTTGTATTTGATCGATTGGATAAAAACTCAATCGGTCATGGCCCTTTATATTTATAGAGTGGGGAGGTCTTGCCCCGCAAGAAAATTCTTTTACAAGTCGTAATCCACATGGATCTCCAAATCTACTAGGACTCTGCCTAAAACCGGTTCCACCGCTTTCACAAACCGGTTCCATCGGTTTGTGTTGCCAGATCAAATATAGTAACCAAAACCGGTTTTACCTATTTCCAAAACCTGTTTCATCGGTTTTGTCCAGGTGAAGATCTTCCCGAAACCAAAACTCTCTCGTCCGAACTCCAAATCGGACATTCTATATATGCAGTTCGATCGCCTCGACGTAAGCTACGCAATGGTGCAACAAAAATGCTAATTTGATAGTATTACAAAATCTGGTCCTACCGGTTTCTAAAATCGGTGTCACCGGTTTGCCCAGATTGCAAGCAAACCTCTATCATGCCAATTTTGATCATCAACATATGCCTCCTATTTTCTAGTAAAGCTTGCGTAGCAGAAAACATAAAAGCACAAAAACAACACTAAGGGTGATGTTTAACACATAATCCATCGGCCTTTTTACTCTAAGGGCAATATCACAAAATATCGGTCATCTCTTGCAAAATCTTGCTCAACAATTTTACACATATCGTTCTCATATGCCCGATAGTGTCTAATTCTTTGCTACAACCGCTCTATACTTATATTCATTCAATTCATACAAAAGTGGTTTAACCGACCTTCAATCGGCTTTACTATGGCAAAGAATAAAACCATCTTGTGTGGACCTTATAAACCCATAATGTGAAACATTTACACCTGTCAAGCACTTAAAATTACCATGCACACCTTTAGTAGAACTATCAGCTGCAACGTAAGCCGATGTATCATCATGCACAATCTCTAGCTTATCGCCTATCCATTGTATCAAAAATTGATGCAAACTAGAAGGTACACACTGGTTCGAATGTATCCAATCACGTCCCGAAATCAAACTAAATTTACCTTGGGTCTCAATGACAAAGAATGCATCAACCAATGTCTTGCTTCTAATGGTGAGATCCATAGAAACAATTCCTTTAGCACTTATAGGATCATCTCCTTCCACACCACTTAAAGCCATATCAGTCTGGATCAACTCATCATCTGAACATCTCAAATTCTTGAACAAAGTATAAGGTGTTAAATTAACAACTGCTCCACTGTCAACCAGCATGCGAGAAATTGGCCTCCCTTTGATATAACCTTTCATGTATAGAGCTTTCAGATGATCATCATTATCCTTGGGCTTCTGAAAAATAGCTTCTTGTGGCCTAAAATCAAAATAAGCCAATCCCTCCTCCGAATGCAAGCACACTTCATCAAGATTAATACTCATATGCTCTGAGGATGACTCATAATTCAAAAATTGTTCATTGTCCTTATTCTGGGAATCTGATGACAACTTCTCATCATAATGAATTGAATCAGGAGCAAGAACATTGGGAATTAGAGGGACCTGCACTGTGTTAACCAAATCCTCTTCTGCTGTCGTGGAAACCGGCTCCACTGGTTCTGAATCCGGTCCAACCGGTTTTGCTATTAAACAAACACCAAGCTTGATCTTTCACTCCTTCCGAGGAATCATTGGTCTATCCTTGCTCAAGTTTCATTCTTCTGTTTCTCCAATTCCTTCTCTTTTTTCTCCTAAAATTGAAGCCGCTGCAATTTCCTCTTTTGTGTACGAGTTAAACCTGGAGTACACCATCTTAGCAAAAAATACTTAGAAGTATCATTATTAGTTTTATTGTTCTCACCATGATCAGCAGCAAATTTTTCCTGAACTGACGTCTTAACCTTATTATTAATTACAATTGGTCTTTTACCGTTGTCCTTTGAAATCACATCAATGCCTTCAACCTATGACATCATTACCAATAGTCTTTTCTAGGTCATCATCCATGCTTTGCACATCCACTTTCTTCTCCTTGACACGATAAATCTGTTTTGGAGGAGTTGCATGTTTTCCCTGGGAAAACCGGTATAACCGGTTTGGCAATCCGGTGCAGCCAGATTTGCTCTGCTGGTCTCGACCTGATTGACAAGGTGTCAAACAGTCATGTGTAGAATGCAACATCTCGTCATAAACTGGCTTCTTAGATGCATCCCATCCTATATAGAAAGGTGAATATATCATTGGATAATATGGCCACCACATCTTGTTAAAATCCCATGCCGGATACGGAAAATTAGAAGAAGTTGGAGAAATCCATGACATGTCTTGATGTGAGTTCTGAAGAGGATGCAATGTGACAAAATCACCCTGCTGCCTGGTAGCTCCCTTCTGAGATGAAGTATGTCTTCCCTGACGAATAGGTGACCATGTTCTCTTTTTTATCGGCCGATTCACTAGTAACAGCCTTTTGATTCACATACTTGGACAATAGCTCATCATGGGTTGATTTCTTCTTTGTATATATCTTCTGATGCTTTGCCAAGTTCAGTTTCGAAGTGCCAATCTTGGGACGCCCAGTTTTAAGCACTTTGTGATGGTGCTGCCCAAAACCTGTTTTGTTGGTTTCAGAAACCGGTTTCACCGATTTGGCCTGTGCAGCAGGCTCAAACGGTTTTTGCGAAGACCCTTGCCCCCCCCCGCCCCCCCTCCCCCCGAGTTCCAAAATCCTTATAGTGACTTTGAAAATTTCTCTACCATCAGGAGTCTTTTCAGACACCACCTCTCTGATCACTTGTTTGTCTTTCAAATTTTTAGGCTTCTCCTCACTGATGATGACATTTTCCCCTTGGTTGCTTCAGCTTGATGCGACTGAACGAATACCTTGGGTTGTTGTACATCAACGGTGTTAACAGAGAGAGAAACTTTATCCTCTAGTATATCATGATAATTCAATCGTCCTTGATTTAAGGCAGGTGCATGCAAAAAAGAATTATGAAATTTACAATATGCATGCCCTTTCAATTCTTCTGGTGGAGGGATAATGTGAGACATCTTGATGTTTCCATGTCTTAATAATTCATCAAATATACGATCACATTTAGAAACATCAAAACTAAATCATATTTGTTCTTGCCGATCCTTAGGAATCAGCTTAAGAGATGGACATGTATATATTTTATCTTCTGAAAGACAAACTAATTCGGCAACATAATCACCTTTTCTCTCATCGTCTAAACTATTATTTTTCACATGTAAACTAGATTGATGAGTTCTAAAAGTATCTTTGTTGATTTGTAATTCTACACCATATGCCCTTATTAAAATTTGGTTAACTGAATAAAGATCAAAGCCTTCAAGTTTTTCCTTAACAATAGATCTTAAGCCATCGAAAGCAATATTAGCAAGATCTTTATCAGAAATTGACACATCATAACAATAGTTTCTTATTTCTTTGAATCTTTTAATATATTCACAAATAGATTCATTCTCTTGTTGTCTAACCAATGTTAAATCTGTCAATTTTAATTTCTGATGCATTGTAGCAACATGTGGCACCGACTGAGTAACATGAGACATATAATTCAAAGGGACACAATACATTATTTCAGACTGTCAAGGAGATGCCACCAAGAAACCGGTGGTACCGGTTTTAGAAAATGGTAATACCACTTTTGCCGTATTCGGCAGTTGCGATGGTCTTGACACCGTTTGCTCTGGAGAAAAGTTTATCGGCATGCTATACTGTGAATTTTTAGGAGATTCCTCTAGTATAGCCGATGAACTAGTCTGAATCTTCTCATGTTGCTCAATATGAGGAATATCATAAGAAATAGAATTACTAACACAATCCTCTTTTTCTAATTGATCCAACCTTTTCGATAATCTAGATAAAAGATTCATTCTTTTCCTATCTATAGAATCAAAGGTAACTGCAAGTTGATCAATCGGAGTAGATGGCGAATTGCTTACAGTGGGTATTACCTCAATCTTCCGATTATCAATCTTGAATGCGGGCATCACAAATTCTTGTGCTCTTGATAATATGCCCTGGTGATCCTTTTTCAGCCCCATCATGAATTGTTTCTTGATGTATTCCTGGGCTGCTTCAAATTTCTGATGCTCCTCTTCGCTGAGCACCTCCATGGAGGGCGCAATGATGTTGTCTTTATCCAGATCTGAAATAGAGCCCATCTGGCTAGGGTTAGGTAGACCGGTTAATGCAACCAAGTTCCCCAATTTCCTCAGCGGAGTCACCAAAAATGTGTTGACGCTTTTTCTGGCCAACACACCGAAAATCGCGCTAGCTCGCGTGGATCCGCAACAGATCGATCACCTGCAGCATACCCAGCCAAAACTGGTAAAAGCAGTTTGGGAAACCAACAAAACCGGTTTCCTAGGGTTTGCTGCGTCAACCTACGAACGCCGACCCGGTAGGGACCCTGTCAGGGCTGGCGCGCCTAGGGTTGTTCTGGGATCGGCAGGCCACTCAGAACGCCGTCAAACGCCGTAGAGACGAAGTACGAACAACAGAGGGGGTTGGAAAAGTAAGGGTTTGGAAGGGATAAAAAGTAAGGATACTTGTATTTGATCGATTGGATAAAAACTCAATCGGCCATGGCCCATTATATTTATAGGGTGGGGGAGGTTTTGCCCCGCAAAGAAATCCTTTTACAAGTCGTAATCCATATGGATCTCCAAATCTACTAGGACTCTGCCTAAATCCGGTTCGACCGCTTTCACAAACCGGTGGAACGGTTTGTGTTGCCATATCAGATATAGTAACCAAAACCGGTTTTACCTATTTCCAAAACCGGTTTGTCCAGGTGAAGATCTTCCTGAAGCCATAACTCTCTCGTCCGAACTCCAAGTCGGACTTTCTATATATGCATTTCGATCACCTCGACGCAAGCTATGCAATGGTGCAATGAAAATGCTAATTTGACAATATTACAAAATCTGGCCCTACCGGTTTCTAAAACCGGTGTCACCGGTTTGCCCAGATTGCAAGCAAACCTCTATCATGCCAATTTTGATTGTCAACAGTGACAGTATCTAAGCCATTGGTTCACACGATGAATGGGGTGCTACCTGCCCTTTCACTCGCCGGCCCTTCCTTGCGCCTTCGCCCCTTCCTCTGCACACCTGTGCGGCCACATCGATCGTCCCCTGCCCTCAGGCGAGCCAGCCATGGCGGTGCGACGTCCACGGCAAGATGCAGCCATGGTGGTGGCATCAGCGCCATCGATTTGCATGTTGGATGGGCTTTTGAGTCATCGTAAGTTCCACCTCCTGCATTCGCCCCTTTTTTCATTTCATCTCTGATTATTTTGTCTTTTTCTTTTTTCGTTGATTGGCAGTCGGATCCAATAATCCAAACAGCTGCCTCAAGTAATCATCGATGATGGCACAGTTGATCTCTTCTGTTATTGTTATTGTTACAGAATAATGCTCTCCCTTTCCCGCACTTGGACGTTTTGAGCCCATAATGCTATATACATGGTTAATCATAAAATTGTTTGCAGGTAGCCAGGTACACAAATTCCGTTTTTATACCTTTCAACAAGCGACTGGTCAGTGAATTATTCTTATCACCAAATTATTATTTTCTATGTTTTCCCTGCTTACTGCATATTTATGTAACTCATGTGCATGAACTGGTCCATTTCCAACTAGCTGAGGAACTGAATTTTTCAGAAACTGTAGGATAAACATTGTGGGTGGGATGTCTTCAGGATCAAAACAAGGATTAGCCTATATTTGGACAGCTGTGATGTGCCAGCTTTATTTAATTTTGTCAATATTCGCATGGTAATCTCGCTCTATCATTAGTCTGATTTTTTTTCTTCCACATCTTGATAAATTGGCATGTATATTATAGATCCTTTGAATCTACAGCTTACGAATTAGAAGCATCATTAGTTTGTTTTTTTCCCTTGAGTCCACCACTATATAGTAGATACAAATATAGATACTTTATCCATGACATAACATTCTTGAATGAAAAAAGGGCCATATATAGATTGATATATTCTTTGTGATGTATGATGTGCTTTTAAATATGTCTTTTTTTCCATTCCCTGTCCATGAAGTCTTTCTTCAGCACTGTTGGTCACACTAAAGAAGTACCAATTGCTTGGCCTTCAAGTTGTCTATGTTACACCCAACTTTCTAAATAATGCTATGTAACAACTAGAATTCTCTTGCAGGTTGAAGTGATCAATGGCTAAATTCATATATTTCCATGCGCCCAATAACGATCAAGAAGCGGCAGATTTCTGGATTACTATATATTCATATTTCATTTCTTGTACCATATAAACTTGTACTATCCAATTCTATGTACATTTCCTCTCTAGATAATATCATTGTATATGTATTACCAAATGGTATGAACAAGTCCGATGTACAATCAATGCAACATTCGAGATTATTGAATTTTGTGGTTTGTGTGATTCTGCAATAATTTTGAATGGTCCCTAAGAAAAAACGATGTCATGATATGTGCCACATTTAATTGTATAGTACTATTTTTTTAAAAAAATCAAATGTGTTACAATAGGAAAATATGTGTTACAAATTATATGTTCCTAAAATTCCAAACTATGTTCTTACAAAGTGCTACTACCACAACGTGGGCGTGTTACAGGAGCAAAAAAAAGTGTTACACTATAGCATCATTGTAACACTTGACAAGTGTTCCACTATACAAGTAATTGTGTTGCAAAGTAGTAACACTTTTTTGAAGGTAACAGAACACATTTCTTATGTTCCAATAGACCAAGCTATAGTAACATTGAAAATTATAACAATAACAAGATGTGTTACTAGATCTCCTAGTAACACATTTATTGAGTTATAGTAACACAAGTTGGTGTTACTATAGCTATGTTTTGTAGTAGTACACGTCTATGCATGATCATGTCAAGTGTTTGACAAGCTTATATATTTCTGATTATGAGATGATCAGTTGGACTAGAGATAGCTTCGTACCTATTGTTCTAAAGCCGGTTGAGAATCGGCTAAACCATTTGTTGTGAATTAATGAATAGTTCAGAATGGTTGCAGCAGAGACTTGAGCAGTATCGGGCACAAAAGAACGATATGTGTGAAGCCATTAAAGATTTTGATGATATGAGTAAATTGGGACAAGGTTTTTGTTGACGGCCCTTAGACGCATCAATCGTGAACTGCAAGCGCACGAATCAGTTGTAGCTCTTCTCTCAGAGTACTTCCCCAATGTTTATCAATCCGTGGAACTAAAGACATAAGAAATAATCTAACTAGCATAGAAATCCTTTGACTTGAAGAGGGTCGCAAAATGAATCTAATCTAATAAACACCAAACACCAGAGGTAGCAAGAGAGAGTTAGAGATAACTAATCTAGATCGCCTAGATCATGCATATGTTGTAGCTCTGAGCCAAATAGAGTGAAGTAAGATAGATGTGAATCTCAATAAGAAGCATCTTTAAATTATGACCACCTTACATGGGATCACACCCTGTCACGGTGCTCCCAATCGGTGTGGGTAACTTAAGGGCACGTTCACAAGTGTACGTGTTGAACCACTTGTAGATCCGGCATGAACCCCTAGCCACCATGGCTACAAGAACACCCCAAGCAATCTATCTCGAGAATAGATTGGAGAAGAAGCAAAACCAAGAGAGAATGAAATCATAGAAAGAGGCACTTGATCACTAAAGATTCAGAAACACAAATAACTTCACCATGAATGATAGTACATTACAAGATCACCACCGGGATCCTACCTTGATCTTGATGATCCTAGCTCCAGAACTCCGACGTGGTCTTCCTCACAGGAATCCCACGTCGGTTAGGGCAGAACCCTAGACAACTTAGCACGACCCTTAGCTCTTTGAATGGTGTCCCTCTAGCTTCTCTGCTCCTCGGCGTTGAATGGTGAATGATTATCTCCGTGGCAGATGGCACAGGAGCAATTTATAGCCCTGGGAAACCCTAGGTCGAAGGGGAGGTCGAGACGCTGCAGGAAGGGCCTGGGCCGCCTAGCCCAAAGAGGCCCAAGCCGGCCGGCCTAGACTCTTTCCTGGCCGCCTCGTCCTCATCTTTCTCCCCAAGTCTTCTGGAAGCTTCAGCAGTTGTTCCCTCTATGCATGTGGGCCTTTGGACGTCGTTTGCTTCGGGATATCTTCGAGATAAGAATGGGAAGTAGATGACCTTCAAAATTCTCCATTTGATTTGCCTCGATCCCGAAGTCACTTGATCTTATCTTGAAGCACTTGCCTTTCAAATATTCTTGGAGGATGGTTCACCGAAGATGAGCATGAACGGGACTTGAAACACCTTGGGCCGGCGGCCTAGGCCATGTGGGGCCGACCGGCCTGGCCTTCTCCTCGGGCCTCTGGCCTTTATCTTTTACCGTGTTGTCCATGGTCACAAGCTTTATCCATTTATGCTCCAATTTAGCCGAAAAACCTGCGTAAATAGAAATCCTCCAAAAACACATGCATATGCGAAAACGTCCCGGTTATAGAGTATGATCAATAGTTTAGATATCAAATTCATGCCATTATTGAAGATAAACAGGGGTAAAAAGGTGTCGCTAAGGAGCATCAACAATCCCCCCATGCTTAAACCTTGCTCGTCCTCGAGTAAGTCTTCAATAAAAGTCAGCGTTGCCTTTTGGTGTCCAACCCCTGCACTTGATCACACACGAGAAAACATAATGCTCTCAAAATATTTTGCAATTAATTCTTCAAGTTGTAACCAGCTCTTTCTAGTATGGAGGGTAGATATGAATTAAGTGTTCCCCATGAAGAATTTAAACACAAGCTCTCTAATTTAAACAAATCTCAAAAATTATGAAATAAGCTCAAAAAGAATTGCTAAACCAAGATCAATAATTTAAACCTCATTGTAATCATGGAAACTCTCAGCTCATCTTGTCTCTCGACCTTGCTAGAACTTTCTTCACCTTCCTTTCTCTCATGTAAGTGTAAGGCTCTATCTGGAGCTATTGGAAAGGTTAGTCCTAACAAAATATATTATAATCAAGGTATTACCAAAACAAGAAATACTTCTCATGGGTTTACCGAGACTCGTTAAAAAGACCATGGAAAATAGTTGCTTTGTGGAGATGGGGAAAATGGAACACACACTTTTAGACAGTGAACATGTGCAAATGGCAACGGTTGATCCCGAGGCACAAATGAAGTCCTCGTTATCGGATTGCACATGGTTGGAATATTTGAGTACGGAATAGTCTTCAAAGTACTTTTGGAACTAACGAAGCAAAAAGAACCGAGGAGCATTTTTCTTCATATATTTTTTCTTTTCTTTCTTCCTTTTTCATAGATATATATTTTTTTTCTTTTCTTTTTTCTCCTTAGAACTTCTAGCAACATTAGTACTTACTCAGCACCTCCCCCCCACCATGCTTAAACGATTGCTCGTCCTCGAGCATAGAAGTGATGGCTAGTGCTAAAGTAAGTATCCATCTTGATCTTCTGAAAAATGGTTTGAATCTTCAGGGAGTATCTTCTCGTTGATTTTGAAGCCATTAGAGGAGGATAGGGGGTAGGTCAGTCGGCTCAGGGTGCTTGGGCCGACCGGCCCACTCTTTGTGGACCTCCGTTTCTTCTGATTCTTATACTGCGTACTCTTTGATGCCTCCCAAATATATGTTCCTTGTGTTAAGCTCTTTATTCTTCAGAATCTTCTCGAGATAATGATCCATACTCAAATGTGGGTTGTGGTCAAGGAGGTATTCACAAAAAGATAATTTTGGGTTTAGGGTGGATATCTAGAGAAGTTTGTGAAGTTTCCAGTATAGAAACTCACAATGCATGGATAGAAAGGCTAGCAAAGAGAAGGTACGCAAAAAGGGATGGTCAGCTTCTTAGTCTCGTACCAGAGAAGATAAGTCCTGAGTCAATTCACTTGAAAATAATTCTTGCACTATGGGTTATCATGATATATCATTTAGGCTTTGGATAGGTAGAGCAATTGCAAAAGGTATTAATGACAAGGATAGCTTAATAAATCCAACAATTAAATATTCCTTGACAAGTTTAAAAGAGAGAGCAAGAATAATAAACATGGGTCTTAAATTACCATAACCTCCCCAAAAGATTGAGCTGGTGTTTAGGTAAATTTTAGATCTTGTTAGGGAGAGCATTAGTTCAATGATGCATAAGCCAAGCACAAAAGTAGACAAAGCAGCAACGATCATCATATTTCAACATGGCACAAACTATCAATCATCACTAATAATCATATCATGAAAGCATAGGTGATGTATATAAAGATCATGGTGATGATAAACAAAAGAAAACAACTAACACTCATGCTAAAAATAAATAAAACAGAAAATGCTAGCTTGCACACACTGAAAATAAATAACAGAAAATGGGAAATCCAAACCATATGCGCATGCAATTTTATTCTTGGTCTTTTGACGGTCACTCCTCTTGGCTTGGCGGATTTCTTGTGTTGTACCCTTGGTCATAGTACACTTGCGAGGCTCCTCCTCGGAATTGTTCCGATGGTGCTAAACCTAGGAATACAATTTGATATATGAAATCCACGCGGTTCCATCTTCTAGTCGGTCCATATGTCTCCGGATGGCATTAATGTCCTCCAAGTTTCTATAGGCATAGGCTCCAATCATTCTTGTGCTTCTTTCCGGTTGAGAGAGATGTGCAAATTGAGCTCCAAATGATGGATCCAGGAGCACTCCTTAATATGGCGGCGGTGGGTAGCCATAGTTGCTATATGTAGGTGGCGGTGGATATACCGGTGGTGGCATCGGTGCCCCATGCCCCCATGCTTGAGCTGGTGCACTTCCCCATTGTTGCCCCATCCTTCCGGAGGTCCTTGTCCACTTGGTGCATTTTGAAATTCAGTCCTCCAATAGGCGGAACTAGCCGGTGGTAATTCCTCTCCCACTTCTTCAACAACCAGTGTCGATGATTCTCCAACATGCCTCCCTCTTTTATTCTTCTTGGCTTTGACAAAAATCCCTTCATCATGCCAATCAATTCTTTCTTCTGAATATAATTTCAACCTTGCATTGGGGAAAGAGATGTTTGTGTTGGCGATCTTGAAACCATTCTTCTCATCCCCTCCAATATAATGACCTTGCCTCATAACTTCAATTCCCAAATCGGTCCCTTTGATGTAGAATGCCGAATTTATTTCCATTCTAGGGTTCAATGAATATGCTGTCATAGTAAGATAACAACCCAAGTCAATATCTCCAGAGTCGGACGTTGCTTCACATACCCACCTACCGATCATCACGTAGGTGGGATCAATTGCTTGCTTCTTCACCAATGCGGCATATAAATAATTTATCTCCGCATCAGTTACTTTGGACTCTCTCATTCTTCCAAAGATTCTCTTGCTCATCCAAGAATGAAATAATTGAAGTATAACATTTCTTATATTCCTTCTTTGGCGGTTGCCATATTTTGCTATTTTCTTCCAAAATTCATCGATCCCTCCTTCTTCAACTTCGGCCATCTCTGGTGCGTCACTCTTAAAACCAAGCAAATTTCCAATATCTTCAAAAGTGAAGGACCTTTCTTAATTCTTCAACCTAAACTCAAGGCATGATACTTCTTCCTCATCAATTCTTCTCTTTACTACCTTCATAGTCATCATCATCTCCATGGCATTTTCTCTATGCACGTGCACCGGAACACCATCAGAAAATTGCCTCCACCCGAGGTTTTCCAATAGCCCATAAATGACACCATACAATCCCAATCTTTGCGATGCATCATCATCGAAATCGGTGTTTGCTTTCAACCTTCCTCTTAGATTCTTGAGCCTCGCTTCTTCTTCCTCCGACAAGATGACAAACCCATATTCTGAAATTTTTGCCTTGTACGGTGGTGGTGCAGTTGATCTTGTGGAACGTCGAGGTGGTGCACCGGCGCGTCCATGTGGTTTGATAAACCGCATAGAGGTACTTCTTGGGTCTTGTCCCACCAAGGAGTAGAATGTCGCTCCTTGGTGCATGGTTGTCTTCCTCCATGCTTTGTAGCAACTTGGCAACTGAGTGCCTCGACGAAAAGCTTTCCGATGGTGCATCGGACGCCGATGACCGTGTCTTCTTTCCGGTGATGAAGTTCATGACACTCCTCCTCATGATGCCTTGCTGCACAAACACAAAAACCAACACACTGGGGTTTCTCGCCGGTGGAAAAACAATATATCGAGGGGGAGAGCAAACTAGAAATTGTAGTGAATTTTTGGAGATTTTTTGGACTGATTTTGATTCACGAAATTTTCAGAGGCCTTGCTGGTGTTCTAAGTGGAAGAACTTGAAGAACATAGACTAAAAAATATGTGAGAGACTTACCTGTGAAAGGGGGGCACCAGAGCCCTTAAGAAGAGGCCAAGCCGGCCGGCCTAAGGTGCTTGGGGCCGGCCAGCCTAGGGTCCTCCCTGGCCTCCTTCCCGTGTCCTTGCTCCCATGTCTTCCTGAGATAATTATTGATCCTTGTTCAGCAGGTCCACTTGATTTCACCGTCCAATTCTTGTGAACCACATCTTCTTTGCCAAAGTTGCCAATTTGCACATTATTTTCTCCACTTGGTGTCATGCCTTTGTCCTTTGCTTCAACTCCACTCCAAATGTTGCTTTCAATCCTGCAAAAATGAGTGTACCACCATGCATGGCTGCCCCCCTTGGATGCTCTTGCATGTGATGGTAGGTGGAGAGCACAAAATTCCTTCCCGTGATCTCAATCTTGGTCATTAGTAGTGATCATGCTCATAAACCCTTCGAAAGTATGTTTAGGTGCTTAACCCCTCCTCTAATCTTGATAAATAAAAGCCAACTCAAAGCAAGCAATGAGTTTGAATGAATAATTAGAGGGGGATTTGGGCATCATAAACACTTATAAGTTGAGAAATATTTTCTGACTACGTTTATTTTGATTGCACCGGTATTGCTCACTTTCATGAATTGATAGCGAACATCCCCGAGTCCAACCGTGGGTCATGGGTTTAGGTTCCAATTTTGGACAAATGAGAGAGATATTTTGAATTAAATAAAACAAAAGGGGTTTAGAAAAATTCTAATTCTAGGGAAACAAAACTGAAAATTCCTAAGGTTGCGTGAGCCTAGCATGCGTCAAAGAATTTAGAAGAATAAGTAACAACACTTGGCTCTACTCGTGCCTTTGTAATAAACAAGTTGGTCCGGCCGTCATGGAAAGGACGGTCGCAAAAATGGGTTCGGGAATTTGGTTTTGGGTTCCGCAAGAAAAGCAAATAAATCATGGGATGGCTCAAGTCATTGGTTTAGAATAAGAAATCAAATCAAAACGACCGAGCAATAAAATTCCAAATTAAAGAGTCCGACCAATTTAACAATTGTTTACCAAGTCTTGCGTAACAAAATCTTTGATTCACTTACTAAAATGTCTTCAGGATTGTTCTCCCAGTAGCTTATTCTCAACTCGACAAACGGGCTGTCCTCCTGGTAGCTTGCATTAAATTGAGGTCTACCTTGCCCATAGCGGAAGTTCAATGGAGGGAACCAGTCCCCCTTCTTCATGTACTTGAGCATTTTAGCTTCCTCCGGGCAATTCTTCTGAATATGGCCGTATTCTCCGCAATCTTTACATGTAGACCTTGCTTCGGCTGCCTTCAAATCTATAGCAAGGGCTTCCTTCTTGTCCACCTCCATCTTCTCCAACCTTCTCATGAGTGAATCGATCTTCCCTTCCAGTAATTCTTCGCGCTCCACCTGCAAAACTCTTTTTGCAATGCCCGCGGGCGGTGTCAGTGCAGCCGTCCCGATGATGCCCACGCGTCATTATCCGCTGTTGGTATTTCTTACGATCACAGATAAATCCGCAAGCGCACGGATACCGTTGTAGCTTTCACCCGGAAGTATTCAGGGTATCGAATCCACAGGGAACGTATGTACTAATCTTCTAACTAGATCGTCCAAGGACAACAAGAGAAATGATTGGCGAGGGTAGAGAGGATTCCTATGGATGAGGACCTTGATAAGGAAGCTCAGTGTCTATAGTCTGTTTACTTTGGGCACTGGGGTATCCTAGGCCTCTAGGAAATTGCCGGCCAACAGCTCTACGCCGTACCCGAACGGCGAGGATTACAAAGGACGGACAGGGCTGTCACCACCTGCCGCCTACCTCTGAATACGTGGGGCTACGAGGCAAACAAAGGTAACTTCTAGCCCAGACACCACGTCTATGCTATCAATTACTACTTTAGTCTTGTTCCTAGACCATTCATAAATGATTAATGAACGATGAACCCGCAAGCAACTATAGCAGAGAACTTACTTAATCAAGAGAACTTAATACCATAAGAGATCACGAACACTTACTAGAAGAAGGAAGCATCCGTTGAGGTACAAGATCGGGGAAGAGTGCCGACAGACCCGGCACTTCCCCCGGACTACCCCTCACTCTCTCCCTATTCTCTAGATACTACACTGGAGTAGAGCTTCGCCTTGGAGTGGAGCTTGTGGCTTCTCAATCTTGTGTGTTGTGAGAGTGAGGGGTTGGGGTCTATTTATAGTGTTGGGAGTGCCTTGGGAGAGTGGAGATCCTCCCAAGGTCCTAGGGAATATTCTCCTCCCTATTCTCCCTTTGGGACACCTGTCTCTATAACCGACGTAGCAAGTCGGCGCAGCAGCGAAGGAATCACGCGTAGATCTCCTCCCGCGCATGCGATCTGTGCTTCTGGCGGCTGAATCCAGCCTTTGCTTTGTCTCGATCCGCGTGAAGTACTTTGGCAACGAATGAGCACATGGCACGTGTCCTGGCCGGTCCTTCCGGGCGCGCAGCGCTGACCCAGCGCATGGGCATGAGGCGCGCGGCCTCTGCTCCGCATGGCCCTCGTGGCCCCGAGCCTATCTCCTTGCTGGTCGAGTGGGACGCCCAGCTAGGCCCCGCATGGGCCCCTACGTGCCTGTTCGGCACTGGCCTGAATGGCGTCAGCAGGCCGGCCTCCCGTGTCTACTCCGTGGATGCAGCTCAGGTGGTCTCCACGTCCCTGCTCCCTGGAGAATTCCCTCTGTATCGCCTATGGCCTGTGGGCCCGTGCACGTGTGAGCCATGGGCCCCGCCTGGCTCCTGTGCAAGTGCTGGCCACTTTGGCCTGCATGACTCCCGGCAGGGTGGGCCCCACTTGAGTGGGTCTGTGACATCTTTTATCATTTTAAATCTCCTTGATCCGACGTCCAAATAATACAAGTAATATAACATTTGAAAGTGTTTCGACGAGATCTTCACAATGATATACTCCAAATGGGCATCTGAGATACTTTGTGATAATAATATTTATTTCTTATCTCAAGCCTATAGTGCTCTTTCCTGCATGACAAGGTAAAATACCAACACTCGTGGAAATCGTTAGTAATAAACCCTACCACTATGTTTGGTGTTTATATTTGATATATTTCTTGCAGGAATTGATGGTTAAAATTGGCACTTAAGGACCGTCAACAAGCTCCCCCACACTTAGCCTTTACTCGTCCCCGAGTGAAGCTTAAAGACTAAGGTGGAAAAATATGACTCCAATTGATATGATGCAAACATATAAATTATTCCAAGATATACCTGTAATTGTGAATTTTGAAGTGTCTATCATGTCATCTTGAATGGTTGAAGAATGGAACGGCTTTGATTTAAGTCATCTCAACTCTACTGTTAAGTTACTTGGGGTTTTTTTAATAAGTTTTGAAAGAAATAGCCTTACCTAGCTCCTCAAAATGATCCTCTCAGATCGCTCAATGTGTATGATTTCTCACCAAGGCATTTCCTTGCCGTCTTTCACATACTTCTAAAAGGCTTATACGGAGCTCATGGTAGGGGTAAAGGTAAGGCATACTTGCATCACATATATTGCAAAGTCAAAGAGTGGATCCAAGAAGAAAACTATTCATACAATCTGATCAAGATATGCATGTGTGTGGAACAATGGAATTGTATCTCCTTTTTGTATGATCTCTCTCCTCTTGAATTTATTTTTAGAACATGGCTATCTATTTTTTTTTCTCATGATACTTGGGCCTTCATGTGCCCACATTTTTTTCTTTCTTTTTTTTATGCTTGGACCTTCATGTGTCCATATTTTTTTTATAGCCCATGTCTCTTTTGAAATAACACTTGGAGAGGAGATCAACACTTTAAGTGGAGTATTTATTTTGTGGATGGATGCAATGTATGTTGCTAACTTCCAGTGTAGAAGTTTAGCATATGTATGTGGAGTGTACGTGATCTTGATCATGAAAGCATGAAGAGAATCTTACAAGGGTCACAACAATTTGACAAAGCTCAATGCAATAAACAAGCAGCATATGTGTAAAGTTTTGCAATGTGAACAACATATGGCTTTGGTAGGAATAAGGCATCACTGAGGAGCTCTGTAAGGCTATTCATTTTAAGGTTTTACAAGAAAAACATCCCAAGCACTTTATACAGAAAGAGCAAGATTTCTTTTATCATACCATATCTCATTAATCAACCACTTAGATAAACATGTTTCCTAAAGATATATGTTCACAAGCACTAGGTGTATGTGCAAGGAATAAAGTGTATGCTAGCCAATCAAGGATAGACATGTAAACCAAAGGAGCATCCAAGTTCATTTTAGCATGAGTTTAATTTCAGTGATCATCTTAAGATAAGGCTTATTAAACTCATGAATCAGAGAGGGTGAGGGACAGGATGTGCAAACCATCGCTCTGGACGAAAATGTGGACGAGAGATGCCAGATGGCCTTCGGCCGACCAGGGGGATCGGCCGACCCCTTCTGGGCTTCGCTCACCTTGATCTTTCTTGAGCTGACCTGTGCGATGTTGTACAACCTGTCTATGGGTGGTCTCGATCATGTACACGTCAGGAAACTCGGGAGACCCCCACACTTGATCTTGTACCTGCATTTATTCATACATGGTGGAAACAAAACAATGGCTCTTTGGTTTTGGGAACCAAGAGCCTTTATTGGATTCAAATATTTCTGCAATTTTTATAGAACATTTTTTAGAGCAAGATGAAAGAACTAGCATCACCTGAAAACCAAGATAAAATTTTGTACAAATGGAACATGTTGCGAAATACTTACCGACCTCCCCCACACTTGGATTTTTGTGTCACNATGAGGCGCGCGGCCTCTGCTCCGCATGGCCCTCGTGGCCCCAGCCTATCTCCTTGCTGGTCGAGTGGGACGCCCAGCTAGGCCCCGCATGGGCCCCTACGTGCCTGTTCGGCACTGGCCTGAATGGCGTCAGCAGGCCGGCCTCCCGTGTCTACTCCGTGGATGCAGCTCAGGTGGTCTCCACGTCCCTGCTCCCTGGAGAATTCCCTCTGTATCGCCTATGGCCTGTGGGCCCGTGCACGTGTGAGCCATGGGCCCCGCCTGGCTCCTGTGCAAGTGCTGGCCACTTTGGCCTGCATGACTCCCGGCAGGGTGGGCCCCACTTGAGTGGGTCTGTGACATCTTTTATCATTTTAAATCTCCTTGATCCGACGTCCAAATAATACAAGTAATATAACATTTGAAAGTGTTTCGACGAGATCTTCACAATGATATACTCCAAATGGGCATCTGAGATACTTTGTGATAATAATATTTATTTCTTATCTCAAGCCTATAGTGCTCTTTCCTGCATGACAAGGTAAAATACCAACACTCGTGGAAATCGTTAGTAATAAACCCTACCACTATGTTTGGTGTTTATATTTGATATATTTTTTGCAGGAATTGACGGCCAAAAGTGGCACTTAAGGACCGTCAACAAGCTCCCCCACACTTAGCCTTTACTCGTCCTCGAGTGAAGCTTAAAGACTAAGGTGGAAAAACATGACTCCAATTGATATGATGCAAGCATATAAATTATTCCAAGATATACCTGTACTTGTGAATTTTGAAGTGTCTATCATGTCATCTTGAATGGTTGAAGAATGGAACGGCTTTGATTTAAGTCATCTCAACTCTACTGTTAAGTTACTTGGGGGTTTTTTTAATAAGTTTTGAAAGAAATAGCCTTACCTAGCTCCTCAAAATGATCCTCTCAGATCGCTCAATGTGTATGATTTCTCACCAAGGCATTTCCTTGCCGTCTTTCACATACTTCTAAAAGGCTTATACGGAGCTCATGGTAGGGGTAAAGGTAAGGCATACTTGCATCACATATATTGCAAAGTCAAAGAGTGGATCCAAGAAGAAAACCATTCATACAATCTGATCAAGATATGCATGTGTGTGGAACAATGGAATTGTATCTCCTTTTTGTATGATCTCTCTCCTCTTGAATTTATTTTTAGAACATGGCTATCTATTTTTTTTTCTCATGATACTTGGGCCTTCATGTGCCCACATTTTTTTCTTTCTTTTTTTTATGCTTGGACCTTCATGTGTCCATATTTTTTTATAGCCCATGTCTCTTTTGAAATAACACTTGGAGAGGAGATCAACACTTTAAGTGGAGTATTTATTTTGTGGATGGATGCAATGTATGTTGCTAACTTCCAGTGTAGAAGTTTAGCATATGTATGTGGAGTGTACGTGATCTTGATCATGAAAGCATGAAGAGAATCTTACAAGGGTCACAACAATTTGACAAAGCTCAATGCAATAAACAAGCAGCATATGTGTAAAGTTTTGCAATGTAAACAACATATGGCTTTGGTAGGAATAAGGCATCACTGAGGAGCTCTGTAAGGCTATTCATTTTAAGGTTTTACAAGAAAAACATCCCAAGCACTTTATACAGAAAGAGCAAGATTTCTTTTATCATACCATATCTCATTAATCAACCACTTTGATAAACATGTTTCCTAAAGATATATGTTCACAAGCACTAGGTGTATGTGCAAGGAATAAAGTATATGCAAGCCAATCAAGGATAGACATGTAAACCAAAGGAGCATCCAAGTTCATTTTAGCATGAGTTTAATTTCAGTGATCATCTCAAGATAAGGCTTATTAAACTCATGAATCAGAGAGGGTGAGGGACAGGATGTGCAAACCATCGCTCTGGACGAAAATGTGGACGAGAGATGCCAGATGGCCTTCGGCCGACCAGGGGGATCGGCCGACCCCTTCTGGGCTTCGCTCACCTTGATCTTTCTTGAGCTGACCTGTGCGATGTTGTACAACCTGTCTATGGGTGGTCTCGATCATGTGCACGTCAGGAAACTCGGGAGACCCCCACACTTGATCTTGTACCTGCATTTATTCATACATGGTGGAAACAAAACAATGGCTCTTTGGTTTTGGGAACCAAGAGCCTTTATTGGATTCAAATATTTCTGCAATTTTTATAGAACATTTTTTAGAGCAAGATGAAAGAACTAGCATCACCTGAAAACCAAGATAAAATTTTGTACAAATGGAACATGTTGCGAAATACTTACCGACCTCCCCCACACTTGGATTTTTGTGTCACGAGACAACAAAAATCAAGTGTATTGGCTTCCTTTGAAATTTGTTCCATGAACAAAACTTACCAAGGTGTTACTGCTGATGTAGCTCCATGTTCTTAAGCATCACCTGTCCATCGTTCTTTTCAATCTCCACCTGAAACGGTTAGCGACCAAAAATACCCAAAGGAAAGTTTATACTAACAACATGTCTTGCTTTTATTCGAAAGGAAAAATAAATGATAATCCGGGCCATCTCCCGGCAGTGCTTTGTTTATGGTCTGAAGCTAGACCATGGGGATCCTCACATTGCAGCTGTCATTGGCGACGTTGTTCCCATGATTATCGCCAATTGTTAATGTACCGTTGAAGTTCTAGCTGCAATGTTAATGCCAAAGATGCAAAACGAAATCTGCAATGTTTATGATAAATGAATACATCCACAACCAACCTCCTAAACATTTTAGAAATGAGGACCTTAAGGTGGTTGTAGCCCTCGTGTGCGCTCGGGGCACAAAACATGTTTGACTCTGGAGATTCATTAAATGAGCATGACTCTTGTGGGATTTCGAAAGAGAAGGTTTCATGCTCATTTATAGGATCCTTTTGCTCGGACTCCAGAGTTGATACTCCAAACGTGTCCATGGCCCTTGGGTTCTCCAACTCAAGAGGTTCATCATTGAAAATTGGAGTTGTTTCTTGACCATTATCGAGAATAACTTCCTGAGGGCCTAAGGGACACGGCTTCCGCTTGATTGAAGGTGATGACGAAGGTCGCTTGTGTTCAAAGAGATGAGAAGTAGGTTCTAATGGCGACACAAACATTACCTTCTCGAGCAGGCTATGCTGGGGAGGAGGCTTTGCTCTTGGAATTTTTGTGCAAGGGATAGGATTGGCAAAAGCAGCATTCCCAAGCATGTCATGAAGGCTCCCATGAGATGCTTCTTTTTGGATAAGCCTTTCTAGTGGGAAGCCTATGAGAAGATCAAAATCGAGGATATCGAAGATATGGAAGTCTAAGTCTACCTCGATTTTGTCTAACATGATCGTCACGGCACTTGCCACCCCCCGACATTGAAGGATGTGTCCAAAAGGACAACTTTTTAAAACCGTGTCGGATGACCTTAGCGGAACATTTCCTAGGAGAGCATATGCTAGGTGCCATGGCATGACATTGATCTCCATGTTGGGGTTGAAATGGGCTTCTACGACAGTTCCCTTTATATAACATGGAAGGATTATGGAAGGTGAATTATTCCAAATTGCTTCAGAAAAGTGCCTCCCTCCATCCGACCACTCCTCCGTTATGGCTTTCACGAGAAATGCTTCGTTGGGAGGATCGGGAGGATGAGAAAAAGGAAGTGTCGTAGCCTTCTTGTGCCAAGAGTAGTCTGAGGTGTTTCCATGGTTTTCATATAGATCATCCTCAAATTTAAAATTGAATCCTGAAGGTTGAATTTTTTCTTCCTTCAAGGATTTTGGTTCGGGAGTGGGCGCTAAGGCTGGATCGTGCGAGATAAATAGGTTTGGCTCGGATCTTGTCTTAGAGCTGTGCTGGGGTTCGTGCTGTGTTTCAAGGGAGGGAGTGTTTTCCAGAATCTTTTCTAGAAGAGCTCTCCCTTCATCCAAGGTTACGTGCATGAACGAACCGCCGGCGGCACCATCTAGGATGAAAGTAGCTTCTTTGTTTAGGCCCGATCGCAAATGTTGCATGAGCATGAAATCGGGTATGCCTAAGTCTGGGCCAAACTTGTTTAGTGAAACAAATCTTTCCCAAGCTGCACCTAGAGTTTCCTTCTCACCCTGCTGGAAGCAGACGATCTCCCTCCGAAGGGCACATTTATGGTGAATGGGAAAGAAGTAAAGACAAAATTTGTCCCGTAATTTTCCCCAATTTTCGTTTACGTCCCTAATGGTCTGGCGGTACTATCTCTTTGCCGTCTCATCGAGAGAGAATGGAAATAACTTCCATTTGATGGTCTCTTGTGCCATGCCTGAGATTCTCAAACATGAGCACAACAATTCGAATTCTCGCAGGTGATCATAAGGATTTTCATTGTTGGCCCCTGAGAAGGTTTTATTCCGAACCATGGCTATAAAGCCGGGGCGGAGTTCAAAGCTAGATGTGGTGATTGGTTGATCAGAAGGTGGTAGCTCAAAGAACTCATGCCTTGGAGCAGAGAAGTCTATAATAGAATATTGCTCCATGGTAGAGGGGGTAACTGGTAAAAGAAAATAAAAAGATACGAGGACGAACAAGGCTCGAAGATAATACAGCAACCGTTCCCCGGCAACGGCGCCAGAAAGCTTGTTGGTATTTCTTACGATCACAGATAAATCCGCAAGCGCACGGATACCGTTGTAGCTTTCACCCGGAAGTATTCAGGGTATCGAATCCACAGGGAACGTATGTACTAATCTTCTAACTAGATCGTCCAAGGACAACAAGAGAAATGATTGGCGAGGGTAGAGAGGATTCCTATGGATGAGGACCTTGATAAGGAAGCTCAGTGTCTATAGTCTGCTTACTTTGGGCACCGGGGTATCCTAGGCCTCTAGGAAATTACCAGCCAACAGCTCTACGCCGTACCCGAACGGCGAGGATTACAAAGGACGGACAGGGCTGTCACCACCTGCCGCCTACCTCTGAATACGTGGGGCTACGAGGCAAACAAAGGTAACTTCTAGCCCAGATACCACGTCTATACTATCGATTACTACTTTAGTCTTGTTCCTAGACCAAAGTATTCACTAAGCATTCGTAAATGATTAATGAACGATGAACCCGCAAGCAATTATAGCAGAGAACTTACTTAATCAAGAGAACTTAACACCATAAGAGATCATGAACACTTACTAGAAGAAGGAAGCATCCGTCGAGGTACAAGATCGGGGAAGAGTGCCGACAGACCCGGCACTTCCCCCGGACTACCTCTCACTCTCTCCCTATTCTCTAGATACTACACTGGAGTAGAGCTTCGCCTTGGAGCGGAGTTTGTGGCTTCTCAATCTTGTGTGTTGTGAGAGTGAGGGGTTGGGGTCTATTTATAGTGTTGGGAGTGCCTTGGGAGAGTGGAGATCCTCCCAAGGTCCTAGGGAATATTCTCCTCCCTATTCTCCCTTTGGGACACCTGTCTCTATAACCGACGTAGCAAGTCGGCGCAGCAGCGAAGGAATCACGCGTAGATCTCCTCCCGTGCATGCGATCTGTGCTTCTGGCGGCTGAATCCAGCCTTTGCTTTGTCTCGATCCGCGTGAAGTACTTCGCAACGAATGAGCACATGACACGTGTCCTGGCCGGTCCTTCCGGGCGCGCAACGCTGACCCAGCGCATGGGCATGAGGCGCGCGGCCTCTGCTCCGCATGGGCCTTGTGGCCCCGGCCTATCTCCTTGCTGGTCGAGTGGGACGCCCAGCTGGGCCCCGCATGGGCCCCTACGTGCCTGTTCGGCACTGGCCTGAATGGCGTCAGCAGGCCGGCCTCCCGTGTCTACTCCGTGGATGCAGCTCAGGTGGTCTCCACGTCCCTGCTCCCTGGAGAATTCCCTCTGTATCGCCTATGGCCTGTGGGCCCGTGCACGTGTGAGCCATGGGCCCCGCCTGGCTCCTGTGCAAGTGCTGGCCACTTTGGCCTGCATGACTCCCGGCAGGGTGGGCCCCACTTGAGTGGGTCTGTGACATCTTTTATCATTTTAAATCTCCTTGATCCGACGTCCAAATAATACAAGTAATATAACATTTGAAAGTGTTTCGACGAGATCTTCACAATGATATACTCCAAATGGGCATCTGAGATACTTTGTGATAATAATATTTATTTCTTATCTCAAGCCTATAGTGCTCTTTCCTGCATGACAAGGTAAAATACCAACACTCGTGGAAATCGTTAGTAATAAACCCTACCACTATGTTTGGTGTTTATATTTGATATATTTCTTGCAGGAATTGACGGTTAAAATTGGCACTTAAGGACCGTCAACATCCGCCACCTTCATGAATAGCTTGAGAGCTTGTGTTGGGTTGAGTTCAATGAATGGAAAGAGCCTCGCTCTCATTTGATCTTGAGTTATTACTTGCATGTTGAAGGTGCGGAATAGTTGGATGAATGCTTGTAGGTGAAGGTTGGCATCTTCTTTTCCAGTGAAGGGCGAGCTTTGCACCATACGGATGGTTGAAGTCTTGATCTTGAATGGTCCTCCAATATCACCGAGGTCTTGGATAGGCAAATCCTTGATGTCCGGGATGCATGGCTCTCCGATCGTACATTCCGGTTGCGCCATCTCGGGTTGCGGTGGCGCCTCCTTTGGACTTGATGGTGGAGTTTCTTGAGGTGTAGATGATGAACTTTCTTTCTCGCCTTTCGGATCTATTAATTCCAGCTTCTTAGCTTGTGCTTCACGTCTCTTTCGCCTGTAAAGTTTTTCTAGATCATCCACAATTTTTTTCCAGTTTTTTGGAGAGATAGCCATCCATCTCCTGTTAGGGTTAATGAAAGCAAAATATATACAAGATCTAAAAGAAAAAGATAGAATAAATAGAAAGTAAACAAAACTTAGATTAGATTGATTTTTCTAGATTAGATCTATTTTTGATAAAAAGAAAATAAGAGATCTAAAAGAGAGAAATCAAAAAGAAAAATCAAGAAAAAGAAATATTTACGAATGCTAGTCAAATCAGATCTTAATCGATAGTTCCCCGGCAACGGCGCCAGAAAAGCTTGTTGACGGCCCTTAGACGTGTCAATCGTGAACCGCAAGCACATGGATCAGTTGTAGCTCTTCCCTCGGAGTACTCCTCCAAGGTTTACCAATCCGTGGAACTAAAGACATAAGAAACAATCTAACTAGCATAGAAATCCTTTGACTTGAAGAGGGTTGCAAAATGAATCTAATCTAATGAACACCAAACACTAGAGGTAGCAAGAGAGAGTTAGAGATAACCAATTTAGATCGCCTAGATCATGCATATGTTGTAGCTCGGAGCCAAATAGAGTGAAGTAAGATAGATGTGGATCTCAATAAGAAGCATCTTTAAATCATGACCTCCGGTCAAACTCCCGAAAGCCCCACTTTACATGGGATCACACCCTGTCATGGTGCTTCCTATCGGCGTGGCTAACTTAAGGGCACGGTCACAAGTGAACGTATCGAACCACTTGGTAGATCTGGTATGAACCCCTAGCCACCATGGCTACAAGAACAGCCCAAGCAATCTATCTCGAGAATAGATTGGAGAAGAAGCAAAACCAAGAGAGAACGAAATCATAGAAAGAGGCACTTGATCGCTAAAGATTCGGAAACACAAATAACTTCACCATGAATGATAGTACATCACAAGATCACCACCGGAATCCTACCTTAATCTTGTTGATCCTAGCTCCAGAACTCCGATGTGGTCTTCCTAGTAGGATTTCCATATCGGCTAGGGCAGAACCCTAGACAACTTAGCACGACCCTCAGCTCTCCGAAAGGTGTCCCTCAAGCTTCTCTGCTCCTCGGCGTCGAATGGTGAATGATTATCTCCGTGGCAGATGGCACGGGAGCTATTTATAGCCCTGGAAAACCCTAGGTCGAAGGGAAGGTCGAGGCGCCGCAGGAAGGGCCTGGGCCGACCGGCCCAGAGAGGCCCAGGCTGGCTGGCCTGACCTCTTTCCTGGCCGCCTCATCCTCATCTTTCTCCCCAAGGCTTTTGGAAGCTTCAGCAGTTGTTCCCTCTATGCATGTGGGCCTTTGGACGTCGTTTGCTTGGGGATATCTTCGAGATAAGAATGGGAAGTAGATGACCTTCCAAATTCTCCATTTGATTTTCCTTGATCCCGAAGTCACTTGATCTTATCTTGAAGCACTTGCCTTTCAAATATTCTTGGAGGATGGTTCACCAAAGATGAGAACGAACGGGACTTGAAACACCATGGGCCGGGCGGCCTAGGCCATGTGGGGCCGGCCGGCCTGGCCTTCTCCTCAGGCCTATGGCCTTCATCTTTTACTATATTGTCCTTGGTCACAAGCCTTATCCATTTATGCTCCAATTTAGACCAAAAACCTACGTAAATAGAAATCCTCCAAAAACACATGCATATGTGAAAACGTCCCGGTTATAGGGTATGATCAATAGTTTAGATATCATATTCATGCCATTATAGAAGATAAACAGGGGTAAAAAGGTGTCGCTATGGAGCGTCAACAATTTTACGTCGGCTGATCCTTTAGAAGAGGTTGATATTGGTGATGGTTCTATACCTAGGCCGACGTTTGTAAACAAAAATTTAAAAGCTAATTATAAATCTGAATTAATCGAGCTATTGAAAGAATATGTTGATTGTTTTGCATGGAATTATCAAGAGATGCCTGGTTTAAGCCTCGAGTTAGTTGAGCATCGACTGCCCATTAAACCTGGTTTTAGGCCTTTTAAACAAACTGCTAGGCATTTCAATCCTAATACATATGACCGGATTAAAGAAGAAATTAATTGGTTGTTAGATGCAAATTTTATTAGGCCTTGTCGTTATGCTGAATGATTATCAAATATTGTGCTAGTTGAGAAGAAAGATTCTGGTAAGCTCAGAGTTTGCATTGATTTTAGAAATCTTAATAGAGCTACTCCTAAAGATGAATATCCTATGCCTATAGCCGACATGCTTATTAATGATGCCTTTGGAAATAAAGTTATTAGTTTTCTTGATGGTTATGCTGGTTACAATCTAATATTGATGGCTGAAGAGGATATATCCAAAATGGCCTTTGTATGTCCAGGTTTTGTTGGTTTATTTGAGTGGGTAGTTATGACCTTTGGTTTAAAAAATGCTGGTGCTACTTACCAAAGAGCTATGAATTTAATTTTTCATGATTTGCTTGGTTTAATCATAGAAGTTTATGTTGATGATATTGTTGTTAAATCGGTTGGTTTAAAACCCCATTTGGCTGATTTAAAACTTGCTTTTGAAAGAATGCGTCAATATGGATTAAAGATGAACCTGTTTAAATGCACATTTGGTGTGTCGCCTCGAAAGTTTCTAGGATTTATTATTCATGAAAATAGAATATAGATAGATCCTAAGAAGATTGATATTATTAAGAGGATTAAAGCCCCTACATGCAAGAAAGGTCTGCAGAAATTTCTAGGCAAGGTGAATTATTTGAGGAGATTTATTTGTAACTTGTCTGGAAAGATTAGTGTTTTTACTCCTATTCTCCGGTTAAAAGATGAAGCCGAATTTACTTGGGGGGTAAAACAGCAAGAAGCCTTTGAGAAGATTAAATGTGGCTCGCTGCCGGTTATCAAAGCTCCTAGGATAGGGGTTCCATTTAAATTATATGTGGCTGCTGAAGAGCGAGTAATTGAGGCTGTTTTGACTCAAAAAACCGAAGGAAAGGAGCACATTGTTACTTATGCAAGTCGTCGATTATTGGATGCCAAAACATGGTATATATTTATTGAAAAGCTTTGCTTATCATTCTATTATGTTTGTACCAAGATGAGGCATTATTTATTGTCCAATACTTGCATAGTGGCTTGTCAAACTGATATCATTAAATATATGTTGCATAGACCAATTTTAAGTGGTAGAATTGGTACATGGGCATATGCTCTTATTGAATATGATTTGGCTTGTGAACCTTTGAAATCTATGAAAGGCCAAATTGTTGCTGATTTTATTGTTGAGCATAGCATTAATGATAATGATTTAGATATTGGTTATATTAATATTACCCCATAGAAATTGCATTTTGATGGATCAGTTTGCAAGAGTGGTTGTGGTGTTGCTGTTGTTATTATATCACCAAGTAGTGCTAAATTTAAAGCTCTTAACCGATTAAAAGATGATTGCACTAATAATCAAGCCGAATATGAAGCTCTCTTGTTCGGACTAGAAATTTTGCATGACATGGGTGTGAGACATGTAGAAGCATTTTGTGATTCTTTACTGGTTGTACAGCAAGTTGCTAAGGTATACCCATATTTCGATGGTCTTTTAAATGCATATCTTGATAAATTTTTGGACATAATTGCCCATTTTGATGAACTTGCTATATATCATATTTCAAGAGATGAGAATCCAAGAGTGAATGCTTTGGCTCAGCAAGCATCTGGTTATGATGTTTAGAAAAGAAATTTTCATCAAAGAAAGCCGACACTTTGCATAGCCGAGGTTTTAGCCCAAGGGAAACAGGTGGCACCGGATTTTCCGTGATACCGATTCCAGAACCGGTGGCACCGGTTTACCTGCTGACAGCAGCACTTCATCCATTGAGTATTCTAAAATTGCTAAGAACGAAATTGCTGATTGGAGAATACCCATTATTGAATATTTGCAGAATCCTAGTCATAAATTTGACTGAAAAGTCCGATGGTGAGCATTTAAATTTACTTTGGTTGATGGTGAATTGTATCGTCGGGCAGCTGAAGATTTATTATTAAAATGTTTAGCTTCTGATCAAGCTAAAGTTGCTATAGGTGAAGTTCATGAAGGCATTTGTCATATAGATCAATCGGCTCCTAAAATGAAATGGCTTTTGAGAAGAGCTTTTTTATTGGCCAAATATGAGTTGTCGGTTTTTTATACCAGCTGGCCTACTATAGGGTGTCCCTAAGTAGTCGAGTTGTTCGTAAGGGTCTCGTCGGAACTAGAAGCACGATGGTGAACACGAGACGATTTAGACAGGTTCAGGCCACCTCGAGTAGAGAGCGTAATACCCTATGTCCTGTATGGTGAATCGCTTCGTATTGATGGTTATGATTTTACAAAGGGTCCCTGCCTCACCTTATATATTCGGGAGACAGGGTCTACAAGGCAAGAAATACAAACTCCTAGTCGGATACAATACACAGAGTCCTAACATGAGTAGGTCGGGTTGTTTCCTAGTAGCCGACTAGTTTTCTTAAGTTGTACGCCTCTTCCTTGTATCTGTCAGAGTTGCCGGCCCAATTTCCTAGCGGGCCTACAGCCCATGAGGACTCCATGGATCTTGGACCGTCAAGCCCCCAAGCGTGTTCATGTCTTTATGCCTGCCGAGTTGTTTCTCAACATTTTTAGCATCAGCCGAGTTGTTTTCTCGTTACCCTGCTTATTTGTTGAAAACCTTCGGAAGTGAACATAATGTGCTCCTTGCCGACTTCTTTTGCAGTCAACCCCCGGGCTTTGATTTGTAAACCAAAGATGATGCAAAAACTTCCCCATTTACTCCCATTATGGGTCTAGCCCTCGAGCCTAGAAATGTTTTCAAGGATTAAAAACAATTCTAGGGTCTTTAATGAAAAACTTTCCAAAAGAAATATACTATTTCCCCCGCAGCCCTCAGGCTTAAAGCAGATGACAATAAGCTTAAAGACTTCTGTAGAAATAAGTATAGTCTTTGATTAGGAAAAAATCACTCCTTTTAAGCATCAGCCCCCGAGTATGCAAATACATTGGAAAGTGACTTAGCTCGTTAGGAAATTGCCGCAGAAATGTGCATCTGGTTAAAAACCGCGATTACACAAGTGTTGGCACCGTAAGGGAAAACAGATTTTTTAGAGAATACGCCTAGGGTTACCGCTTCAGTTTATAAAAACAGAGGGTAAAATGCTTCACATTCCCATCTATTGCAGCCGCCGCTCCCAAACCACAAATCCTTCCACACTCGCGCGCACCCTTGAATCCATCTAGGCACCGCTCGAGATCACCCCAGGTAGTCCCCCAATTAGAACTAATGGGGAAGAAACTAGCACAAAGCAAGTCCCCCGCAAGCAAATCTGCAATAGGCAAGAAGCCCTTGATTCCAATCACGGACATGCCGATCTTCAAGAATGCACCCGCGCCTGCACTCGTCTGGAAACCGTCCAAGGCAACAGATGAGCTGGTGCAAGATCTCGTGAATCAAGGATATCTCTTGGACAAGTCAATCTCATGCTAGCGTACCGACATTGGTAAGCCATGGCCTTTTGATGAAGTCCATGAGATTGTTGTTTTTGCTGCCTTCTATGAGCGGGGATTTGCCCTACCCGCTCATGACTTCCTCCGTGGCCTTCTTTCCTTCAATAAGTTAGAGTTGGTTCATCTCAACCCTAACTATATTCTTCAGATTTCTCTTTTTATTCACCTCTGCGAAACCTTCCTTGGAATCGACCCTCATTTCAATCTGTTTTGCCTTCTTTTCCGCGTCAAGTCCAATCAGGACAAAGTAGTCAGCGGGGCTGGAATCTAGCTCCATCAGGGCCGAAGAAGAAACCATTGAAGAGATTATCCAGGAGAAGGAGAAACCCCGAGAGCTGACGCTAGAGCCGTTCCCGATATACACTGGAACAATGGGTGTGAGTCTCAATGAAGATGACAACGCCTTCTTGTTCAACTCACAAATTGATCAAGAAGATCTTGAGAAATCCGTTGAGCTGTAGAAGCAACTCTCCAAGCTCACTGAGGTTAGCGTGAAGTAAATCAATACTGTAAGTATAACTATCTTTGCTTGAATTCCAAGTAACAACTCTGCCGTCTTGTTTTGAAAGCAGAGCATCTTGCACCGCTCGCACCAGAAGTCGGAGATGCTCCGCAGGGCTAGGTCGTGCTTTACTCGAGCGGAGAAAGCAGAGGCAGACTTGGCCAAGGTTCAAACCTCCTGGGACGAGGAGAAGATGAAGCTTTGTCTGGAATTGGATGGCGCGTACAAGAAGATAAACTTGTACCAAGACCAGCGAGAAGATGTCCTGGAGAAGACCAAGTCGCTGAAACTGAAGCTTGCAGGTATGTTGGCGCAACCTCCCTTCCTCATAGTTAGCATAAATCATACTATATAAAAAATAATATAATTTGTTTGATGCAGAGGGCGAGAGGCACATTGAGGCTCTGAAGGCCGAAGTAGTCGACATGAAGAATCTGTTCTACCGGTAACAGGAGCGCGCGAACCAGGCCGAGCAGCGGTAGAAGGATTGCATGGCAGAGCTTGCTGAAGAGCCAAGAATGCGCAAGGACGCCGATGCGCAACTTGTTTAGCACATGACCAAGATCCATGACCAGGAGGATGAGATCCAGGCTCTCCGCGTGGAAATCAACCGTCGTGATGCGGAGCTTGTGTCCTTAAAAGAAGCTGCCCTTCTGCTGGTCCATGTTTACGCCAAGGTACCCGCGGGTAGTCCAACTCCTCCTCTCCTTGATCGCCTCTGTGCAACTCCTGGGCAGGTGCGGGCGTATTGCCAGCAGATCGCCTGATCTTGTACTAGGAAAATACTCGGACTCGTCCCATCCTAGTTTCCTGCCCAGCCCCTGAGCATTACGCAGGGACGGATCAACCCGGCTTGCACCCGGGACATGTATGATACCTACATGGAGGAGGAGAAGGATACGGCAGAGAAGATAGTTTCCCGCCTTAAGTTCTAGGTTTTCTTGTTATGTAAGAAAAAACCTGTGTAATGAACTTTATCAGATATAAATACTAGTGTTTTGTCAACAAAAGTACTTGTTTATCTGTATGTTGATTTGCCCGATCCTACTGTGTGGAGACAGAAAGTAGATGGCTTTTGAATGTAGCCTGTCTGGGTTGTTTTTAAATAACCCGGCATGATTCAAAACTATTTCATATATGTGTTACTTGACAGGCAAGCGTAGCATGATACTTGTATCAAAATTTCAAGCTTGATGACAATGGAATATAGACACTTTATTATCGTTTGGCTGAAAAGCCGATATAAGTACATTGAAAGGACTGACTTTATTGACTCTTAACAACTCCTAAAAACTTCTTAAGGGTAAAAACGCCACAAGTGCTCAATGTTCCAAGCATTGGGCACCTCTGTTCCTTCTTCCCGCTGTAGTTGATAAGTACCCGGCCCGATAACCCTTGATACTAAGAACAGGCCTTCCCAAGGCGAAGATAGCTTGTGCTGGTCCTTTCTACTCTGAATTCTCCAAAGGACTAGATCACCGATGTTGAACGACTGCTCTTGGACATTTTGATCGTGATACCTCCTGAGTTCTTGCTGGTACTTGGTTGTCCTGATCAATGCGGCTAGCCTCGCTTCTTCTAGCATGTCCATGTCTTCTGCTCTGCTCTGCTCTGCCGCTTCCTCCAAGTAGTTTTGGATTCTTGGAGCATTGTACTGTCTACCAGGAGTACTGCTTCTAAGGCGTAGAACAGTGACGAGGGTCTAGATCGGGGGTAACCGATCAGGCCCCTAATCTATGACACGACGCCAATCAACCCTTCAAAAACAAAAGCTGAAGACCCAGATCAAGCAGATCTTCCATATCTGAACAGTCTCCGATTCGCCCGGGGAGTCTCCGCCCCACCCGACTGGTCCTCTCGGCTCCATCCCGCTTTTGCCCATTCCTGGTCGTACCCACTTGGTACCAGCTATGTCAGAATGGGATGGGTGTCGTCCTTCGCCACGGCGGCCACAGGAGCACCCGTCTCATCCGAACAGGAACACTACAGTCCTGGAGCAGGACACATGCATGCCCAGGAGAGGACACCTGGAGCCCAAGGACGACACCTGGAGCCCGAGGAGGACACCTGGAGTCCAAGCAGGCACAGTACAAGTCAACCACGACCTGAAAGCTACTCGGAGACGTACCCGAGAAGCCCCATACTCCAACCACCCGGGCATGTACGATCCCGGGTCAAACGGAGCGCCCACCCCGTCAACACCTACTCCACGTACGGCACGGAACGCAAGACGGAGTTGAAGGCCCCGGCATTGTAACTCTTCTTGTAACTCTCTCTTTTTACCTCCCCATTTCCTTTTCCCCTTGAGACTATAAAAGGGGACGAAGGGAGACTGATGGGGGGGAGGAAAAACGGTCGATCAGTCGATCAATCAACAGCACACTCACAGCACACACGCTCACTCCACACCACCACACAGGGACTTGGGGTCGTTTCCCTCTCCCGACTAGTTTGTATCCCCTACTACAGACTTGGACTCGAGAACACCGGCTCTCACTGGACGTAGGGTGTTACTCTCCGGAGGCCCGAACCAGTATAATCTCCTGTGTCTCTCGAGCCACCATCCGGTGCCCTGACACGCGATCGTAGAAATATTACTTGTCGGTGGTGGAGAACCCCGACAGTTGGTGCGCCAGGTAGGGGCCTTTCGCGTGTCGCTTAACTTCACCAGGGTCCGGATGGCCCACGGCGGCGCCCCGTTGGCGCCGGGCGCTCACCTGCGTTTCGGCTCCCTCAACTTCGTCTTCAGCAAGTCGGAGGGGCCCCTCATCGGGGCCACCTTCGTGCGCCCCAAGCCCGCCTACGACGACGGCCGCGACGCGATCCACGACAAGGGGTCCGAGCCTCCCCGTATCACCACAGGTGCCACCGCCTACGTCTTCAACCTGCTAGGTGAGGATCTGGCGGTCGCCCTGGGACGGAGCACGACCCAGGAGCGTTTCCGCAACATCTCCTACATGATCACCAACCTCGCCCTCCAAGCTGGAGGGGAAGAGTAGCTCCCCTGGGACGAGTTCATCGACTGCTACAACGCCATGTACCCGGCGGGACAGCTGGGCCTGCCACGCGATCCGGTGATCGCCCCGACACCGACAGAGTCCAACCCCTGCACCGCACCTACCGGCAAAGGCGCGACGGACAAGCAGAACCCGGACCCGCAGGCGAGGCAGGCTCCACCGACGACCCACGACCCCTCCCAGGAATGCTTCATGTGCCACACCCCCGACGGGGAAGTGCGAACGGCTAGCAGCTCGACCAAGGACGACCCTCGCCGAACACCGCCCCGGAACGGCCCCGTGGGCGATGCCCGGCGGGTCAGGCTGCAGGAGCTCGACGAGGCGCGGCGTCAACTCGAGGCCGAGCGTCGGCAACTCCACCACGAGCTCGGGAGGAACACGGACGGAGGGGCCGCTCGTGCACGTGCACGAGACGTGCAACAGCACATCATCAACGACGGCAACGACGCCAATGATGCGCCGATCTTCAAACGAGCATCCTAGAACCTCGCGGCGGCCGCTGTCCTACTCTGCGAGCATCCCGAGCCGGCGACCCCCGAAGACCGAAGGTTCCATCAACAGCTCCACGCGCTCCTAGAGACCGCAGCGGTTCAGCAAGCGGAGAGCTTCGCGTCACTCCAGCGGTTTCCCAGGGAGCATGTCCGTGAGCAGTCGGTACATCATCACGGGGTCTCGGCAGACAGAGACGCTCGGTGGCGAGACGAGCACCAAGAGCACCGCCCGCGTCGAACCTACAGCAGACGGCGCGGAGGCCGCTACGACAGTGGCAAAGATCGGGGCAGGAGTGTGTCCCCTGACCCCAGGGGGCCGCGCGCTTTTGGACCTCGCGTCCTCGGCGCCCACGTCCCTCCGCGCTTCCGAGCACCTACGACGGTGCTCAAGTATGACGGGGATACCAATCCCAGCATCTGGCTGGAGGACTACCGGCTAGCGTGCCACGTGGGCGGAGCACAGGACGATTACTTCATCATCAAAAGTCTCCCCCTCTACCTCGCCGACTCGGCGCGAACATGGTTGGAGCACCTCCCCGACAGCAGGATCGACAGCTGGGCGCAGCTGCGCGACGCGTTCATCAGCAACTTTCAGGGGACCTACACCCGTCCTGGGAACCCCTGGGATCTGTGCAACTGCCTCCGGAGGAGGGACGAAAGCCTGCGCGACTACATCAAGCGCTTCTCCAAGCGCTGCACCGAGCTGCCGAACACCACCGACACCGACGTCGTCTCAGCATTCTGGTTCAGAACCACCTGCGCGACCCTTATTCACGAACTAGGGTGCAAGAAGCCACGGACCATCTGGGAGCTCCTCGACATCGCCACCGACTACGCCGATGGGGAAGACGCTGTCACCGCAACCCTCGATCGGTCTCAAGGAAAGGGCAAGCAGTCGGAGGCCGCCGGCGAAGGCACCTCTGCTCAGCCCGACAAGAAGAAGAAGAAGGAGGACAATTGGCGGCGCGATGCCAACATGGTGGTGGCAGCTGATCGAAAGCCTACCAAGCCCAAAGGGAATGCGCCAAGAGATCACTTCAAGAAGCTCTCGAGGCACCATGCACCAACCACGAGGGCCCCATCAAGCACGCCTTGAAGGACTGCAAACTCGTGAAGAGTTTCCTTGCCGGAACTCTGAAGAAGAGACCCCACGAGATGGCCAACGACGGGCCTGGGGGCTTGAATGACGACGGCGGATACCACAAGGAGGACGGCGCAGTCCTGATGATCGTTGGGGGGTCGGCGGCCTACCCTTCAAGGCGCGACGAGAAGCTGATCCGACGAGAGGTATGTAACACGGAGCTCGTGGTGCCCTCCTACCTAAGGTAGTCCGAGGCCCCGATCACTTTTGATCGCTCCGATCACCCCGACCATGTCCCGCAACCAGGAAGGTACCCTCTCGTCGTCGCTCCTCTCTTTGGAACGAAGCGCATCCACAAGGTGCTGATGAACGGAGGGAGCGGCCTCAACATCCTCTACGCCGAAACCCTCAATGAAATAGGGATCCTGTGATCCCGATTGCGGCCGTCCACGACGCCATTTCACGGGGTCGTCCCCGGTGCGGGACGCAATGCCCCTGGGGCAGATCGACCTCCCCGTCCCTTTCGGGACTCCGCGCAACTTCCGGAGGGAGACCCTCACTTTCAAAGTGGTGGGATTCCCCGGGACGTACCACGCCATCCTCGGGAGGCCGGCGTACGCCAAGTTCATGGCCATCCCGAACTACACGTATCTCAAGTTGAAGATCCCCGGGCACCAGGGCGTTATCACGGTGGGGACTTCATTTGAGCACGCGTACGCATGCGATACCGAGTGCTTCCAGTTCGCGGAGGCACTCATCCGGTCCGAGAAGCTCGCCGCTGAGCCTTCCCCCAGGGACCTGGATATCCCCGAGTCGTCCAAGCGTGCTGCGTGCTCCTTTGAGCCGGCCAAGGACGCCAAGGAGGTTGCCGTGGCCAACGATGGTCGCACCCTCTGTGTCGGGATGGCGCTCGATCCTAAATAGGAAAGCGCGCTCGTTGACTTCCTCCGAGCAAACCTCGATGTGTTTGCATGGAAGCCCTCGGACATGCCGGGGATTCCGAGGGAGGTCGCCGAGCACAAACTAGATATTAAGCCTGGCTCACGACCGGTCAAGCAGAGCTTCGACGATACGACAAGGACAAACGCAAAGCCATCGGCGAAGAGCCCAAAAAGCACCTTAGTGCAGGCTTCATTAGGGAAGTGTACCACCCCGAGTGGTTAGAAGACCCTGTCCTTGTAAAAAAGAAGAATGGGAAATGGAGGATGTGCGTTGACTATACCGGCCTTAATAAGGCATGTCCAAAAGACTCCTTCCCTCTTCCTCGCATAGATCAGGTGGTCGACTCCACCGCTGGGTGCGAAACCCTGTGCTTTCTCGATGCGTACTTCGGTTACCATCAGATCGCAATGAGCTTGGCCGACCAGCTCGCCACGTCTTTCATCACACCTTTCGGCACTTTCTGCTACTCGTCTATGCCGTTCGGGCTGAAAAATGCGGGCGCCACGTTCCAAAGATGCATGCGTCGCGTCTTTGGCGACCTCATCGGCCGACTGGTCGAGGCGTACGTGGACGACATTGTGGTAAAATCCAAGCGCATCGGCGACTTGGTCCCAGACCTCGCGGCAGTCTTCGAAAAGCTCCGGCTAAACAAGGTAAAGCTCAACCCCGAGAAGTGCGTTTTCGGGGTTCCGAGAGGCATGCTCCTCGGCTTTGTCGTATCGGAACGAGGCATCAAGGCCAATTCCGAGAAGATCTTCGCCATCACCGACATGGGGCCTATCCAGAACGTGAAGGGGGTCCAGCGCGTCACTGGATGTTTGGCCGCGCTCAGCCGTTTCATCGCCCGACTCGGGGAACGGAGCCTGCCCTTGTACCGCCTGCTGAAGAAGTCGGACCACTTCACCTGGAACACCGAGGCTCAGGAGGCCCTCGACTCGCTCAAGGCGTCGCTAAAAAGTCCACCGATCCTGACCGCCCTGGCAAAAGGAGAGCCCATGCTGCTCTACATCGCGGCAACCCCCCACGTGGTAAGCACCGCCCTCGTCGTCTAGTGCAACGAACCCGGGAAGGTCCAGAAGATACAGCGCCCAGTCTACGTCATCAGTGAAGTCCTGTCCGACACCAAGGTACGGTACCCCCAGATCCAGAAACTGGTCTACGCAGTCCTCATCACCAAGCGGAAGCTCCGACATTACTTTGACGCCCACCCCATCACGGTGGTGTCGAAGTATCCACTCGGCGAGGTGATCCAAAGCCCCGAGGCCGAAGGGAGGATAGCCAAGTGGGCGCTCGAGCTGATGGGGAAGAACATCACCTACACCCCGCGGGGCGCCATCAAGTCGCAAGCATTGGTCGACTATGTCGCCGAGTGGACTGAGGCCCAAACTCCCCCGACCTCTGTTGAGCACGAGACATGGGTCATGTACTTCGACGGGTCGCTTATGAAAGAGGGAGCCAGTGTCGGCCTTGTCTTCGTCTCGCCCTTGGGCGTGCGTATGAAGTACATGGTCCGACTACACTTTCCGGCCTCCAACAACACTGCAGAGTACGAGGCTCTTATCAACGGACTCCGTATTGCCCTCGAGCTAGGAATTCGGCGGCTCGAGATCCGGGGTGATTCGGAGTTGGTCGTCGACCAGGTGATGAAAGAGTCAAGCTGCGTCAGCCCCAAGATGGCTGCCTGCTGCCAGGCGATCCGTGTTGGCGCTTGTTAAGTCATGAAAATGTTGTAACACCAACATGATAAAATGAAATAAATTAGCAATGATCAGTAGGATTTGATTTCAAATAATGTAGTTCCACATGTACACGGAGATTATTTGGTTGCAGGAGATATGGGCCAAAAGATGAAGGAAAGAAGGACTAAGCCCAGGTCGCCCGACCTGCAAGGGTCGGCCGACCTGGCCTGGTGTCCAACAGAGCCCAAGTTCGATCATGCAGAACAAGCACAAAAGCAAATCATCTGGGACATCTAATCAATGACGGTTACATCCAATGGTGAAAGGAAGGATAAGATGATTTCACATGGATTGATGGGCCCACATGAGAACCAACAGTTACTCCGAGGATCCATACCCATCTTACACGAGTACTAGGGTCCACATTCCAGTGACTCAAAAGAAAATCGAGGCAAACCATGCCTGGACCTGGTCGGCCGACCTGGCCAGGTTGGCCGACCCAGTCTAGCGGCCGTTGCGGTCCTCCTTTCTCGAGTGTATCCACACCGCCTTCAGGACCAAAGCTACACCGTGGATGAGTTCAGTCGGTGAATCTGATGGTCGGGCGACGTCAAGGAATCGGCCGACTCGGGGGTGGGCCCACTCGCCCTCAACCGCCTTGTACCGGCCCTGAACCGCCTCCTAGTGCTATAAATAGATGGCCATCGCCTCCTGTACAATACACACCAGAAGGAAGAGCTCCAATTGCTACAAGTCATAGTTTTAGTTAGTAGAGAAGTAGTTCTAGGAGTTGAGCTTCTACGGGTTTCCGAAGGAGTCTTGGTAAGCCTAGAGCTTAGTTATCTTGTATCCTTTGCTTATTTGTAAGACTTAGAGCCTTAATAGAATTACTGTCTTGCTTTTGTTACTTGACTTTTAGTCTTGTGTGTTCATCATATGAGCTGTATGTCTTACACCTTAGTTTGGCCGGTGCATGTTATGGCAATGGCCCAATGAATCTCTATGATTGTTCTTTACCTTTCCGTACAATTGGTAAAGATGTATTTTATATTACAAACATGGTGTTTGGGTTATGGAATACCGTTGGAGATACCCTACTCCACATATTCAGAGGTAGGCGGCAGGTGGTGACAGCCCTGTCCGTCCTTTGTAATCCTCGCCGTTCGGGTTTGGGCATTTGCAGGCCTTAGTGATAAACATCGTGACAGTAACCTTGGATGAGGGGATCCCACGACTCCTCGATTTGTCCTCTAGCATGTATCACTTACTAAGCTTGTATAGT
>CM014270.1:44399236-44423471 GCA_004135705.1 Alloteropsis semialata | reverse complement strand
GATCTTCAAACCGTGCGCATTGATGAATTAAAATTATTATATGCAATGGCTAAGACGATAAAAGTCTCACCTGTTGTTTTCATGATTGATCAATGGATGGGTGTTTTTAAGAGGCAAGGTCCCATTGAATGCACTTCTTTGGTGACTCGTATTTTTGAGTCGATGGGCCTTTTGGATAATTATCGAGTCAAGCTCCTTCCGCAGCCTCGCCCAACTCTGGACGAGTCTCATTTTGTTCAGAGTCACCTTGTTACTCATGCCATAGACCAAAAGCTTGTTATGGTTTATCATAATAGCACAACCAGAATTCCATTGCCGGCACCGGAATACTGGTTGTACAGATGCAAAACACTTTTGTTGGAGTTGCAACAGGAAGGCAGGCAAAGCGTGACAGGAAGGGTGACAAGAAGCATGTCCCGACGGGGAGAAGCCGGAGTGCCGCAGGCCCAAGCAGCATGGGAGCCTCCAACTCCGCCGTACATACCAGCAGGATCGAACTGGGAGCAGCCGCAGCCGCCTCCACCATACATGGCAGGAGGTTTGGGATGGCATGAAGCGCCGCACGCACAATGGAATCCCCAAGACCCGCGCTATCATCAGTCGTCTAGCTCAAGTGGCGGCCCTCCTCCGTTCGACGCCCGACGTTCCTTTTCGGCAAGGGACTGGCGCAGCAGCATGGATGGGTTATCCAACCGCATGGGAACCCTAGAGGTAATCACTCACTGTATTGATGATACGTTGACCCAGCATGTGCAGCAGTCGCAAGCTTGGTGGGACCATTCAGCACAGAACTTCAACACCCTCCAGAACAGCATCCAGGAGGGCAACCAAAACCTAACTGCCTACCTTCGGTTCCAAGGCTTCGACCCGAACGACCCTCGTTACCGCCAGCAGTGAAAAGTCCAGCTTGGGGGAGGACCCCCATACAGGTAAGTTGTCTGAACCATTCTCTTTGTTTTTCTTTTATCTTGTCTAAAAAAAATGAAATGATGATGAAATGGAAATAAATGAAAAGAAATGAAACTTTGTTTGGAAGTGATGAACTTTTGCTATAACTTTCCCAATTTATTCAAGTCTCAATAAGGCAGTCTTTTGTGCCTTGGATTTGTTGACTTAAATCAATGACTTCCTTGGAAACTTAAAACTTGTGGGTAGCAAATGCTAAATCTGATTCTAGGTTGTTGGGAGCTATGATATAATAAGCTAGGATTGCTTTACTTATCTAAGTGAAACTTGATCCTGGAGTATTTGTTTCAAAAAGGACAAAATTCTAGGCTCCTCAGTGAAGANGAGGGGCCCCTCATCGGGGCCACCTTCGTGCGCCCCAAGCCCGCCTACGACGACGGCCGCGACGCGATCCACGACAAGGGGTCCGAGCCTCCCCGTATCACCACAGGTGCCACCGCCTACGTCTTCAACCTGCTAGGTGAGGATCTGGCGGTCGCCCTGGGACGAAGCACGACCCAGGAGCGTTTCCGCAACATCTCCTACATGATCACCAACCTCGCCCTCCAAGCTGGAGGGGAAGAGTAGCTCCCCTGGGACGAGTTCATCGACTGCTACAACGCCATGTACCCGGAGGGACAGCCGGGCCTGCCACGCGATCCGGTGATCGCCCCGACACCGACGGAGTCCAACCCCTGCACCGCGCCTACCGGCAAAGGCGCGACGGACAAGCAGAACCCGGACCCGCAGGCGAGGCAGGCTCCACCGACGACCCACGACCCCTCTCAGGAATGCTTCATGTGCCACACCCCCAACGGGGATGTGCGAACGGCTAGCAGCTCGACAAAGGACGACCCTCGCCGAACACCGCCCCGGAACGGCCCCGTGGGCGATGCCCGGCGGGTCAGGCTGCAGGAGCTCGACGAGGCGCGGCGTCAACTCGAGGCCGAGCGTCGGCAACTCCACCACGAGCTCGGGAGGAACACGGACGGAGGGGCCGCTCGTGCACGTGCACGAGACGTGCAACAGCACATCATCAACGACGGCAACGACGCCAATGATGCGCCGATCTTCAAACGAGCATCCCAGAACCTCGCGGCGGCCGCTGTCCTACTCTGCGAGCATCCCGAGCCGGCGACCCCCGAAGACCGAAGGTTCCATCAACAGCTCCACGCGCTCCTAGAGACCGCAGCGGTTCAGCAAGCGGAGAGCTTCGCGTCACTCCAGCGGTTTCCCAGGGAGCATGTCCGTGAGCAGTCGGTACATCATCACGGGGTCTCGGCAGACAGAGACGCTCGGTGGCGAGACGAGCACCAAGAGCACCGCCCGCGTCGAACCTACAGCAGACGGCGCGGAGGCCGCTACGACAGTGGCAAAGATCGGGGCAGGAGTGTGTCCCCTGACCCCAGGGGGCCGCGCGCTTTTGGACCTCGCGTCCTCGGCGCCCACGTCCCTCCGCGCTTCCGAGCACCTACGACGGTGCTCAAGTATGACGGGGATACCAATCCCAGCATCTGGCTGGAGGACTACCGGCTAGCGTGCCACGTGGGCGGAGCACAGGACGATTACTTCATCATCAAAAGTCTCCCCCTCTACCTCGCCGACTCGGCGCGAACATGGTTGGAGCACCTCCCCGACAGCAGGATCGACAGCTGGGCGCAGCTGCGCGACGCGTTCATCAGCAACTTTCAGGGGACCTACACCCGTCCTGGGAACCCCTGGGATCTGTGCAACTGCCTCCGGAGGAGGGACGAAAGCCTGCGCGACTACATCAAGCGCTTCTCCAAGCGCTGCACCGAGCTGCCGAACACCACCGACACCGACGTCGTCTCAGCATTCTGGTTCAGAACCACCTGCGCGACCCTTATTCACGAACTAGGGTGCAAGAAGCCACGGACCATCTGGGAGCTCCTCGACATCGCCACCGACTACGCCGATGGGGAAGACGCTGTCACCGCAACCCTCGATCGGTCTCAAGGAAAGGGCAAGCAGTCGGAGGCCGCCGGCGAAGGCACCTCTGCTCAGCCCGACAAGAAGAAGAAGAAGGAGGACAATTGGCGGCGCGATGCCAACATGGTGGTGGCAGCTGATCGAAAGCCTACCAAGCCCAAAGGGAACGCGCCAAGGGATCACTTCGAGAAGCTCCTCGAGGCACCATGCACCAACCACGAGGGCCCCATCAAGCACGCCTTGAAGGACTGCAAACTCGTGAAGAGTTTCCTTGCCGGAACTCTGAAGAAGAGACCCCACGAGATGGCCAACGACGGGCCTGGGGGCTTGAATGACGACGGCGGATACCACAAGGAGGACGGCGCAGTCCTGATGATCGTTGGGGGGTCGGCGGCCTACCCTTCAAGGCGCGACGAGAAGCTGATCCGACGAGAGGTATGTAACACGGAGCTCGTGGTGCCCTCCTACCTAAGGTAGTCCGAGGCCCCGATCACTTTTGATCGCTCCGATCACCCCGACCATGTCCCGCAACCAGGAAGGTACCCTCTCGTCGTCGCTCCTCTCTTTGGAACGAAGCGCATCCACAAGGTGCTGATGAACGGAGGGAGCGGCCTCAACATCCTCTACGCCGAAACCCTCGATGAAATGGGGATCCCGCGATCCCGACTGCGGCCGTCCACGGCGCCATTTCACGGAGTCGTCCCCGGTGCGGACGCAATGCCCCTCGGGCAGATCGACCTCCCCGTCACTTTCGGGACTCCGCGCAACTTCCGGAGGGAGACCCTCACTTTCAAAGTGGTGGGATTCCCCGGGACGTACCACGCCATCCTCGGGAGGCCGGCGTACGCCAAGTTCATGGCCATCCCGAACTACACGTATCTCAAGTTGAAGATCCCCGGGCCCCAGGGCGTTATCACGGTGGGGACTTCATTTGAGCACGCGTACGCATGCGATACCGAGTGCTTCCAGTTCGCGGAGGCACTCATCCGGTCCGAGAAGCTCGCCGCTGAGCCTTCCCCCAGGGACCTGGATATCCCCGAGTCGTCCAAGCGTGCTGCGTGCTCCTTTGAGCCGGCCAAGGACGCCAAGGAGGTTGCCGTGGCCAACGATGGTCGCACCCTCTGTGTCGGGATGGCGCTCGATCCTAAATAGGAAAGCGCGCTCGTTGACTTCCTCCGAGCAAACCTCGATGTGTTTGCATGGAAGCCCTCGGACATGCCGGGGATTCCGAGGGAGGTCGCCGAGCACAAACTAGATATTAAGCCTGGCTCACGACCGGTCAAGCAGAGCTTCGACGATACGACAAGGACAAACGCAAAGCCATCGGCGAAGAGCCCAAAAAGCACCTTAGTGCAGGCTTCATTAGGGAAGTGTACCACCCCGAGTGGTTAGAAGACCCTGTCCTTGTAAAAAAGAAGAATGGGAAATGGAGGATGTGCGTTGACTATACCGGCCTTAATAAGGCATGTCCAAAAGACTCCTTCCCTCTTCCTCGCATAGATCAGGTGGTCGACTCCACCGCTGGGTGCGAAACCCTGTGCTTTCTCGATGCGTACTTCGGTTACCATCAGATCGCAATGAGCTTGGCCGACCAGCTCGCCACGTCTTTCATCACACCTTTCGGCACTTTCTGCTACTCGTCTATGCCGTTCGGGCTGAAAAATGCGGGCGCCACGTTCCAAAGATGCATGCGTCGCGTCTTTGGCGACCTCATCGGCCGACTGGTCGAGGCGTACGTGGACGACATTGTGGTAAAATCCAAGCGCATCGGCGACTTGGTCCCAGACCTCGCGGCAGTCTTCGAAAAGCTCCGGCTAAACAAGGTAAAGCTCAACCCCGAGAAGTGCGTTTTCGGGGTTCCGAGAGGCATGCTCCTCGGCTTTGTCGTATCGGAACGAGGCATCAAGGCCAATTCCGAGAAGATCTTCGCCATCACCGACATGGGGCCTATCCAGAACGTGAAGGGGGTCCAGCGCGTCACTGGATGTTTGGCCGCGCTCAGCCGTTTCATCGCCCGACTCGGGGAACGGAGCCTGCCCTTGTACCGCCTGCTGAAGAAGTCGGACCACTTCACCTGGAACACCGAGGCTCAGGAGGCCCTCGACTTGCTCAAGGCGTCGCTAAAAAGTCCACCGATCCTGACCGCCCTGGCAAAAGGAGAGCCCATGCTGCTCTACATCGCGGCAACCCCCACGTGGTAAGCACCGCCCTCGTCGAGTGCAACGAACCCGGGAAGGTCCAGAAGATACAGCGCCCAGTCTACGTCATCAGTGAAGTCCTGTCCGACACCAAGGTACGGTACCCCCAGATCCAGAAACTGGTCTACGCAGTCCTCATCACCAAGCGGAAGCTCCGACATTACTTTGACGCCCACCCCATCACGGTGGTGTCGAAGTATCCACTCGGCGAGGTGATCCAAAGCCCCGAGGCCGAAGGGAGGATAGCCAAGTGGGCGCTCGAGCTGATGGGGAAGAACATCACCTACGCCCCGCGGGACGCCATCAAGTCGCAAGCGTTGGTCGACTTTGTCGCCGAGTGGACTGAGGCCCAAACTCCCCCGACCTCTGTTGAGCACGAGACATGGGTCATGTACTTCGACGGGTCGCTTATGAAAGAGGGAGCCAGTGTCGGCCTTGTCTTCGTCTCGCCCTTGGGCGTGCGTATGAAGTACATGGTCCGACTACACTTTCCGGCCTCCAACAACACTGCAGAGTACGAGGCTCTTATCAACGGACTCCGTATTGCCCTCGAGCTAGGAATTCGGCGGCTCGAGATCCGGGGTGATTCGGAGTTGGTCGTCGACCAGGTGATGAAAGAGTCAAGCTGCGTCAGCCCCAAGATGGCTGCCTGCTGCCAGGCGATCCGTGTTGGCGCTTGTTAAGTCATGAAAATGTTGTAACACCAACATGATAAAATGAAATAAATTAGCAATGATCAGTAGGATTTGATTTCAAATAATGTAGTTCCACATGTACACGGAGATTATTTGGTTGCAGGAGATATGGGCCAAAAGATGAAGGAAAGAAGGACTAAGCCCAGGTCGCCCGACCTGCAAGGGTCGGCCGACCTGGCCTGGTGTCCAACAGAGCCCAAGTTCGATCATGCAGAACAAGCACAAAAGCAAATCATCTGGGACATCTAATCAATGACGGTTACATCCAATGGTGAAAGGAAGGATAAGATGATTTCACATGGATTGATGGGCCCACATGAGAACCAACAGTTACTCCGAGGATCCATACCCATCTTACACGAGTACTAGGGTCCACATTCCAGTGACTCAAAAGAAAATCGAGGCAAACCATGCCTGGACCTGGTCGGCCGACCTGGCCAGGTTGGCCGACCCAGTCTAGCGGCCGTTGCGGTCCTCCTTTCTCGAGTGTATCCACACCGCCTTCAGGACCAAAGCTACACCGTGGATGAGTTCAGTCGGTGAATCTGATGGTCGGGCGACGTCAAGGAATCGGCCGACTCGGGGGTGGGCCCACTCGCCCTCAACCGCCTTGTACCGGCCCTGAACCGCCTCCTAGTGCTATAAATAGATGGCCATCGCCTCCTGTACAATACACACCAGAAGGAAGAGCTCCAATTGCTACAAGTCATAGTTTTAGTTAGTAGAGAAGTAGTTCTAGGAGTTGAGCTTCTACGGGTTTCCGAAGGAGTCTTGGTAAGCCTAGAGCTTAGTTATCTTGTATCCTTTGCTTATTTGTAAGACTTAGAGCCTTAATAGAATTACTGTCTTGCTTTTGTTACTTGACTTTTAGTCTTGTGTGTTCATCATATGAGCTGTATGTCTTACACCTTAGTTTGGCCGGTGCATGTTATGGCAATGGCCCAATGAATCTCTATGATTGTTCTTTACCTTTCCGTACAATTGGTAAAGATGTATTTCATATTACAAACATGGTGTTTGGGTTATGGAATACCGTTGGGGATACCCTACTCCACATATTCAGAGGTAGGCGGCAGGTGGTGACAGCCCTGTCCGTCCTTTGTAATCCTCGCCGTTCGGGTTTGGGCATTTGCAGGCCTTAGTGATAAACATCGTGACAGTACCCTTGGATGAGGGGATCCCACGACTCCTCGATTTGTCCTCTAGCATGTATCACTTACTAAGCTTGTATAGTATACACTTGTAATGAATGTAACCCATTTGTAAGAAGTACATAGAATCCCTAGTTCTCTCTTAGGACCTTCATACTAACTAGACTTATATAATGAGCAGCGAAATCTTCTGTGTGTCAACATACTTAATCTTTCATATCATATTATCCCCTGGCCTAGTCCTGGTATATTGATTATGATATAGTTGATACATTGAAAAATATATTACTTTGCCATACACTTCCCCTGAGGAAATAAATACGATACTCTGAAATACTCCCGGGTGAAATGCTACAATGTACTTCTGTGCGCTTGCAGAACTTGTATAATGCTAAGATCTATATTAAGGCATCTCTAGTGCCATCACTCCAATAGTGGTGATGCTAAGAAATGCCAACAAGCATTTCTGGCGCCTTGCCGGGGAAAGCATTGGTCAAAGAACATGTTAACCTCTGTATTAACTTATGTCACAATTAATTACCATCTCTAGACAAGTTTACCCTTGTCTTGTTTCTCTTTGTGTGAAACAGAAGGTACATCATCGATTCGCCGAAGAACTCAAAGTGATCCTCCAATTTCTGTCGATTGAAATCGAAGTACCTTTGCACCAAGATGGCAACTGAAACTCTCATGATCGACTCAACGTACATTACCATGGTGCAAGCCAAGCCATTCAACGGAAAGGCTATAACAGATGCAACAGAACATCTCTGACATTTCTCAGCAATATGCAGTCGACTAGCAGCAAGGGCAATGCAATGGTTATTCCCATTCTCATTAACAGGTAGAGCACTATAGTGGTACTACAACCACCAGGCAAAGATGGAGTCTTGGCAGCAGTGTAGGGATTTATTTCTAGCACATAACTGGGGCCCATCCCAGCAAGGAGGAAGTCGTATACACTATACCTGCTAAGAGAAAGGTAAATGATCTAAGTTCTAGATTCCATGCCTTGTCAGTTGCTGTGAAAAACCAGCTGCGCTTAAGCAAAATTCTAGAACCCAGTCAACCCAGTTAGTTGCAGTGGTACAAGAGACCAGTCGGGAGATTTTGGCTAACCATGCAGGAAACAAGAAAGAATCAAACCAAAAGCATGACGGACCCGAAATCAAGGTGATTTATGGATGGAAGCCACAGAAACCACCAGTCACCAACAGCGAGCCACTCCTGCCCCTGCCTAAGGAATTCACACAAGGTGTTAAGGCTCTGAAGGCAATAACATCAGCAACACCTTGTGTGAAGACAACAGAACCGGAGTGGCGTTGCAAAGCATCCGCATTATCTTCAAATGCAGAGGCCAGGTCATCAAGCTAAATCATGACTTGGAGACGTCTGCACTCGACGGACGAAAAACATCGAGTCCTCACTGGTAGGTACATCGGTATGTATCTCATGTTTATTTCACAATGCATATTTATTTCTCAAGCATGTTTAAATTTTTCACAAATTGTTTTTGCATTTGAATTTTAAATTTTGGAGCTATCTACTTAATTTCCCCTTGGAACACTGGCCACCCTCACTCATTCCAATCAGCATTCATCTCATCACTGAACCTTGTGCCACTCTACAAAGGGCAAGCCTGAACCTAGCTAAGGTTCGGTCGGCCGACCAGAACATGTCGGGCGACTCAAAGCTTTGGCCTTTGCAGAGCACTCGTGCGTCATCATACACTACCATAGGCACAGATCACAACATTCAAGGAGGGCATTCAACAATGATCAAAAGCAGTCGGCTGACCAGCTCATGTCGCCCGACCTGTACCTTCCACCTTTGCAAAGTTTTCAATGAGATTATAGACTCCAGGGTATCCAATGCGCTCGTGATCAAAGCTCTGCCTATTTGTCTCTGTGCGACGGTCGGCCGACCCCACCTGGTCGGCCGATCAGGGGTGAACTCCGGCTATAAAAAGCCCTGGCCTGGTGCTTGCTCTCTTTGCCCCAACCCGAGCTGCGTTTCGCCCTCAGAGTTCCTCGTCTTCCTCTGATAAATTTTCAAGTAATTAGCTCCTTAGTTTGGATTCAATAAAAAAAAGTAAAAATGGATTTCATTTCTGCGTAATGATGCTGTTCTTCTTGTGCTTAAAATCTTGAACGTATTGTGGAGGTTCCTAAGCCCCGCAAGAACGCTTGTTTGTGGTGTGTTATAACCCACAAGAACGATTTTTTTGTGAGGGCCACCACGCCCCACAAGAACGACTAACTCTTGGACGACTAACCCACTAACGCTAATTCTTTTGTCTTCCAAGTGTCGTTCTTGTTGTTGCTCCTTGTGCAGGCATCATGAACATCGTTCGCGGATTCGTGAAGCAAGCAAAGAAAATGAAAGGGTCAATTTCGAGGAGGAGCTGACACTCAGGGAGCACTGAGGTGATCTCCTCCAGCACGGAGATCATGGAATCAGCCGGTGGCTCCGAAGAGAGGATGGACAGCCAACACTCCATGGAGATCTCCGAAGACCAGTACTACTACACCGGGGCTGGTGCCACATCCGCAGGAGGTGGAGGTGGCGGCAGCAATGGAGAAGGTAACAGGGACAGCTCCAGCAGCAACCAAAACGAAGACGATCCTCGCCCGGCATTCATCTCCAATGACCAATTCGACATCGACGAAGGCTACGAAATAGAAGCATACCAAATTCTCTTGGGTCGCGCTTTTGATCACACATGTGTGTTCACTAGCGAACTCATGGAGAAATCAGGTATGGCCACTGACTTTGAAAATGTTTGGAGTTCTGTGGGTTGGTCGGATTTTGCGCGCATTCATGAGGATGGGTGTCGTTTGTTAACAATCCAGTTTCTTGCTACCTTGAGAAAGGGTGAGGAAGGGATTACTTTTCACTTTTTAAGGGAAGAGTATTTCATTTCTTGGAGGCAGCTTAGTACTTATCTGGGTTTTAGCAAGCGTTGCAGCTTGGAGGTTGACAAAGTCTTGAGGCTTTTTGTTAGAGAATCTTTTTGGCGGGACATCTCGGGTATCACTGATGGCACTCCCCTAGAACAAGCCACATTCATAACCCCACTCTTCATTTTTATGCACCGCTGGATTGCCATGACTCTTTTCCCTCGTAATGATCTTCGTACCGTTCGCATTGATGAATTGAAATTATTGTATGCGATGGTTAAGAAGATAAAAATCTCGCCGGTTGTCTTTATGATTGATCAATGGATGGGTGTTTTTAAGAGGCAAGGTCCCATTGAGTGTACTTCTTTGGTTACTCGCATATTTGAGTCGATGGGCCTTTTGGATAATTATCGAGTCGAGTTCCTTCCGCAGCCTCGCCCAACTCTGGATGAGTCTCATTTTGTTCAGAGTCACCTTGTTACTCATCCCATAGACCAAAAGCTTGCTATGGTTTATCATAATAGCACAACCAGAATTCCGTTGCCAGCACCGGAATACTGATTGTACAGATGCAAAACACTTTTGTTGGAGTTGCAACAGGAAGGCAGGCAAAGCATGATAGGAAAGGTGATAAGAAGCATGTCCCGACGGGGAGAAGCCGCAGTACCACAACCCCAAGGAGCGTGGGAACCTCCAACTCCGCCATACGTACCAGAAGGATCAAATTGGGAGCAGCCACAGCCGCCCCCACCATATACGGCAGGAGGTTCGGGATGGCATGAAGCGCCGCACGCACAATGGAACCCCCAAGATCCTCGCTATCATCAGTCGTCAAGCTCAAGTGGTGGTCCCCCTCCGTTCGATGCCCGACGATCCTTCTCAGCAAGGGACTGGCGCAGCAGCATGGATGGGTTATCCAACCGCATGGGAACCCTGGAGGTAACCACTCATCGCATTGATGATACATTAACCCATCATGTGCAGCAGTCGCAGGCATGGTGGGACCAGTCAGTACAACACTACAACACCCTGCAGAACAGTATCCAGGCGGGCACCAGAACTTAAACGCATACCTTCGGTCCCAAGGGTTTGACCCGAATGACCCCCGCTATCGCCAGCAGTAAGAAGTCCAGCTTGGGGAGGATCCCCGCACAGGTAAGTTCATCCAACCATGTCTTTTATTTTGTTGCTCTGTTGATTTTCATATAGGGTAGTGATAAAAAAAATGTCCTTATATGGAAATGATGAATTTTTGCTATGGCCATCCCCTGTTATGCAAGTCTCAATAAGGCAGTCATTTGTGTCTTGAATTTGTTGGCTTAAATTAATGACTTCCTTGGAAACTTAAAACTTGTGGGTAGCAAATGCTAAATCTGATTCTAGGTTGTTGGGAGCTATGATATAATAAGCTAGGATTGCTTTACCTATCTAAGTGAAACTTGATCCCGGAGTATTTGTTTCAAAAAGGACAAAATTCTAGGCTCCTCAGTGAAGAGTAAATTCCTACCACAGCCTCACGTTCCAACCACTTAAAAAAAACATGTGCAGTTGTTTTGAGTTTTGTCAAGTTCATTGTGATCTTTGCAAGATTTATTTCATGCTCTTAAAGTCGGAGTCACGTACACGCCACATATATGCTAAACTTCTACTCTGGAAGTACAACATCCCCTGCCTATATTTTTTGCCTACCAAAATAAAACACTCCAAAGGAAAGGGACTTCTCTCCAAAAATATTTCTAGGTGTAAGGCTGGGCTCCCTATGCTTTTGTTAAAAAAAAGAGTGAAAGAAAATGGACATGTGTGTAGTCCATGAAAAAAAATGGACATATGTAGTCCATGAAAAAAAAGGGGGGAAATAAAGGAGCCAAGCTTTATAACAAATTTCCTAAAGGAGAGAAATTTCCTAAAAGAGTTTATTTCCACTACCACATATCCACACTTGCACACTTCGATTTGAGTGTATGATTTAATTCTTCGTTGATCCTGGATTTGACTCAACAAAAGAAGCAATGCATGTGTGAAACAAAAGTTTCCCGTTCATGAGCTCCACTTGTTATGTTATTGAAGAGAAATTTGAGAGGAGTGATGGAGAGGATTCATATACTTATGAGAGACTTGAGAGAGTCACTTGAGGAGCCTTGTTTTCTTTTACAAAAGTTTCTTTAAAAACCTCCGGTGAAAAGGAGGAACTAAGGTGTGGGGAGCGTTCTTGCTAAGTTGTTCTGGCTTTCAACTACTCATAATGAAGAAAAGCTAAGAAGCCCCATAAGTGGCAAGGTAAAAAGGGATGACTTGATCTTTGCCAGCTTATTCAAGCTATGAAATGCTTCATTATTTGACATTATATCTTTTGGGAAGCAAGCAAAATCTGATCCTAAATTCCTAACTCTCCAAGCTTTGCTCAGGGACAAGCAAAGGTCTTAGCTTGGGGGAGTTTGTTGGCGCTTGTTAAGTCATGAAAATGTTGTAACGCCAACATGATAAAATGAAATAAATTAGCAATGATCAGTAGGATTTGATTTCAAATAATGTAGTTCCACTTGTACACAGAGATTATTTGGTTGCAGGAGATATGGGCCAAAAGATGAAGGAAAGAAGGACTAAGCCCAGGTCGCCCGACCTGCAAGGGTCGGCCGACCTGGCCTGGTGTCCAACAGAGCCCAAGTTCGATCATGCAGAACAAGCACAAAAGCAAATCATCTGGGACGTCTAATCAATGATGGTTACATCCAATGGTGAAAGGAAGGATAAGATGATTTCACATGGATTGATGGGCCCACATGAGAACCAACAGTTACTCCAAGGATCCATACCCATCTTACACGAGTACTAGGGTCCACATTCCAGTGACTCAAAAGAAGATCGAGGCAAACCGTGCCTGGACCAGGTCGGCCGACCTGGCCAGGTCGGCCGACCCAGTCTAGCATCCGTTGTGGTCCTCCTTTCTTGAGTGTATCCACACCGCCTTCAGGACCAAAGCTACACCGTGGATGAGTTCAGTCGGTGAATCTGATGGTCGGGCGACGTCAAGGAATCGGCCGACTCGGGGGTGGGCCCACAAGTTCTCCAAGTGGATTGAGGCAAGACCTATCAGAAGGGTCCGCTCGGAGGAAGCTGTCCAGTTCTTCACCGACATTATCTATCGCTTTGGAGTCCCAAATGCGATCATCACCGACAATGGCACCCTGTTCACGGGCAAGAAGTTCCTCAACTTCTGCGATGCCAACAATATCCGAGTGGATTGGGCCGCCGTCAGCCATCCCAAAACCAATGGGCAGGTAGAAAGGGCAAATGGCATGATCCTGCAAGGGCTGAAGCCGCGAATCTTCAAGCGCCTCGAGAAGTTTCGAGCAAGGTGGGTCGCAGAGCTTCCGTCCGTCCTCTGGAGCTTGTGGACCACCCCAAGTCGGGCTACCGGCTGCACGCCTTTCTTCATGGTCCACAGGTCCGAGGCGGTCCTCCCAACCGACCTCGACTACGGCAGCCCAAGGGTTCGAGCCTACGACGACGAAGGGAATCAGGCCTCCCTAGAAGACGCCATCGACCAGCTGGATGAAGCGCGCAGCATCGCCCTGCTCCACTCGGCCAAATACCAGCAGGCCTTGCGGCGGTATCACGATCGCAACATCAGAAGCCGGGCGTTTCAAGTCGGCGACCTCGTCCTCCGACGAGTCCAGAGTACCCGCGGCCGCCACAAGCTGTCACCGCCGTGGGAAGGCCCTTACATCGTCGACCAAGTCCTCCGCCCAGGGACTTTCAAGATCAAGGACGCCGATGGCCAAGTCCTCACAAATGCTTGGAACATAGAGCAGCTACGTCGCTTTTACCCTTAAAAGTACCAGTACTTTTCGCTTATGATAATGAATAAAGTGCTGCTCCATCCCGAGTACTTTATTGCGTACGGTCGTTTTCCGAAAACGCACCCTTTGAGCTCTCCAAAACTAAGCAGCGGGCGACCCCTTCCCTGTGCAGGGTCGCCCACCGCTCGGGGGCTCCACCCGGGGCCCGGTGCCCCTCCTTTTTTCACAAAAATTCTGGCAAATGATCGATCCCGTGTGCGATCAGCGGTATACTTTTGTGCTTACAGGAAAAGAAAGGTCAGCTCGAGCGGCTCTGCGATTGCGCCTGTCCAAGCTCCGAGTGCCCACGCCCCCGCGGCTACGGCGCTAGACTTGCGGGCAAAATCCCAGCCCTCGGACCGATGTCTTTTTCCCGAGAGCAATAAGGGAACCGTCTCGACTAGTTGTTGCTTTTGACGTACCTAGCTACTGCCTGTCATTGTTCGACCTTCCAAAACTGCTCGGGGGCTGCGAGTCTAAGCGACGCCACTATGCAACTAAGTTGGGCCAAACTCTCGAGTTCCTACGCCCCGGCGGCTACAGAATAGAGTCCGACTGGTGGGCTCCTGCGCCCTACCATCTCGACCAATGACCCTAAAAGCACTCGGAAGATGGAAATGGCAGGCAACAGATAGAAACATGAGCTTTTTTAGCAACGACAAGTCTTTAACAGGGAGAGTTAAGTTTATTACATTACGAGATGAAATGACTAAGTCTCCTAATTTCTACCCTGTTACAGCCCGAGGTCCTTCAGGGCAACGACAAACAGCTCGTCGGCAAAGGAGGAGGATTCCGGTTCGATTGCGTTGTACTCCCGCTCTTCGTAGCCGGGAGCCCATCCGCCTCGTAGGCAGTCCTGCTCCATGCTCGGGTAGTGCGACAGAAACATGGCAACAATCTTCTGCACTACGCTCCGAGTGAGCTCCGAGGCCTGCTCCCGAGTTCTCCCCGGAACAAGGGCGATGCGCTCCATCAAGGACGAGCCGGCGTCGACGCCAAGCTCCCCCAGCAAGCGCTCGACGGCTTGAACCAGAGCATGGTGAACTCCGGTCTTCTCCTCGAGGGCCTTTTGAGCTCGCTCGGTCGCCTTCCCCGACTTCCGGAGATCCTCGACCACCCCTGGAGAAACCACCTCGGCTGAGCTATCACTAAGGAAAGAAAGTAAGAGGAAGGATGAGGAGAAGCACGACGCTTACTTGCCATCTCCTCCCTTAGGCCGCGGCCAACCAGCACCAGCTCCTGGTTCACGGCAAAGGCCTTGGCAACCTCGCGCTTCTCCGACGTCAACTGGACCTCCAGGTCGGCCTTCTGGTTTCGCAGGGCTGTGCCGACAAACAAAGTTAAGCAACTCGCGGCCACTCGGGAAATGGAGAAAAGAACAATCTGACAAGGAACATGGAAGGGCAACTCACCGAGGATCTCCTCCTCCTGCTTCTGGGCAACCTCCCCGAGGCGAGCCCCCTCATCGGTAGCAGCCTTCAACCTCCCGGCCAGGTCGACCAGCTGGTTGTTGGCCATCTTGAGGTCGATGTTGGCGTGCTCGACGTCCTTTTGGAGATCCGCCACCTTCACCTTGAGGCCCTCGTTCTCCTGGACGGCGGCCTCCCTTTCCCGACCTGCGGCGTCGGCAGTCGTCTGCACCGCCGCGGCCGTCTCTTTGGCCTTGACCACCTTGGCCTCAAGGGCGACCCTCTCCTCCTCGGCGCGGGCGAGCGCCTCTGCTCTGGCCTCCCGGGCCTCAGTCAGCTGAGCCTCAAGCTACTCCTTTTCCGCCTTTAGCTGCTGGACGGCATGCCACAGCCCGGCTTCCCGACGAAGGAACAGGGACTTATCCGAGCTGCGCTTCATGATTTCCTGTATAGAGGGAGAAGGAAAGCAGTGAGACACTCCCAAAATTGGCGCCACCTTAAGACCAGAAATGGAAAAGGGAACCCGAAAGCTTACCCGGACAGGCTTGATGATCATCGTATTGAAGGTCTCCTTCATGCTCTGGAGGCCCTCCGCGAGAAGCTCACACTCCATCATCTCCGATTTGTTGTCGAGATCGAAGACGGGACTCCCCGGGTTCTGACGGTCGAACCACTTCAACCGACCCTCGCATGGCAGGTTCGGGTTATCCTCGATGGATATGAGGGCCTAGAAGTTACGGTCCATCGTCATCATCCCCGAGGTGTCCCTGAAGGAGTCTGGGACCCCCCTCAAGGGGCTCAACGACCTCAAGGGCTCCAAGCCCGGCCCCCCGCTGGGACGGCCATCGACCCTCCGAGGACTGTCCTCCGGCGAGTCTTCGAGCACGACGACCTCTAATGGGACCCCCTCAGAGGAGGGCTCGGGGGCTGCAGCAGTCGCCGCCGGTACGATGGCGGCACTCAGGAGGGCCCCGGACGTCCCCGCCTCCGCCTCCTCGGGATCGGCCGTGGTCTCCGGAGCGGAAGTAGCCCCACGACTATCCGACCCGGCGGCAGTCTCCTCGGCGCCAGTTGGAGCCGCGTCGCAAGGCTGGGCAACTTCCCCTGCCTCAGGGTGACTCGCCACCTCTTGAGGGGCTAGGAGGACCGGCCCCACCAGCTGCTGTTCCAACTCTGCCTGGTACGCCGCGACGTCCGCCTCTGTGGGGACAGCTTGCGCAACGACCAGGCCCTGAGGGAGCGCACCTTCCAGGCTGTCGCCGCTTCCCTGAGGCATCTCCTCTTCAAGGGAGGGCATCTGCCTCCGCGTCGCCTCCTTGGTCTGCTCAACCACAGGCCTCAGCATCTGTGCTGCCGGACGCAGCTTCTTCTGCGGCGCCACCTCGAGTGGCTTGCTAGCCCTACTGCGCATCAAAGATCAAGAAGCACGACTAAGGAAAAAGGCAACCACAAAAATAGAAACCACTCAGGAAGGACAGGGCATTACTCACCTCGACGAGACGGTCCGAGTCCGCTTGGCGCTCGTCGGCGTCGAGTCCCGCGGGGAAGACGGCCTCTTAGACCCCGCGAGCGCCGTTGGGGCGGGGACCGCCTGCGCGGCTTCGGCACCCCTGCCCGAGTGGGGCGCAGCCTGGCCAGTCGAGCCACCTCCCTCGACCTGGGAAGGAGCTGGTTGCCCCGCCACGGCCCTCGCCGGGACGGAAGGAACCCACGCCTCCACCGCTGGAGACGCGGGCGAGTCACCGCTCCCGGCAGGATTCGCCTCTACGGGTGACGCTGGCGTCAAGGGTGCGTCCCGCCTTCCGCTCTGCGCCCCCGCCGTCTGAGGAGCTAGCGGCGGCCGCCTGTCATCCCGCGGCAAGGACCTCCCGGGAGAACACGACGCCCCCGACGACGAACCTCCCGCACGGGCGCGTTCTGACGGGTCGCGGCTCCTATCCCGACGAGAGGAGGCCGCGTCCCGGCGGGAGTCCTCCCGCTCCTCGGACGCGCGACGGGTGGCCAGAGGCGTGCGGTCACGCCGCCCGTGCTGGGGGCTCCTATCCCGATGAGAGGAGGCCGCGTCCCGACGGGAGTCCTCCCGCTCCTCGGACGCACGACGGGTGGCCGGAGGCGTGCGGTCGCGCCGCCCGTGCTGGCTGTCCCCGGCGGACTGGTGAGGCTGGCCCGACCGGGAACTTCTGTTCTTCCCTGCGTCTGGCTGCGGCGATCTCCCTCTCCCGCTAGACCTCGGTTTCTGTGCCGAAGGTGAGGCAGTCACCATGGTGACAGCTCTGGACTTCGTGGGAGGCGCGCCCCCGACTTCTTCTTCCTCGTCACCTCATCCTCCGAGTCCCCCTCCGCGGGCTCCGACTCGGGGTCCTCATCCTCGGAGACCTTGTCTCCCTTCCCCCTCCTCTTGGCCCGCTCGGCGTTCCTATCCCTCTTGGCCAACTCGCGCTTCTTCCACTTCTCCCGACGCTCCTTCTTCTTCTTAGCCCGCTCGGCGGCAGCCCGGTTCACCGCCCTGTCCTCGGGAAGGGGCGGCAAGGAGAAGGAGACGTCTTCGCTCTTCACCTAAAAGGCTCGGGGTTAGAGGACGAAGAAGAACTCGGGATCACATTCAAGACAAGCGAAAGGGCCCTTACGATGGCCTTGGTGTCGGCGTTCGGGAGCATTGGAAGAAGATCCGGCGGCGGGTACTCGAGATGAGACCTCCCCACCGCTGCCGTCACCCGGCGCCGCACCTCGGCCTCCGAGGGCAGGGGATCCGCCGTCACTGTCCCCACGAAGGGGGCCTTGTCCGGGGTCATCTGCCACATCTGGAGGGCGCGTCGCCTCAGCGGCACAATAGCTCTCGAGAGGTACCCGCCGATGACCTCCGCCAGGGACACGTTCTCGGCCCGGAGTCGGCCGAGGGCTTTCCAGGCGTTCTTGAGGAGCTTCTCCTGGAGCCTCTTCTCGGGCCCGTACGCCCACTCGTTGGGCGCCTTCTCGAACCACCGTCCGGTGTACTCCGGGAGGGGGTTCTGCGTGTCGTTCTTGAGGTAGAACCACCCGGGGTACCAACCCTTGTTCGAGCTCACGAGGGAGCCCGGGATGTAGCCACCCGACCTCCCCTGCTTCATCTTCAGCACGGCGCACCCGATCGTCGCGGGGGCGCCGCCCTCGGCGGTATGCAGCACAAACTTGAAGAAATACCTGAAGAGATCCCAATGGGCCTCCATCCCCAGGTATCCCTCGCACAGCGCCATGAACGCCGCCATCTGCTGGACCCCGTTGGGGTTGATGTGATGGAGCTCCAGCCCGTACTCGTTCAGCACGGCCCGGATGAATCTCCCCGCGGGGACGGAAAACCTGCGCTCGTGGAAGGCGACGAAGGAGACGACGTACCCGGGAGGCGGCTGGGGGAAGTCCTCCACGCCCGGCCTCTTCCACTCTTCGGCCTCCGTCAATGGCGGAAGCAGTCCCTCCTTCACAAGCCCCTCCAGCTGTCGAAGCGTCACCTTCGAACGCTCCCAGGTCGACATCACGAGGCCTCCAGAGGAAGAAGATGCTGGCCGGGTGAGGGATTCGGTCTCTCACTCCTCGGAAGAGTACGAGCGCGGCGGCGGCGGAGGATGCGAGGGGGCGAGCGCAGCGACGGCAAGGGAGACGAAACGCGTGACGGAAGGCGAAAAGTTTGGGATGAAGTAAACCCAAGGCTGCTGCGGTGCAAGGCTATAAAAAGGGCGGAGTGGCAGAGCGGAGCGCCGGCGTTAAATGTGTGGGCCCACCATCCGCGCTGCTGCGACGTGCGCCCGTCGCTTCGTCTGACTTCCTCAAAAGACGCGCCCTCCCCCCACATGGCGGAAAGACAGGCCGGCGCCTCCACGCTCGGCCCACCAACGGTCGAGTAATGGCCCGGCCCAACAAGGTGCATCCCCGACAACCTCCAAGGCAAACTACTCGGGCTCAAAGCCTTAACAAGAGCATCTGCTCTTCTCAAGGCTCGGGGGCTACACCGGCGGGTGCGCTCGCGTGCCCCCACCGGAAGAATCACGGCTCACCACTCCCTTACCGCAACTGAACCTGGGCGCGAGTCTCAAACTCCCCCCAGGCTCGGGGGCTACTGACGAGGGTTTAGATCAGGGGTAACCGATCAAGCCCCTAATCTACGACACGACGCCAATCAACCCTTCAAAAACAAAAGCTGAAGACCCAGATCAAGCAGATCTTCCATATCCGAACAGTCTCTGATTCACCCAGGGAGTCTCCGCCTCCGAGGAATCTCCGATTCGCCCGGGGAGTCTCCGCCTCCGAGGAGTCTCCGATTCGCCCGGGGAGTCTCCGCCTCTGAGGAGTCTCCGATTCGCCCGGGGAGTCTCCGCCCCGACTGGTCCTCTCGGCTCCATCCCGCTTTTGCCCATTCCTGGGCGTACCCATTTGGTACCAGCTATGTCAGAATGGGATGGGCGTCGTCCTTCGCCACGGCGGCCACAGGAGCACCCATCTCATCCGAACAGGAACACTACAGTCCTGGAGCAGGGCACATGCATGCCCAGGAGAGGACACCTGGAGCCCAAGGACGACACCTGGAGCCCGAGGAGGACACTTGGAGTCCAAGAAGGCACAGTACAAGTCAACCACGACCTGAAAGCTACTCGGAGATGTACCCGAGAAGCCCCATACTCCAACCACCCGAGCATGTACGATCCCGGGTCAAACGGAGCGCCCACCCTGTCAACCCCTACTCCACGTATGGCACGCAACGCAAGACGGAGTTGAAGGCCCCGGCATTTTAGCTCTTCTTGTAACTCTCTCTTTTTACCTCCCCATTTCCTTTTCCCCTTGAGACTATAAAAGGGGACGAAGGGAGACTGATGGAGGGGAGGAAAAATGGTCGATCAGTTGATCAATCAACAGCACACTCACACGCACACACGCTCGCTCCACACCACCACACAGGGACTTGGGGTCGTTTCCCTCTCCCGACTAGTTTGTATCCCCTACTACAGACTTGGACTCGAGAACACCGGCTCTCACTAGACGTAGGGTGTTACTCTCCGAAGGCCCGAACCAGTATAATCTCCTGTGTCTCTCGAGCCACCATCCGGTGCCCTGACACGCGATCGTAGAAATATTACTTGTCGGCGGTTGAGAACCCCGACAAACAGGAAGAAGGGTGATTGCCCCGTCGCACGGCTGGGCTAGGTTCTGAGCCCCTATACCATGGCTGGCAATTCTTGCACCAACTTGCCGCTGTACTTTTTAAGTGGTTCATAGAGCCTTAGCTTGAGTCCTTGGAGTATGAGGCCGTTAGCTCTCTCAACTTGTCCATTGGCGCGTGGGTGTGCCACCTATGCGCAGCGGACTTCAATTCCCAGACTATCGCAGAAGTCAAAGAACTCGTTCCCTGTGAATTCGGAGCCAAATCAGTGATAATGCAATTCGGGACGCCGAAACGATGAGCGATGTATTGGATGAACTCGGCCACTTTTGCTACTGTGGCATTGACCAGCGGCTTGACTTCGATCCACTTAGTAAACTTGTCGATCGCCACATAGAGATACTTAAAACCTCATGGCGCAGTCTTGAGTGGTCCAACCAAATCAAGCCCCCAACATGCGAAGGGCCAAGAGGGCGGTATGGTGTTGAGGACCATTGCGGGGACGTGAGCTTGCCGGCCAAAGTATTGGCAGCCCTGGTAGGTCTTCACGATTTCTTCTGTGTTGGCCACTGCGGATGGCCAATATTACTTGGATCGGAAGGCCTTGCCAATGATTGTGCGATGAGCAGCGTGGTTGCCACAGATTCCACCATGGATTTCTTCAAGAATCTCCCGTCCAACTTCTGGAGGGACACACTTTATCAAGACTCCAGATGATGCGCCGCGTCAAAAGAGGGTGGAGCTGACTACTACGTAGTGCTTGCTTCGCCTGATGACTTGCTCAGCTTCCACCTTATCTTCGGGCTCTTTCTGGTGCAGGATGTACTCGATGAAGGGCTTTGTCCACTCGGATGTAATCACCATGACTTGTTGATGAGGGGGTGTTGTAGTCGGCTGTACTTTCTGCTCTCTGATGGATGGTTGTAACAGCTCATGGACGAAAATGCCACCCTTTACTTGCGCTCGGTGAGAACCCAGCTTGGAAAGTGCATCAGCAGCCATGTTGTTGTCCCTAAGGACGTGATGAAATTCAAGTCCATGGAAGTACTTCTCGAGTTTGCGAACCTCCATGCAGTATGCGTCCATGTTCTCCCTGGTGCAGTCCCAGTCTTTGTTGACCTGGTTGATGACCACCGAGGAGTCGTCGTAGACCACCATGTGCTTGATGCCAAGGGAAGCAGCCAGGTGTAGCCCGTGCAGCAGAGCTTCGTACTCAGCTTTATTGTTGGTGGCTTTCCAGAGAATCTAGAGCACGTATTTAAGTTGGTCGCCTTTTGGGGATATGAATAGTACTCCTGCGCCGGCTCCTTCAAGCTTCATTGATCCGTCAAAGTTCATGATCCAATGCTCGAGTGGTTCTTCTGGCACCACTTGTTGTACTTCCGTCCACTCAGCAACAAAGTCCACCAGGGCTTGCGACCTGATGGCAGCGCGTGGGACAAAGTTGATGGCATAAGAGCCCAACTCGACCACCCACTTGGAGATTCGCCCTATTGCGTCCCGGTTGCGGAGGATGTCGCCAATTAGGAAAGAGGTGACTACAACAACCTGGTGGGCATCGAAGTAGTGGCGCAGCTTGCAAGACGTGATCAAGACAGCATATAATAGCTTCTCTACTTGGGGGTAGCATATTTTTGATTCTGTGAGCACCTCGCTGATGAAGTAGACTGGCCGCTGTACCTTATATATATGGCCGGGTTCCTCCCGCTCGACTACGATAGCAGTGCTCACGACGTGGGTTGTTGTTGTGATGTCGAGGAGCAGTGGTTCCTAATCAGCTGGTGAAGTTAGTATTTGGGGTGTCTGGAGGAATTTCTTGAGGTCTTCAAACGCCGCATCAGCTTCTGCAGTCCATACGAACTTGTCTTGCTTCTTGAGGAGCTTGAAGAAAGGTAATCCCAGGTCACCCAGTCGTGAGATGAATCGGTTGAGGGCCGCCATGCATCCGGTCAGCTTTTGGACATCCTTGAGGGATTTGGGAGGTGCCATGGATGTAATAGCGGTGATCTTCTCGGGATTGGCTTCAATTCCCTAGTGGCTAACTATGAAGCCCAGCAGTTTTCCTGCGGGCACGCCGAACACACATTTTATGGGGTTGAGCTTCCATTGGAATTCCCTGAGGTGTGCAAAGGTCTCGAACAAGTCATCAATGAGGCTGTCTGGGTTCTTTGTCTTCACGATGATGTCATCAACGTAGGCTTCAACATTGCGGCCAATCTGAGCCTTTAAACAACTCTGAATTGCGCGCTGATATGTTGCCCCTGCATTCTTGAGTCCGAAGGACATTGTGGTGTAGCAGTAGGCGCCAAACGGAGTGATGAATGCCATCTTGATCTGGTTGTCTTCATGCAGGCTTATCTGGTGATAGCCCGAGTAGCAATCGAGGAAATAGAGTAGGTAGCAGCCAGCTGTAGAGTCCACCACTTGATCAATGCGGGTAGCCCGAAAGGATCCTTAGGGCAGTGCTTGTTCAAGTCGGTGTAGTCGACATACATCCTGCACTCATTGTTGTTCTTCTTTTGCACCAGGATAGGATTAGCGAGCCAATCGGGGTGGAACACCTCCTTGATGAACCCGACTGCTAGTAGTTTCGCTAGCTTCAATCGAATGGCTTCTTTCTTGTCCTGGGCGAAGTGTCGCAGGCGTTGTTTCTTCGGTTTGGCAGTTGGATCGACATTGAGTTTGTGCTCAGCCAACTCCCTTAGGACTCCCAGCATGTCAGATGACTTCCATGTGAAGATGTCGTGGTTGTCCCATAAGAAGCTGGTGAGCGCGCTTTCCTATTTGGTAGGCAGGTCAGCGCCGATCAGCACCGTCTTGGAGGGGTCGTCCGTCCCTAGGTCAATTGCCTTGATTGGAACTTCCTAGGAGGGTTTCATGGTTGACGCGGCTGGCTTTTTCGTTGGGATGTCTAACTCAGCCTCGCCGAGTTGTTTCGCCATTGCTGCTATGATTGCTGCCTGGCTCGGTTGCTGCATGCTTGCAGCAATCGTCATTACATCGGTATCACAATCGTAGGAGGTCTTCAGGTCGTCCTTTAGGGATATGATCCCTTTAGGGCTTGGCATCTTCAAGATGAGGTAGATGTAGTGTGGAACCGCCATGAATTTCGCCAGAGTAGGTCTTCCCAGGATCACGTGGTACAAAGACTCGAAGTCGGCGACCTCGAATGTGATGTACTCGGTCCTGTAATTTGCCTCGGTACCAAATGTAACTGGAAGTGATACCTGGCCAAGGGACACGACAGCGTTGCCTGGGATGATGCCGTAGAAGGGTTAATCAGTGGGCTTGAGCAGGTTGGTGATGTCTAAGCCCATCTTCTTCAGAGTTTTGGCGAACAAGATGTTGAGTCCGCTTCCACCATTGATCAATGTCCTCGTGAGTCGCACACCAGCTACTACTGGGTCTAGCACTAGAGGGTACCGTCCCGGGTTCTTGATGTTGGTCCATTGATCATCACGAGAGAAGCTGATCGGTACCTCTGACCACTTCAGAAAGGTGGGGATGGCAGGCTCGATGCAGGCGATCTCGCGTTGGATAAGCTTTTACTTGCACTTCGATTCTGTCTGAGCAATCCCACCAAAGATGACATTGACAACCTTGTCGGCTTGTTGGTAGCCGGTGTCTTTGTCACTCTTGCCTCCATTGTTGTTGGGTTCCTTGGGTTTGGGGCCACCACCGATGCCGAAAGTTTTCCTAAGCCTGATGCAATCCCTACTGGAGTGCTTGTCCTTTGGGTGGAAAGGGCACTACTTGTCGAGTAGTTTCTCGATTCTTTGGCGGGATGGACCTTTCTCAGCAATGTTGACTGAATCTTCGGGCTTGCGTTTCTTGACATTGAAGTCATGCTTGCCACTGCTCTCAACTTGCTTACCCTTGTTGTGATTGTTGTTGTTGTTGCGGTCACCTCCCTTCCTGTTTCAGTTGAACCTTTCGTGCTGCAGGTCCTCGGTGTCGGCCCACCGACCGATGAGTTCCCGCATGGCCTCGAGGGTCTTTGGCATGTTTATCCCGAAGTTG